>CM035426.1:73018782-73351282 GCA_020310875.1 Ceratopteris richardii | reverse complement strand
TTGAAAACTTCTAAATTAATTAACAATGTAGCTGGAAAATAGTGGAGTCAGGAGGATCCTAATTTAGGAACATATGAATGGCTTTTCCTCTCTTCATCTTGTCATAGCACTCATTCGCCAAGATTGCACATAGAGAAAAGAGTGCTTCAAACCTCAACCTCCATACTTGCATTTTCAACCTTTCGACCTTCTCCTTCATCATGGAGATGCTCTATCGACCCATTAACACTCAGCCATTAGCTTTAGCCAGTCTGGTTGAGCCAATGGGAGGTATGATGACTTCGATGCCCTATAAACGTGCAAAGAGTACATCCCAAAGGGGTCTTCTTCTCGAGCACTTCCATCACATCGAGATTTTTACTTTGATGCATAGATGAGGAGGTGGGGATACTCGGATTTTTTACTCCGTTCGGTGAATCATGGTGGTTATTCATGGTCACGTGGAGTTCTTTGCTCGGATTTGAGCATACCCCGATGCGTTGGAGATAGGAGCATGAGTACATTCACTTTTCTCTTTTGTTGGAAAGTGGCAGGGAGAGACCTTGGACACATGTTCACGGAATTCTAAAGATCTTGGACATTGAGCCAAACCCACGAGAATCTATTGGATCCTTTAGCTATATATATGGAGTGGGGATGTTGGAAGGAGTACTACTTTCAAGTGCTCTGCAAACTTTGGTCTTTGTTTTTGGCATAATGTGGATGCACTCTACCACATGGACCAATGGGTGACCATTAGTAGATGGGCTCATGACAGTTACCAAGCATAGTAGTGTTATGGGATGGCCCAATCATTCACGTGATCATAGTCATCACATCCTGTCAAGACAATGCATCCTGTATGGTTCACATATGGTACGGGACCGTACTAGTAAATTTTAGGTTACACATACAATACATACGATACATGTACATTGTAGTATGTACATGTTACATGTAAATGTACATATACATGAACATGTACATCATACATGTATAGTATTCTAAATTCAAGAATCAAGATTCAAAACCTATAAGACTTTGATATGAATGCACATGTCATAATCCAAATTTCACAAAGACATTCAAAATTTAAGAAAATTCAGATTTTAGAGAACATCTCATGAGTACTAATAGAGACTAGATTCTACATGTACATCCTAAAATTGAAATACAAGAATCAAATCTATAAATAATTTGTAAGTTAAAATTTTGCATACCAATAATAATTAATGAATTATGAGACACTCCATGTGCCATGGCCCAGAATTTAAATTTCACAAAGACATTCAATGTTCATGAAAATTCAGATTTTATTGAACATTTGATGACTCATGACTCATATTCAAAACACAAGTGACAACACTATCAACACACAAGTCCAAAGTTTCCAATCATCAATGTCAAACGTATGAATCGTAATGTAAAGATTCCTATTTCACCATAATGTTCATGAGTCACTAGTCACGAAGGAGAAGACTTGGCATAAGACATAAGAAAATGTACAAACAAACCCTATATGTTTTTAAGTGGGAACCAATTGGCAATTTTGTCGTTGTAAACAAATCGTACAAGTTCATACTAGACTGTACTTGACAAGATGGGTCGTATATTTAGAGTTTAAAGATTAATATCACATAATGCCAAAGTCAAAGAACTAAATTCTGGAATCAAACCATGGATCACCAATCATCAAACATCAATCCATTATCTCAACGCTCAAAAAGCACTAATGCAAGTCGTTCAACTAGATATGGGAAAGGGAAGCTAGAGACCTTGATGGATATTCAAGCCTAGTGTAAACGTTAAGCTCCACCCATACTACACATGGGAAAAGATAGTTCATTTTAAAGTAACAATGAAAAACTCCCTTGGCTTTAAAGGCCAAGGATGAAGCTCTTCTCTGAATAATAAAGGTGGATTATATGGAAAATGTGAGAATATCAATCTACCTCAAGATGATAAGGACGAACCAAGAGTCTCATGCATAGAAGAATCATATATATTTAAATTTTAATAGCCTTTCTTGTCTTCTTCAATTTCTACCTTTTTTGTATTTCATGCATTAGATGCCTTGGAGAGGAATTTTTACTACATGGGATAGTTCACTTATCAACATTAAAGACAACGTATTTTTAGATAGAATTTTCTTTTATTTTCAAAAGAGAGAGTTTCACAAAGCTTTGAGATTACTTAACACTCCCATTTCTAGATTGATCACAATCCATATATCTAAATGCTTCCTTATACATAAGTGTAAACTCTTACTTCACCACATCACTCCCAATGGGCTTCATAGGTACATTATGATAGTGATGTGCGTGAACATGCATAGGTACATTATGATAGTGATGTGTGTGAACATGCGTAGGCCCATCATGGCACATTTTTTACCTCTTTAGGCAGTTTTTCTCCTTTGGCTTCTAACCCTAACCAACTAGTTATCTTTGCACATTCAACACTTAGTAATATCACAAAGTTTTATGCTCCTTAACTTGTTCTTCCTCTCACTAATTATGCATTCTTGCTTTCTGAATGCAACATGTACTACCTTTGTAAATTGAGGCTTCCTTATCCAATGGCACATTTCACCCTCATCACCATAACTCACGAAGGTACCTTTAATTGACTTAACATCAAACTTACCTCTTAAGTCATGCCCAATAAGAACAAATGCATCTTAATCAAAGAAGCACATATGATTATATGAATCATATATACCTTCATAAGTTCAGAGTTATCCAAACTTACGAACTCAAGATAGAGAACACAAACACATACACATTGGAAAAAATAACAAACAAAAGCAAGAGACTTAAGGCCAATATAAGACACGAAAAATACAACCGAGAAAGAAAAAACCAAGAAAGAAAACCAATACAAAAAGAGATGCACACACACTCACATGAACACGAACACACATACACACACACACACACCAAAAAAAAAACAAACAAATAAAAACACAAAATAAATAAATAATAAAAATAAAAATAAAAAAATAATAATAATAAATAATTAAATAATAATAAATAATAATAAATTAAAAAAGAAACAAATTAAAATAAAAAATATAAATATATAAAAATAGAATTTAAATTAAAAGAAAATAAATAAAAAATAATAATTAGCTATGACAAACTCACGTCATCAGTGCCCTAGAGTAGGTGCAGACTTTAATAAAGAGTCTTTCTAAATCAAGATCTCTAACAAAGTCAACGAACTGAGCTTTTATCACTTCCGGAAGTGAACTGAGTTTCTATCACTTCCGGAAGTCAACGAACTGAGTTTCTATCACAAATAAACCAAGCATCTTCAATGATGCAACCTTACAACATTGTGTAAGATGAATGATTAGAAATATTTATTGCAATTTTTAACAAAGTTTCCCCAAAAGCTTTGTGGAAGATTGGCCACGAACATTATTCTCTCACACAAAATCCTATTATACCTTTCAACCACACAAAGAGGAATTACATGGGACTCTTGGCCTCTTAATCACATGTCTAAAAACAACACTTGCAAACTCACCCCATCATCTCTACATAAGCATTTCAACTTTCCTCATGTTTTGGACCTCAACAATCACAAATGCATAAAATGTCAACTTCATCATGACGAATGTATGTTGGCCAAACATTATAAGATCCCCACTATTACCATTACTTCCACATAATGGGTGTAAAAGTATGGGCAAATGCATGCTCCTATTCCACAAAAACATGTACCCATGAGAGCATGTGGGAATGTTGGAGGTCAAGCTAGAGATGATCTTTAAGGAAATTGATAATGATCATTTATTATTTTGCAAAGCATGCAAGGTGAAGAGGCAAATGATAAGTCCACTAACTTTCCAGCGACAACACACACAACTCAAAATTCATATACAAAAAAATTAAGAAATGTACAGATACGATGATAATAATTTTAATGACAGGTCATCTCCATTGCAGATGAACTGTACAAATGCTGCATAATAGGAACTTAAAAGTCAAAGGAAGCTTTTGGACTATACCTGATTTTCATGTTTTCGTTCACGGGTTTTTCCACTTGTGGAATGCATCATAAGGTCTGATAGGCATTTTGAGTTTCTTATTTCCATTAGCTAGAGTTCTACCCCTTGAAGTTCAAGAATAATTCCTCTTTCAAACTATGCTGTTTGTAAAAGTTGCAAAATTCCATATCGCACCATAATCAGATCAGCAATGTTAGATCTACATTTCAATGGTGTGTAATCCATGATGCATCTAAGCTTTAGTCCTATATAAATTTCTGAATACTGATGGTATATTTATGTCTACTGTCAATACTACATGTCCTGTGACAGTTGGTTATTTCTATGACCGTGAACAATAATTTTCCAGAACTTCCTTATTAATTGTGCAATCACCTTAGAATTGACACTTGAAAGAACTATGATGAAGACTACTAATAAACCCAACAGGCTGAGTTTCTATCACTTAATTGTCTTCAAAGTGTATAACTTTATAACTTATACAAACCAAAAAGCCAACACAAAAACACTACCTTTCCATTACGTCTAGCGTCCTTATAAGGCATGTTCCGCACAACCACAACTTTCCAAACCATACGTTCACTTGAACTGTTGTAGGTATTGACCTTATCCATGAATTGTTGGGTTTCTTCATCAACAAACATATAGAAACAAACAGATCTCCTTGAATATGGACTTAAATTTGCTGGTTGTTGTAACGAGTCATAATTACCTGAAAATAACAATTGAATCATGTGTATGAGAGAACCAACATAATGATCAGACAGCTACAAATATCAAAACAAAAACCAACCAAAAATAGCTGATGCCACTACAATGCCTCTGCACATAGCCATGTTAGCAAGATCTTCCGCATCGATATCGAAGCCTGTTCCAATACCTGGCTTTAAACCTTTTACAAACCTGTTCATAGAATATCATAATATTCAGTGATTCATCTCAAGTGTTTTTGGAGCCTCTGTAGACTTACCCACAATAAATGTTCATATTCTCTTCCACTTGATATGATTTGTTGCGTTCTTCTAAGCTAGGATGGCCACCAAAATCTGAGCCTGCATGCTCCTCAGGTAAAAGCAGATCAGGTGTTTCTAACTTGTAGGATAGATGCTTTACTTCTGATGGCCCAGGGAAAACAGTTGGCATTTTCTTTATAGTTTCTTTGAGTGGAAGGTAGCAAACAGGACATGCTGCAAAACATTCAATCAACTTTAGAAAATTGGCAACCAAAAATACTAAGAAATCACTCAGTTATGTAAAGAGGAGAGAAGTACTCACGACGGGGCCCTGTTCGTTTCTTGTCAGCTGGAGGAGGCGGTAAAGTGAAACCATGGCAAGGATGACCTGGTGGTAGAGGCTGATCCGAGCTGAGTAAAGCTCTTGGGAGGTTTGAGTAGTCCCTTGGACTAAGAGGATTCATTACAGGGCTAGTTTGGGTGCTTGATATCGTACCCTCAGAAAGCAATCTAGTAGCCATGTTTGTTGCTTGCGAGTTTTGATTTCGAAATTCCATGCTTTCAATATTTCCTGTATTTGCATCTTGCAACTTCTTATTATCCCTTGCCTGTGACTTTGAATTACTCGTATATTCATTTGCCTGATCACTACTATCGAACTTTTTTGCAGACCTCAGACCTGTCATACCTTCCAATCCCTCCTCTAGCACCTTCTCTTTTATTCTCTCTATTCTCCATGCATTGACCAGCTCCGATCCTATATAAAGTCAAGGTCATCACGCACTTGTCATAGTTTCAAACACATGCTTGAAATTGAACAAGTGCAAATTGACTTTCTAGAACTCGTTTATCAACAGAACCGGCTGCATTATTACTGCAGCAATCATGAGTAAATTGTAATCCAACCGTAAGGTAGATATGCCTTTGATGTGAAAGCACAAAATCCCTTGCAATCAAAAACCTTGATTAGATCCTCTTCTAGTATAACTTTTTTCTCCTCGTAATGATTCACGGAAGATGCTGATACATCAACAGAAATGTTTATACCCGCCGCACAACAGAAATACGTGCAGCCTATGCCCAGAAGCTCGTCTCAATGTAACTAATGTGCGAAAGAATGTTGTTCAACCACCTGCTCTGTAATCTTGGCTTTGGGAAAATTATAAAAGCGCTCATCTCGTTGCTCAGAAGCTTCCATGTATGTCAATTTTCTCGTGTAGAACCATGTGGTAATTACATAGAGAATAAGACGCATAAAGAATCCACATCGACATTTAGATTCTGATCTCTACTTGGCATATCTTCCTCCAGAAACCATTTTTGGATTCTTCCGGCGTTAGAAAGAACGTCCAAAACAGTAATTGAATATACAGTAAATAAAGCAAGGAGGATAACAGAATAAGCAGGATTCTCCACATCCAGATGCATCGCTTAAAAAATTGGATGAACGGACAATAAATACAAAATAGTTCCCACATAAACGAGAAAAAGGACATTCCATCAATGCAAATACCAGCATACCTGAAGGCGACAACAGATGGGCTGATAGACGATTTGCAATACCGATAATCATCAAGAAAGAGAAAAGTGAAATAAGAGCTGCATAAAGCATCCCAGGTCTTCTGCTTGTGATGCTCCTATGCAGGCGCAGGCAAAAGCTAGAATCAGCTGAGGTGGGGGCCTTTGGATATAGCTTTTTGAAGCCTGATGATGGGATAGCGTATTGCCATGATCCGTTAGCAGCATTACAGCTGGAGATGCTACTGCTGCTATTGGTGCGAGGGAAGAGACCAGCTGCGGCCATAATCTACCTAAGTCCACATCCAAAAGATACTAAAAGAGAAAACAGCTAGGAATACTACATTTGGTTGCGCAGGTCAGGAACATCATCTTCGATCCTGAATTATGCTAAGCGAAGACTCAGAGAGGCCTAGATTCTTCAGAAAAGATTGATTTCAGCGTAAAACCAGTTGTAATGATGAGATCGATCTCTACCCAAATTGTTCAAGAAGAGGCCTTGCTCTAGAAAAGGGCTTGCTTTCTTGAGCTTCTTGATGCCGCTCAAGAAATCACAGATAGATATCAGATTAAACTTTACGGGAGTTTTAAAAAAAAAATGCGGTGGTCAAAGCTTGTGTTCTTGACGATGGAAGTCGGATCCGCTTCCCAGAAAGTTGGTCGATCAGGGAAGCGGAACTCTCACGTCTCCGATCCTCAATGAGAAAGGAGAGTGACTGGGAAGGTTGGCAATGCGTCCCTCGCCCTCACTATTTCCCTCTGATATCCATATAATCTGCTTCCCTCCGAGACAGGTTTCTCTCCATCTCCGTTGTACCTGGTCACTGGGCCCTGCCTGGTCTTACGGAGAGAAGGAATCCCTCGACGGACTGCTGAGGCTGACTAAATTAACGCGGTAGTGGTGCAATCAGAATCCTAATGGCACCATTGATGATTACACTAAACGACACCTCGAGACTGTGCACTAGCGATGTGAGAGTGGAGGTCGAACACATCTCCATGGCCATGGCATCTCAAGGCCCATGGTCCTTGCAAATCAGACTTTCTCAAAAACTATCATCCATAGTATCAGTGTGAAGCCGGTAACCACACATAATGATGATTCATTATGGTTCTCAAAAACATCCTTATCTCATCATTCTTTGTCATGTAACTTTGTATGTCTTTGTAGCTCATCATTCTTTGTCATGTAACTTTGTATGTCTCTCCATAAGAGAACCCATATTTCTCTCATGAGAGTGCTTGTACCTTATTTTGGTGGGACCCAATTTGATTGGAAATGTATGGAACATTTATTGCCACATAACATGTCCAAATATTTAAATTTAGCAGTGGTTTGAATTACTATACATTTTGCTTTTGTCCATAAAAATTGCTATACATTCTTCTTTCATTGTAAAGCTTGTGTAATTTCTCTTCTGTCTTATGAATGTATTGGGATCAATAAATTTTCAAGATCTGGTCTATTTGGCTGAGTAGAAACCAAAGAGTCTTTGATAGTGGCAAGAAGTACTACATTCATTACTGCAGTATTGAACTCAGGAGACTTGTTGTGTTTTGTATCAATTCTATTAAGGATGTTCCCTTTGAAGATTCTAGTTTTCAGGACACCATATGTAATATTGGGTATAGCAAATGGAGAAATGCTCTTCTCCCCATGTACTTTGCAGCTAGATTCACCATGGCCTTATCAATCCAATAAGGCATGTTCTATTAGGCATGAGTTTGCCCTTTTTTGTGACTAGAGTATCTCTGAAGAGATGGGGGCATGCCCCTTGTACAACATGTAGCATTGTCCATTAATTCATTTTCTTTCTCTGTTCTGCAAAAGAAAAAAAAATCAAGATGTGTGCAGTAAGATTGTAGTTAGCCTTTCAACATGTTTTGTGTGGTAGGGCACACATATTTGGCTTCATTATCTAGAATTTGCGACTACTATTGCTAGTTACTTGAAATGGATCAAATCACCATGAAATATTTAAAAGATGAGAAGCATATTAAATTTTGTGTTATGATGATGATTTCATCCACCTACTATTGACTCAAACTATTTTTGTTGACTTCCATTGTCCATGCAAAGTAGATTAGTTATCTTCATGCATAAATCACTAAAAAATTGTTACCCTTATTTTTTCCAAAGACATATATTCATTGTAGTATTAGTCCATCATATGGAACCCTTCAGTAATCCATGGCCTTGGAGCTAATAGCAAGGATCAAAATACTAATAATACCTGGTGTATAGTGTTAAAGTTCATGGGAATGGAGTTCATTCTTAGATGATGTAGTATTGTTCTTGCATGGATCACTAAACAATAAGATTTCCATAAATCAAACTCCTCATGCAACCTTGAAAACTTACAATCATAAAGAAATGTGGTCTCATAACTATTGAGTATAATAAATCAGCTTGTCCTAGCAAATTTTTTCCTTCATCCAACTTTCTTCCAATTCATGGAGATAGAGGTTCAAGAAGGTCACCCATGCTTCATTGATGTTCTTAGAATGCCCATTCTACAACCGTGATTTATGCACATTGGATTGTCCATGATGCTGCTTAAAACTTAGCGTGATGAAGACATTTTATCTACGCATCTTATATGAGCCTTATGGCTAGCAACCATTTCCAATTCATGTCCTGCTATGATCTCATTACTATGTTTCGATGTGTCAATGCAATTAGATAATCATCTTGGTATAAAAGTGTGTGAAATAGGTGAATTCATCTCAAAATATTACTATTTGGGGTCAAAGGATCCTTCAACTCCATGTTTCTTAATCTTGTGTCCAAGTTATAAGCATCCAATACTCATGACATGCTAGTACGAACCAATAAAGTAATAATAGTAATTTTTGTTATTATTTTTGTTGGTGTTTGCTATCATTATTGTCAAAATGATTATCATCATTATTGTCATTCTAATCATGATCACATGTTGTAGAATAATGTGGTCATGTCTTCCATGCTTTGTCACATAAGGGGTATTGTGTAGGCATTATGCCCCCTTCTCTTGTGTTGGAGTTTGAGGTCTATAGAAGCACGCAAATAGCACAAGGAAGAAGAAGAAGCTTGGAACACAACACACAATACTTAATGTATGACCAAGTGAATGTATAAAGATAAGAACATGTTAGGGTTATAGGCATATATACAAGCCGAGGAAAAAAAACTTTGAAAGAGGGAAAAAAGTGCCCTAGTGGTCCAAAGTATGTCCACACACATCACTACCAAAATATATCAACAAATCCCCCCCTACAAGTGATGTAGTGAACAAGGAGCTAGCACTCATGTATAAGGAAGTGCCAAGCTATGTGGAAAGAGATCAGTCCACAAAAGGAACTAATCCCAAATCTTTGTGGAAAGCTTCAAACTTCTCTCAATGTAGAGCCTTTGTGAAAAGCTCTACAATGTTATCCTGTGTGGGAACGTATGCCAAACTAATTGTTACCATTAGTGTCCATGTGAAAGGCCAAATGGTCACCAAACACTATTGTATATGTTCTTTAATAAAACATATAGTTGAAGTATTTTGATATCGATGCACCTCAATGGACTCTCTTTTTGAGAGATCCACGATGATACCCTTGATGTAGAAACCTAGATCTAGATGCCACACACAGTACTCTGCACAGAGCCTGTAGAATACGCGGAAAACATAGTACACAAAGAGCATGAACAGGGTGTTACAAATGCGATCGAACTTATAGTATGTGGCTGACAAGGCAGCTATATGTTTTATTAAAGAACATATACAAAAGTATCCAATGGCCATTTGGCCTTTCACATGGACACTAATGGTAACAATCTCTCACTAAAAGCCAATATGGCCAAAGTGTCCTTAGGAGAAAAATAAAGAATGATAAAGAATACATGAGTGTAAGTATACAACCTTTCCCACCTGATGGGAATATTACACAATATACGAGTAATTGTGTAAGATCATGGATCAAGTAACCCCCATCAAGTGACAACATTGTCGAAAGATATCTTGTGGTAGAGCTTTAATCAAAGCATCTACGCGATTATCTTGAGTATGAACCTTCTCAAGCATAATGTGCTCAATGGCTAAGGATTCTCTAATGAAGTGATATTGCACCTCAATGTGCTTGGTCTTTGCATGATAGACCAAATTCTTAGCCAATGCAATGGCACTTTGACTATCACTAAGCAAACGAGGTACATGATGAGGTAGACCTATATCACAAGCAAGACGAGAAAGCCACAAATGCTTCCTTACATGCCTCACTTGCTGCAACATACTCTGCTTTTGTAGTGGAAATTCTTGAAAATGAGATCTCCAAGAGATAGCACTTCCAAAAAAATGAAAAATCTACCCTGATGTAGACTTACGATTGTCTACATGGCAAGCAAAATCAAAATCTGTGTAATAAATAATGGATGATTTCCCTCTACCCAAGCATAGAAACTTGTCCTTAGTGCCATTCAGATATCTCAAACTCATCTTGACTATTTCCCAATTCTTCTTGCCATGATTAGACATATATCTGCTCACAACTCCCACTGCAAATGTAATGTCTCGTCTTGTAGCTACCATAGCATACATGAGACTACCAACAGAAGATTGATAAGGAATGTTGGTCATGAATTTCTTTTCCTCATCTGATTCATGGCAATCATCCATGCTCAATATGTGGGTAAAGTGCACTCAATGCCTTTCAACCTTGCATATTGGACCTATGAAGTACTTTGGATATGTACTCAATTTGAGACAAGTATATGCATCTTTTACTCTTATCACGAGTAATGCACATGCCAAGAATATGTTTAGCATCCCCCTAATCCTTCATATCAAATGTCAGAATCTTTTTTTTTTTTTTTGAGAATTGACAAGTCTTAAGAGAACTTCCCAACAATCAACATATCATCGACATCAAGTTGTTACTGTTAATGTCCATATGAAAGGCCAAATGGCCACCGGACACTTCTTTGTATATGTTCTTCAATAAAACATATAGTGGTCTAGTCAACCGTAGACTATAAGTTCGACCGCATTTGTAACACCTAAGAAGTCTGTGTTCGTGCACCCCGTGTACTGTGTTTTTCTATGTATTCTACAACCTCTGTTCAGAGTACTATGTGCAGTGCATGGAGCTCGGTTGTCTACTCTAAGGATATCGTTCTAGAGCTTTCAAGAAGGAGAGTGCATTGTGGTGCATTGTTATCAAAATACTTCACTGGTATCAGAGTATTTTGATGCAAAAAACTTTGTTCCTTTTGTGCAAGCAAAGCGAGCACCCGCCCACCCACCCAAGGCTTTTGACTAAGGTGGCAACCAAGGCATAGAATTTTGCATACCTTGTCGTCCAATAACCAAAGTCATCATTGGTGCCGTTGGCTATGCATGAGGGAGGACCTCAATGATCAAAGAAGATAGAGGTTCTTGGTACTTCCGGAGAGGTCACCCATCCCAATATTGTTCCCCCTGGAGCTCGGTTAATCATGGCAATCTCTTGCCACTAAGCTACACTCTTGTGGTGTTTGAAGAAGGGGAAAAACTAAGGCTAACATTACCTTGAACATGTTTTGGTCCCTCAAAGCTTCATTCTTTGCTTTCAAAGCTTGTTTTTGAAGGAATTTTTGGGGTGATTTTTTGAGCCATTTTGGAGTACTTTCGTGCATAGGTATCTTCACACAAGTTCAAGAACGTCAAGAAGAGTGTTCTTTTTACTTCTCTGAAAATAATTATTCACCTTTAGAGCCATGTTTTCAGCCACACTCATAAAGATACAGGTTTCTCAAAAGGTTTTCAGTTGTGGTGGGAGCAGCCATTGCAAATTTATGTAGGTTTTTGAACCTAAACAACAGAGTTGACAGACACTTGCAGGTGTTGGTGGCTAGTTTTTGGGTTGTGCATTCAGCCTTTCAATGTCATTTTACTACATATATTGAGCACATATACACTATGTATGCTTCTGTGGATACTGCTTATGTACATCCATGTGGTCATTGATATAGCGGTTACGTTTTTGCATAAAGCCTTTTACATTTGATAAAGAGGGTCATGGTGAGGTTTTCTTAACTATGAGACACCCATATGTTGGGATCTGTTCGGTGATGCAGGTGGAGGACTTACCCAGCTTCGCCATAGGAGATGTATGATAGTTGTTCATAGGTGCTCGATAAGCCTAGTTGGCTTCTTTCATGTAACTGATTATATGTGGTGGAGTCAGCGATTCACTATGTAGTTTTATGAGATTTTGACACTAGCCATATGCTCATTTTGCAGAGGATATTCTAGCAAAATTTTTCCAAATTTTTTGGTTTTCTCAAATATACAGTGGTCGATTTACTCCTTGATACACTTATTGATATGAGCACATTTATTCTCATATAATCTTTCTAGTTGGTCATTACTTTTCATTAATTCATTTTTCTAGGAATATTGTTGAATTCTCTCCCATAATCTAACACTTGGTCATCCTTCTTTGAGCTTTAATGGTGTTTGGATTCTTCTAGCTCCATTATCATCCTATTCAATTATCTACCATCATGGCATCAGAGGTCTTAGGCACATCTAGTGGATCAGGGTCTAGTGCCAATGTTCCGAGGAGGAGCTATAACTTGCAGGGTAAAGACCATTTTGAGATCCAAAAATTTGATGGCACAAACTTCGCTCTATGGAAGAATCAAATTAAAGATGTGTTGATTCAAAGGAGGCAATGGAAGCCAGTAAATGGAATCTCAAAGAAGCCTGCTGGCATGGATGAAGATGATTGGTATGAGTTAGATGAAATGGGCAGGTTTACCATTTGATTGCACCTGGCAGATAATGTTTACTTTACAATATTAGACTAAAAAAGTGTGGAGGAGCTTTGGAAGAAGTTATGCAATACATATGAAAAAGATACGGCATCAAATAAAGTGTATATGATGAGAAAGTTATATGACCTTCACATGAAGGACACAGATAGTGTTGTTGCTCATCTAAATGAGTTTGATGCTATATTATCCTAATTACAGGCTCAGAAAATGGATATGGATAATGAAATGAAAGCAGCCTTGTTGTTATGCACCTTGCCATCATCATGGGAACATTTTGCATAGCTATTAGCAATAGTGCACCTGGTGGTAAACTGGTCTATGATGGCATATGTGGAGCACTCTTGAGTGAGAAGATTCATAGAAAATCTATGGTTGGCACTCAGAATGGAGATGCATATAATGTTCATGATTCTTACCAAGGAAAGAATCAACAACGTGGTAGGAGTAAGAACAAGGAAAAGAATGGTCAACAAAATAAGGGTAGAAGTAAATCAAGGAAGAGGGATATCAAATTCCATTATTTTCATAAGAAAGGAAACATGAAGAAAGACTGTTATGCATCAAAGAATGCTAAAGGTAAAGGACAAAATGTTCATGGGCATGTTAAACAATTACCTGCACCATCTACTTCAACTGTGAAGATTGAAGAAATTTAATTCTATTTCTGATCATGCTGATGTGTTGACACTTGATAGTACTATGCCAACTGAGGCTCTTATGGTTGATTCTCTTTCGCACATGTGGCTGCTAGATTCTAGTGCTTCTTTCCATGTGACACCACATAGAGAATGGTTCTCTAATTATGCAGCAAAGTCTCTTGGTACCGTGAGACTTGGTGACTCTTACTAGTGTGATGTTGTGAGGATTAGAGATGTGGTTGTGCAGCTCATTGATGGTTCAAAATTTAGGATGCATAATGTATGCCATGTACCTTAGTTATCACACAGTTTGATGTCAGTTGGTCAACTTGATGACCTTGGTTACAAGGTGGACTTCTATGCTCAGTCCTTTCACATATCAAAGGGCAATATGGTTAATGAAAAAGGAAGCAAAGTTGGCTCACTTTATCCTTTATTTGTATCATAGAAAGAACACTTATTAGCTATTACGGAATAGCCTATGGCTTGTATTTGGCATGGTTGTTTGGGCCATATATCTTGTAGTGGAACCAAAAATCTTTCTCATTCTGGCTACTTACCTGTGTAATCTTTCTCTGATTTTTCATTTTGTGAGCATTGTCAATATGGAAAGCCACAAATTTGCATAGAACGCACATTGACTCATCAATTCAGCCTTTAGATCTCGTTCATATAGATGTGTGTGGTCTTATGCCCACAAGGTCATTAGGTGGTTTTCTTTACTTTTTCACTTTCATAGATGATGCTACTAGAAGAGTTTGAGTATATCCTATCAAATTGAAGTATGAGGTATTCCCTACTTTCAAAAAATGGCTTGCTTCAATTGAGACTGAAAACGGAACTAAGCTCAAAGCTTTATGTTTAGATAATGGGGGTGAGTATACCTCACATGAATTCAACATTTTCTACCAGTCTAGAGGAATTCCTAGAGATTTTATAGCTCCTTAAGGATGAATAGAACTATTCAAGATAGAGTAGTCTCTATGTTGCATCATGCAAACCTTTCACAAGGCTTTTGGGCAGAAGCAGTATTGACTTCAGTTCATGTGACAACCTTTCACCTAGACAATGGTACCAAAAGTTTGATGCTTTTATGAAGTCTCAAGGCTATTCTCGGAGCAATGAGGATCATGTAACAAAATAACAACACAGCGGAATAGACCTATAGACAGAGTTGAGAGAAAAACGCAGACAAAGATAGACGGAGACTGAGAGATAGAGAACTCAAATTCTCAGATTGCCGAGCGTAATGCAATTACAATGATGGCGTTGTCCACCCGTGCGCTCCTGCTGTGGAGCTTAGATGGCGATCTAGACAGACTCTAGATGAAGGGCTTACTAGTGCGCAATGCTATGTAAAGCTCAACTTGGGCTGTGCTTATATAGCTTTTACAAGGCGGTTCGATATAGATAAACGTAGTCGGGAGATACAAAATAGTCAGTAAAATATATGATCCGACAATATCTCCACGACCAGAAGTCCTACTGTCTCGGCCCTACCCGGACCCCATAGAAGGGGGCAAGCCCCCCTCTACACTCCCCCCATGAAGGTTCTATGGGGAAACTGCGCTACGCCACAAGGCCTTTATTTTCACCTCAAATGGCAATCTAATGGCCTGGAAGTTTATGCCCTACCTAACCTAATGGCTAGGCTCACAAAGATCATTTACAACCATCAATGGTCACACATATACCTCATCTAACTTGGAAGTTAGGATTCCACAAATGTCCTAACTCTCATAATGGCTTCTCCTCGTAATGGGGGCCTTACAACTTAGAGCACCATGGATCATTTGTGGTCACATGAGGGTGGAGTATTGAGCATATCTAACACCCCCCCTCAATGTCCACCCGATGGTGAACTACCTCCTTGGTCCAATCCTAAGCTTTGGAAAGTGTCGAAGAAGTTGCTCTCTCCCAAGAGCCTTGGTGAAGATGTCTGCTCCATTTTCTTCAGTGGGGCAATAAGTTATCTCCACGACTCCGTCCTCAATCAACTCACGCACATAGTGATACTGGATTTCTATGTGCTTGGTATGTGCATGGAAAACAGGATTTTTGGCGATGGCCATGCAACTTTGGTTGTCACACTTCAACTCTGTAGCCTCCTGTCCTTGTATTCATATGTGCCATACTCCTCAACCATACTGCTTCACATGCTACAACGCATGCAGCTTTGTACTCAGCTTCAGTAGAAGATAATGCTATAGTCGGTCGCTTCTTACTGATCCAAGAGAAATCCCTGATCCTAAAGAAAAGTAATATCTAGAAACTGATTTTCTAGTATCAATATCTCCTGCCCAATCTGAGTCATAGTATCCAACCAGAGATGATCCTTCTTCATAAAGAATACCATAATCAATAGTTCCTTTCACATACCTGAGTATCCGCATGCTTGCCTTCCAATGAGTTTGGCGAGGCTTATTAGAGAACCTACTTACTACTCCAACAACATAAGAGATGTCTGGTCTGCTATTGCACAAGTATATTAGACTTCCAACTAATTTCCTGTATCTTCCAATATCCACTGGAGGTGAAGTATCTTCAATAGATAATTTTTGTTGACCTCCATAGGTGTAGAAATTTCGTTGCAATCCTCCATGTCGAATGCCTTCAATATTTGTCTTGCATACTTTTGTTGAGAGATGAAAATATTCCCTGGTTCCTGCCAAACTTCAAGACCTAAGCAATAATGCATTAAGCCCAAGTCTGTCATTTCAAATTCTGAACTTAGGGCATCTTTTGTTTGTTGAAGAAGAGCATCATCATTTCCTGTAATCACAAGGTCATCTACATAGAGTACAAGCACAATTTTCTTCCCTCCTCTCTTTAGAACATACAAGTTAGCATCAGAAGCACATCTTTTGAAACCTAGGTCCAAGAGATACTTATCTATCCGCTGGTACCATGCTCTAGGGGCTTGTTTTAGCCCATATAATGCCTTCTTCAGCTTACATACCTTGTTCTCTGAATCGAGAGCCTCAAACCCTGGTGGCTGAGACACATATACCTCCTCCTTGAGGTCTCCATTCAGAAACGCTGACTTGACATCCATGTGATAGACTGGCCAACGCTTATGTGTAGCCATAGCTAGTACTACTCGGATAGTAGTCATTCTTGCAGTCGGGGCAAATGATTCACAAAATTCAATGCCTTCAACTTTTGAGTAGCCATGTGCAACAAGTTTTGCTTTATATTTTTCTAGAGTACCATCAGCCTTGTACTTTAGCTTCCAAACCCACTTGGTGCCAATGACTTTACGCTTAGGGGGTCGATCCAATAGCTCCCAAGTTCCATTCTTCATGATATTGTTGTATTCTGTTTGCATGGCAGCCCTCCAATTCAGATTCTTTATGCGAGTGATAAACACCTCTGCAGTCTCCCCATCAGCAAACCGTTCTGCTACAAGCTGATTCTCCAAGTTTTGAATCAGTGTCTGATTACGAGTTTCATATTGATTTCTCAATATGTTCCATGCTTCACATGCCTTTGTAGTATGCTGAATGAGAGTCAGAACACTATCAGAAGTACTTGTAACAAGAGCACAAAGTGCATCTACATTTCTACGTTTCCAAGCACGTAGAAGATCAGCATCAGGAGGAATCATTCGACCAGGATTATTTGGATCAGGTCTTTCTTGGGGCTCATGATCAGTCCTAAGAACAATCTCCAAAAGCTCATATGAATCAAGAATAGAAGTGATTTTGAACTTCCACAGGGTGTAGTTCGTACCATTAAGTTTACCTTCTATGAAGCCTGTTGGCCGTATCCGCAACGTTGGGATGACCAGCATCATTGCTGCTCTTGCTTGTGCGCCACCTACTCTTGTTGATGAACCACCTTGGCCCCTAGTCGTAGATGATGACGCACCGCTTGACATCTTCTCTCTTTTGTTGTTCAGACCTCTGCAACCTCTGTGTTTCTGCTTCTGCACCACTCAGAGCCTCTTGAGCTCTGATACCATGTAAGAAAATAACAACACAACAGAATAGACCTATAGACAGAGTCGAGAGGAAAACGCAGACAAAGATAGATGGGGACTAAGAGATAGAGAACTCAAATTCTCAGATTGTCGAGCGTAATGCAGTTACAATGATGGTGTTGTCCACCGGTGCGCTCCCACTGTGGAGCTTAGATGGCAATCTAGACAGACTCTAGATGAAGGGCTTACTAGTGCACAATGCTATGTAAAGCTCAACCTGGGCCGGGCTTATATAGCTTTTACAAGGCGGTTCGGTATAGATAAATGTAGTCGGGAGATACAAAATAGTCGGTAAAATATATGATCCGACAATATCTCCATGACCAGAAGTCCTACCATCTCGACCCTACAGGCCGAGGGGACAAGCCCCCCAGACCCCGCAGAAGGGGGCAAGCCCCCCTCTGCACTCCCCCCATTAAGGTTCTATGGGGAAATTGCGAGATGCCACATGGCCTTTATTTTCACCTCAAATGGCAATCTAATGCCTAGAAGTTTATGCCCTACCTAACCTAATGGCTTGGCTCACAAAGATCATCTACAACCATCAGTGGTCACACATAGACCTCATCTAACTTGGAAGTTAGGATTCCACAAATGTCCGGGCTCTCATAATGGCTTCTCCTCATAATGGAGGCCTTACAACTTAGAGCACCATGGATCATTTGTGGTCACATGAGGGTGGAGTATTGAGCATATCTAAGAGATCATTGTCTCTACACAAAGAGATGTTGAGATGGAAGCTTGATATGCTTGATACTTTATGTTGATGATATGTTGATTGTTGGGAAGTCCTCTTATGACTTGTCAATTCTCAAAAAGAAATTGAGTCAGACATTTGATATGAAGGATTTGGGGGATTCCAAACATATTCTTAGCATGCGCATTACTCGTGATAGGAGTAAAAGATGCATATAGTTGTCTCAAAGTGAGTACATATCCAAAGTACTTCACAGGTTCAATATGCAAGGTGGAAAGGCATTGAGTACACCTTTACCCAAATATGTGAAATTGAGCAAAAATGATTGCCCCAAATCAGATGAGGAAAAGCAATTCATGACCAACATTCCCTATTAGTCTGCTGTGGGTAGTCTCATGTATGCTATGGTAGCTACAAGACCAAACATTGCATTTGCAATGGGAGTTGTGAGCAGATATATGTCTAATACTGGCAAGAAACATTGGGAAGCGGTTAAGATGATTTTGAGATATCTAAGTGGCACTAAGGACAAGTGTCTATGCTTAGGTAAAGGGAAAGCATCCATTATTGGTTACACAGATTCTGACTATTCTAGTTGTGTAGGCAATCGTAACTCTACATCAGGGTACATTTTTCATTTTGCTGGAGGTGCTATCTCGTGGAGATCTCATCTTCAAGAATGTACAGTTGTTTCCACCACAGAAGCAAAGTATGTTACAGCAAGTGATGATGGGGGTTCCTTGATTCATGGTCTTACATAGACACTTGTATATTGTGTAACATGCTGTTGTTATAAGGGTTGCCCACAATTTCCTCATGCAATGGCACCCTCTAGCCCTCATAAAAATATCTCTTTTTGTATTTAGGAGAGGTCCATATGAACACTCTCCTAAAAACCCCTTTTTGATATTTCCCTTTGGCTATGGTTTGGAAGCCTCTCAAATAAAGTAGTTTTGGCACACATATATAAATTCCCACGTAAAACTTTCCCACGCCTACATCTTTGAAGAGAGTGGGTTGTTAGAGAATATTTTCCAAGATTTAGAAAGATATGAGCATGTGCTCCTTTTTGACTAGTCAAAAAGAACACATGGGAGAATGAGCTGAGCCTATAAATAGAGGCTATTTCTTGTAAAGAGGAGGTCCCTTGGCCATGGCCTTGGCCTCCATTTTGGTAATGGAAGAAGGTGTCATTTGCTACTCTCCTGTTTCCTTGTGTGCAAGGCGATGATCTTGGTGTATGGATTTGCATGTGTGTGTGCATGGTTGGGAGGATGTTCCCCTTGCTCCTTGTGACGTTGGCCATTGTTGCCATTGCTCCATGAGCGTGGGTGAACCTCTCCTCTCATTCTTTGCCCCAACTTGGAGAAACTTCTCACTTCCATGTGAGGCGGTTAGGGTTGTTGCTCCCCTTTTCTCAACAAATTTGGCGCCGTTGCCGGGGACATCGGCCTTTAGCCGTTGGTTTTTCCAAGTTTGCGTGTCCATACTTCGTGAGATGCACCTTGACACTTGGAGGAGGATGAATACGTGTGGCCTTCGGTTGGTCAAGGGTACCCTTTATTTCTCAATTTTTGGAGTAGTTATTGTTCATTTCTTTGTTTGTTGCATATGAACACCCTCCCCCCTTTCTCTCTCACTTCTGTACACCTACACACATTTCCAAAATGTTCCGTTTCTTGATTCGCGTGGTGTCGTGGATGGAGAGATGGGGAGTGCACTCTCTCTCTTGTTCCCACCTCTTTTTATCCCAAAAATTAAAAAAGACAATGTTGAAAATGAATACTAGATATGTCACGCATGTGTGGGTACAACCCCTTTTTGTTTGAAAATTGGAAGGGATAGATTTCTTTCTGATCGGTAAAATTAGGTGTGATCGGTGAGGTTAGGTGTGAGGTTCAATTCGCAAATCTTGACGTGTACATTTAATGGAGCTAATAAATGCCTACAGGAGGCGGCAATGCGTGGGGTTGGCAATTTCATGCCCTCCCTCCAAGCTCCCACTTTCTCTCATATCGTGCTGGAGTGTGCCCGCAGGACTTCCTCTCCTGCCCATTCTCTTGGGTTGTGGGGGGTCAAGCTTCTTGGGCCTCCCGGGTTGCTCTTTCTTGGCCTCGTTGCACGCAGGGGTGAGCTTCAGGCTCTCCCTCGTCGTCTGTGTTGGTGGGCTGAGCTCTTACGGGCTCCTCCTCTTGCACCCTAAGCTTGGGAATAAGATCTGTTGGAGGTTGAGAGCATTCAGGGTGAAGCATTTCCGTGTTGCCCCTCTCTCCCTAGCTATGGCCGGGAGAGTTTTGTTCTTAACTAAGAATATGGTGAGCATTTTCCTCCCCTTTCTTCTGCCTCGCATAGCTTGAGCTCTTTTCTTCTTCAGCTAGGGATTGTGTGTTGCTGTGTTTGCTCCACAATCACACCGACGTGGAACTTACTCTCTCTGTCGTGCTCGACTGAGGGGATGTACGCATGACCTAGTTCCCCTTCCGCTCCCCCATTCTGAACCGGTACTCCTACCTTGTCTAGTTGTTTTGGGGTGCAGATTCATCTACGGTGGTTTGAAGCCCTGTTTTGGTAACCATCCTGTCGGGCATGGTGGAAGCCAATCCCTACTTTCCTCGGTGGACTTGCAGAAGGTTTTAGCTGTTTGGCTTCCCCATCTCTTCTCTATAGCTGCAAGATGATCGAACCCTCTCTGGCGCTCTCGGCTCTTGATCCAGTTTGGCCACTTGTTTCTCTCTCTCTTTGCAGACAGTATGTCCTCATTTGACACTTTTTCTGTCGGTTTCGGCTCGGGCTTTGCCCCGTGTGCTAAGATTCTCACTGGAAGATTGGCTGGGCGCCCGAAATGCGTGTTGATCCTTCTTGTTTGGAATTTCTGACGCTCGCCCGCAACCTCTCCCAATGCATTGGTGCCATAACTTTATGCCAAGGCCGGGGAATTCTCCAGGACACATCCCTCAGAAAAAAAAAATATATACTTCCCTTGATGATATCAACTTAGTGGATTGGGCAACGTGCTCCCAGGGTGGGGACAAGCAATCGGTCTTCGCCCCTCCTTTGTCTGTACCTCCGGTTGGCATGATCAGTTGCTGCTATGTTTCATATAAACTGCAAGTTTTCCTGCTTGGAATGGTTTATAAGGGTCGAGCTCCCTTTGCACTTCAGTGTCAAGCCACCTTAGGATGAGAGTCAACCACTTTCTTGCTCACCTCACTGTGGCTTCAATAATGGAATTTTGGTGTTTGTGGCTATGGCTAGTATCACTATCGTTGCGTTGATGTTTGCTCAGGATCTATAATTTCTGGGGTGCTGAAGCATCGTGCTTCCCCTAATATGGTCAAGCATGCCTACCCAAACCTTTTTTTTTCAGATCTTGAGTCATAGTCACACTTTGGTTCACTATATCTCATTCGGTCTTGCTTTTTGTAACTCCCTGACGAACTGTGACATTTATGATGATGCCTCTATGGACACTTCATATCTCGAAAGCCATGTAGGCATGTGTATGCTTCGACATTATGCACCAGGGACTAACTCGGCTATTTATCTTTGCTCCATGACTACATCTGAGTATAATTGGAACCAATGATAAATGTATTTTTTGAGGAATCTGGGCGGATATTTTAAAGTTTTTAGGATCGGCGTCATGATACCTCTCGATGTTGTGGTATAACCCGATAGTGGGACATTGTCAGTCTTACAGATAGTAATACGTGCTTACATTTAATTTGTGAAGATAGTTGGGTGTGTCATTGCTACCAACATATTGACTTCAGTCATCCCCTTCTCTCCGACAGGCCTGATGGAATTTTCGAAGTATTGTTCAGGTGTCAGTGCCAATCATTATTGGCCAATATCATCCATCCTTTAAAGTCTAGTTGGTGGACTTATTGCAGTTCATGCATTCTTAATATTCACTGATGTGAGCATACTAGGTATCAAATCAATTGGGCCTTGTATTCGTCTCATGGCTGGTGAGACATGGGGCATTTGCCGACGGCACTAATAAACAGCGTGTATAATTCTTCAATATGCATATTCCCTCTGACTTTTGAGTGGGTGCATGAGCATGTGGAGGTATTACAATTGTAGTTAATTTTGCATGAACGAAGTTATGTAGACCATAGTCCATCAAGAACATTTTCTTTTAAGAATTGAAGAACCTTATGCACTTTGCATTCTAGCCGGCTCATATCAATTGTAGCTGTTTTTTCCTTTGGGATTTCAAACTTCAATTTTGGCACTCTTAACGCGTATGGTGCTGCACTACATATTGTTCTTGATAATTGTTAAATTAACAGTGCAATAAAAGACATGATCTACAGACTGAGTTGCATCATTTTTTGCTACACTGCTATATTTGATTCGGAGTGACAGAAGCTATAACCATGAGGGATGTATTCATACACCTCCTGCTGATACAGAAATTAAATTTATGTGCTTCCTTTTGCTTGCATGAACTTTCCCAGGGTAGGGTATGACTGACCCACACTTTTCGAGTGGTCCTTATACAATTGCCCTTGAGTAATTCTCTTCTTGGGTTGGCATTCTTTCTTCATAATACGAATGGTATCAACCCTTGTCATGATGTTTTCCCATGTAGGAGCTGCACATGCGGTCTATCTCAAGCATTTGTAGCATGCATAGCTGGATTTAGAGCACTTCCAGATTAATATTCTCTACATAGGCAACTGAAAGCTATGCAGGTGCAAACAAAAGTCATTAATGGATTAACACACAGATCTCTAAGTCATATTTTATGTTGATGAAAGAGTAAACATCAACTCTAGGCGTTACACCTGTTCATTAGACTTTGAGAAGATTATAATGTTTGATTCAGACATTGTGCTCCAATGACGTGCTGTGTAACTATTCCAATAAGTGGCATGATATTTATGGAGCTCGTCGATCTCAAGGGGAAATTTGAAATGCATTATTTGTGTGGCCAAGGAATAATTTGTAGTTGCAGATTCTAGTGCCTCACCAAGGAATAATCACATGTTGGAATGTTAACTCTTTTAGGCACTTCATATCTATACATTCATGATCATTTTGCTGGATAAAAAGTTTGCAGGTGCCTGGAGCATGTTGATTCTTCTCCGTGGGGAAGGAGCCCTTGTGATGATCAAAAAAGATTCTGGTTTGTAAGCATGAGGATGATGCTTCCTGATCCTGTGAAGTTTCTATTACATACTTCTCATAGTCATTGGAAATGAATAAATTGCTTATATGTTTGTGAGGTACAAGGGTCACACGGGTATGAATATTGCTTTATGTTTTGAATCCATTAAACCCCTTATTGGAACTCGGATCCAAGGTTGCTCATCTTGCTACATTCTCATGCATCTCTCTTGATTCTACTCTGTTTTTAGTAAAATTCCTGAGTACGATGCTTAATGCTTATACTTTAAAATGTTCTTCATGATCTAAGCATGCATTCTTTAAAAGATATTTGCAGAAGAACATGCAAATGGGGAGGTGAAATTCTTAGACCTGAACCAAATTAAGTGTGAAGTCATAAATGAATCTTTGTTTTTTGCTAGGGAAGTAACTCTCTAGTTCCACATTCTCATTTAAGGCTCAAATTCATTACATGCCGACACTCATATTGATCATTCTTACCTCCTATGGATGTTTTGCTATTATAGAGGGCAGGAAGAGAGTTGGATAAGTTGTTGAATCTCATGAATGCTTGTAAGATGCTAGGACTCATAAAGTTGCATTATTATCTATTGATTTTATGAGCACAGAACACTCATGTTAAATTGCAAGCTTGATTGACTAGAAGCTTAGCATAAATGATGGCAGGACCATAGGCTACATTCATCTCATGCTTTACATTGCAAAAATGTCCCACTTTCACTTGAAAATAACAGAGTATGGAATCATTGAGACATAAGGGACAGACACTCATGGTCTTGATAAGGGCTCCTTGTTTCAGGACTATGGTTTTTCTTTTCTTTGCAGGAGCAAGACGGTTTTTCATACAGACTTCTCCCTAATAGAGCAAGTCTTGTGGCAATGGATGCCCCCTGAAGTGGAAACTAAAAATGGAATTAACAATTTTTTGTTGCTTCTTTTCAAAAATCAGTCTACTTGTTGTGTATGTTTAATTTTCAGGTATTGGAGCTTTGAGTGAAGGCATGGGAAGGAGGCTGGGCTGACTGCCCCCCAGGGGATTGTGTCGCTCAGCACTGCTGGATTAGAGATTTGCAGGCAGACGGCTTGCTGATTCAAAAGATTTGCAGCCTTGCAAAATTCAGATTGGAACTGCTGCATATTTGAAGAGTTGAAGACTCCAAACTTGGACCAGTTCGGCACTATATGCTTCTCTCTTAGCTTTGTCGAGGACGACAAAGTCTAGGAGGAGGAGGGTGTTGTTATAAGGGTTGCCCACAATTTCCTCATGCAATGGCACCCTCTAGCCCTCATAAAAATATCTCTTTTTGTATTTAGGAGAGGTCCATATGAACACTCTCCTAAAAACCCCTTTTTGATATTTCCCTTTGGCTATGGTTTGGAAGCCTCTCAAATAAAGTAGTTTTGGCACACATATATAAATTCCCACGTAAAACTTTCCCACGCCTACATCTTTGAAGAGAGTGGGTTGTTAGAGAATATTTTCCAAGATTTAGAAAGATATGAGCATGTGCTCCTTTTTGACTAGTCAAAAAGAACACATGGGAGAATGAGCTGAGCCTATAAATAGAGGCTATTTCTTGTAAAGAGGAGGTCCCTTGGCCATGGCCTTGGCCTCCATTTTGGTAATGGAAGAAGGTGTCATTTGCTACTCTCCTGTTTCCTTGTGTGCAAGGCGATGATCTTGGTGTATGGATTTGCATGTGTGTGTGCATGGTTGGGAGGATGTTCCCCTTGCTCCTTGTGACGTTGGCCATTGTTGCCATTGCTCCATGAGCGTGGGTGAACCTCTCCTCTCATTCTTTGCCCCAACTTGGAGAAACTTCTCACTTCCATGTGAGGCGGTTAGGGTTGTTGCTCCCCTTTTCTCAACACATGCCCATCAGGTGGGAGGTATAGCTTGTATACTTTCACTTAGGTATTCTTTATCATTCTTTTTTTTTCTCCCATAGTTACTTTGGCCATATTGGCTTTTAGTGGGAGATTGTTACCATTCGTGTCCATGTGAAAGGCCAAATGGCCACCTAACACTTCTTTGTATATGTTCTTTAATAAAACATATAGTGGCCTGGTCAGCCATAGACTGGAAGTTTGACCTTATTTGTAACACCGAAGAAGTCTGTGTTCATGCTCCGTGTGTACTTTGTTTTTCTACATATTCTGCAACCTTTGTGCACAGTACTATGTGTGGCACTTGGAGCTCGATTTTCTACTCCCAGGATATCATCATGGAGCTCTCAAGAAGGAGAGTGCATTGTGGTGCATCACTATCAAAAAATACTGCACAAGTATCAAGCATATCAAGCTTCCATCTTAACATCTCTTTGTGTAGAGACAATGATCCTCATTGCTTCAAGAATAGCCTTGAGACTTCATATAAACATCAAACTTTTGATACCATTGTCTAGGGGATTGTCTAAGTCCATATAAGCTCTCCTTCAGCTTACAAACTAGGCTTTCTTTTCCTAGAAGTACATAACCCTCTTGTTGTTCCATATAGATCTCACTTGTAAGGTCTCCATGCAAGAAATAAGTTTTCACATCCATTTCGACTAGCTCTAAGTCCTCCATTGCAAAGAATCCAAGCAACCTAAGAAGGGTAGTCATCTTGACCACTAGAGAGAAGATTTCCTCGAAATCAACACCATGTTGCTTAAAACCCTTGGCAACAAGTCGTGCTTTATACTTTGGAGAAGCACTATCTGGCGTGAATTTCAGCCTATATACCCATTCACATGGTAAAGCTTTCTTGCCCTTTCACAAAGGTACTAAATCCCAAGTACCATTCTTGTGAATAGAATCCAACTCACTCTTCATGGCACACTCCCATTTGACATGATCCTTTGTCTACATGGCCTCTTTGTAGTAAGAAGGCTCACTAGCATCTAATAGCATAACAAAATCCAAGCGTGGAACATATCTATCAGGTGGATGTGAGACACGTGCAGAGTGTCTCAATGGTTGTTGAATAGGAACATTGGTAGATTGATATGATCAGACATTCTCTTAAATATCGCTATGTGTAGCATTTTTATGCATGCTAACTGGAGGACTAGTATCCTCAAACACCACTCTTCTTACTTCAACCTTCATAATCAGTTGTTTATGCATCTTAGACTCATTGAAAATGACATCACTAATTTTGATCATTGACCATGTTTCAAGATCCCATAAGCGATATCCAAATTGTCCTTCTCAACCATATCCAAGAAAAATGCATTTCTTTGACTTATGGTCTAGCTTTTGTCTAAGATTCTTGGTTATATTAACATATGCTTCACACCCCAAAAACTCAAAGATGATCATAATATGGTGGCTTCTTGACCATAACTGTTGTGCCACTTTTGGACCTTTGACAATACTTGATGAAAGGTTAATCACCTGAACTGCAGTCAATACTCCTTTTTCCCAAACGCCTTGTGAAAGCCTTGCATGATGCAACATAGAAACTACTCTATCTTAAATAGCTATATCCTTTCTTTCAGCTATATTATTCTGCATTGGGGTATAAGGAGCTACAAAATCTCTATGAATTCCTCTAGACTACTAGAAAAGGCTGAATTCATGTGAGGTATACTCATCCAGATTATCGGAATGTAAAGATTTGCGCTTAGTTCTTTTTTCAGTCTCAACTTAAGCAATCCATTTTTTGAAGGTACGGAATATTTCATCCTTTGATTTGATAGGATATACCCAGACTTTTCTAGTAGCATCATCTATGAAAGTGGCAAAGTAAAGAGAACCACCTAATGACCTTGTGGGCATAGGACCATGCACATCTGTATGAACAAGATATAAAGGCATAATTGAAGAGTCAATGTGCGCTTTATGAACATTCTTAGTTTGCTTTCCATATTGACAATTCTCACAAAATGAAGAATAAGAGAAAGATAACACAGTTAAGTAGACAGAATGAGAAAGATTTTCCATTTCACTACGAGATATATGGCCCAAATGGCCATGCCGAATACAAGCCATAAGTTGTTCAGTAACACCTTATAGTTTTTTCTGTGATACAAATAAAGGATAAAGTGAGCAAACTTTCCTTCCTTTTGCAATAACCATATTGCCCTTTAATATGCGAAATGACTGAGCATAGAAAACCATCATGTAACCAAGGTCATCAAGTTGACCAACTGACATCAAACTATGTTATAATTGAGGTGCATGGCGTACATTATGCATAGTAAATTATGAACCATCAATGAATTGCACAACCACATCTCCAATCCTGACAATGTCACATTGCTAGGAGTCACCAAGTCTCATAGTACCAAGACATTGCTTCATAAGTAGAGAACCATTCTCTATGTGGTGTCACATGGAAAGAAGCACCATAATCTAGCAGCCACATGTGGGAAAGAGAATCTAAGAGCCTTAGTGGGCATGATACTATCAAGTGTCAACACATCAACATCATCAAAAATAGTGTTGATTTCATCAATCTTCACAATTGAAGTAGATGGTGCACATAACTATTTAACACGCCCATCAACATTGTGCCCTTTACCTTTAATATTCTTTAATGCATAGCAATACAACTTTCTAATCAAATACACTTTATTTGATGTTGTTTCTGTTGGAGAAACAATCACTAACTGGACATATATTTGAAGGTCGAAGATTTAGAAGAAAACCACATGCCTATGTGAAGGGACAAATTCACAAGTGTATTATATTTGTAAAGTTAGTTCACTTTAGTTCTAGAAGTTTTTTAAAAAGTCACGAGATTGAGAAAACTATATAAGTTAGTTTGTATCAATTGACGCGAATAGGAAGACAATGATAGAGTGAGTTAGAACTCAATTTGTATGATTGAGTATAGTCGGGCTTCTCTGAGTGAGAAAGCACTTGTAAGCTTCTGAGTTTTCATAGCTATGATAAGAACTAGTTAAAGTTCTGTGTATAAGTCTTCTTCTTCCATCTCTAGTGTTTGTCTTATGTGTAATGATTTGAAGAATTGAAGTTTTCCAAGCAAGTCGATGCCTGGCATCGAATCTTAGCTGATAAGTCCTTGTCTTCATATCTTACTTTTATCTATTGACAAATCTTCTTGAAAAGATGAAGTTTGTGGAGCAACTCGATGCCTGGCATTGAGTTTCAACATAAAGTCAATGCTTGGCATCGACTTCCCACATAAAAGTGGTCTTGATCATATCTGTGTTAAACGCGCCTATTTCAGGAAAAAAATGGCTGAAAAAGCACAAAGTCATGTAGATGACATTATAATCACAGGTACTTCAGATGAAGGAATCAAGGAGGTAAAGAGATCACTTGAAAAAGAATTCAAGATCAGTGATCTAGGAAAGTCATTATACTTTCTTGGAATGGAAGTCACTTATACAGATCATGGCATATATGTATCACAAGAAAGGTATCTTCTGAATCTATTGAAGAAGTTTGATATGGAAAATTGCAGAGAAGCTTCCACTCCACTTGAAGTTAATCACAAGCTCATTAAATATGATGGTGCAGAATACAAAGATATGAGGAGTATCAATCTCTTATGGGTAGTTTTATTTATGCTACACTAACAAGACTTGATCTTAGTTATGCAGTGAGAGTTTTGTCACAATTCATGCATTGTCCAAAGGACCCACATTGGATTGTAGGTCAAAGAGTTCTCAAATATATCAAAGGAACTATAAAGGAAGGATTATATTATTCTTTTACATCAGATTTGAAGTTGAGAGCCTATAGTGACTCAGACTCGGCAGGTAACCAGGATGACAGAAGATCAACTCATGGCTACATGATATACATTGGTGATAAGCTTGTAAGTTGGTGTTCCAAGAAACAACATACAGTAGCATTATCATCAACTGAAGCTGAGTACAAAGGACTTGTGGAAGTAGCTAAGGAGGTCATATGGATGCAGACATTATTCAAAAGCTTGGGCATTGATCAAGGTATACCTACAATACATGGAGATAATATGAGTTCACTTTATCTTGCAGCAAATCCAGTTTATCATGCAAGGACAAAGCACATAGAGATACATTATCGTTTCCTGAGAGAAAAGGTAATGGAGAAAGAAATTGAAATGGAGAGTACATTTCTACAAAAGATCAGATAGCAGACATAATGACAAAGAGCTTGGATGGTGTGAAGACTAGCAGATTCAAAAGCATGGAAGGAGTAAAAGAAAAGAAGATGATATGAAGAAACAAAGAATGTCAATTAGTGATTGAGGGGGAGTTGTTGGAGAAACAATCACTAATTGGACATATATTTGAAGGTCAAAGCTTTAGAAGAAAACCACATGCCTATGTGAAGGGACAAATTCACAAGTGTATTATATTTGTAAAGTTATTTCACTTTAGTTCTAGAAGTTTTTTAAAAAGTCACGAGATTGTGAAAAACTATATAAGTTAGTTTGTATCAACTGACGCGAATAGGAAGACAATGATAGAGTGAGTTAGAACTCAATTTGTATGACTGAGTATAGTCGGGCTTCTCTGAGTGAGAAAGCACTTGTAAGCTTTTGAGTTTTCATAGCTATGATAAGAACTAGTTAAAGTTCTGTGTATAAGTCTTCTTCTTCCATCCCCAGTGTTTGTCTTCTGTGTAATGATTTGAAGAATTGAAGTTTTTCAAGCAAGTCGATGCCTAGCTTCGAATCTTAGCTGATAAGTCCTTGTCTTCATATCTGACTTTTATCTACTGACAAATCTTCTTGAAAAGATGAAGTTTGTGGAGCAACTCGATGCCTGGCATCGAGTTTCAACATAAAGTCGATGCCTGGCATCGACTTCCCACATAAAAGTGGTGTTGATCATATCTGTGTTAAACGCACCTATTTCAGGAAAAAAATGGCTGAAAAAGCACAAAGTCGATGCTTGGCATCGACTTTTGGTTGCAAGTCGATGCTAGGCATTGAATCCATTTTTAGATAGGCGTTTTTTACTCAAATAGGCATAATTTCCATTTTTGGAAGTCATACAGGGTCATCTTGTGAAGGGTATATCTTGAGTTCTAGAGATCCGTTTCTTGGAAATAATAGCTTGTTGAAGCTCTTCTCTTCTACTTTCATCCACCAAAAGATCTCGGAGAAATAATATTTGTGCTAAGAGAAATTAACAAAATACTGAAGGTATGTCATTTCAGTGACTAGAAAAATTTGAAGAAGTAAAGTTCTTGGTTTTGGCTATCATTTCTCAAAGTTTTGAGTGGCAATGAGTTAATGGTGACCATAGAGGTTGTCTAGTGTCACATTAATTCATTTCTTGTGATGTTTCACACATCAACAATTCCTTTTCCATGTGTATTGCATAACTTCTTCCAAAGCTCCTCTTCACTTTTCACAGTCCAATATTGTAAATTAAACATTATTTGCCAGGTTCAATCAAATGGTAGAATTGGCCATTTTGTTGGAGAAACAATCACTAACTGGACATATATTTAAAGGTCAAATCTTAGGAAGAAAACCCCATGCCTATGTGAAGGGAAAAATTCACAAATGTATCATATTTGTAAAGTTAGTTCACTTTAGTTCTAGAAGTTTTTTAAAAATCACGAGAATATGAAAATCTATATAAGTTAGTTTGTATCAACTGACGCGGAGAGAGAGAGAGAGAGTGAGAGAGAAGAAGTAGGAGAAAGAGTTCATTTTATACGACTGAGTATTGTCGGGCTTCTCTGAGTGAGAAAACATCTGTAAAACTTCTGAGTTTTCATAGCTATGAGAAAGAACTGAGTAAAGTTCTGTGTATGAGTCTCTCTCCATCATCTCCATAATTACCTACTGTGTGATGAGTTAAAAAGATCAAGTTTTCCAAGCAACTCGATGCCTGGCATCGAATCTCTGTTGATAAGTCATATTTTCATTTATCCTTTTCATTCAGTACTGAAGTGTTTGAAAACATGATGTTGTTGGAGCAACTCGATGCCTGGCATCGAATTCCAGTTGATAAGTCATATTCTAAGTGTGCATGAAATCACCTATAGTTTTGGTGTCCAAAAGATCAAGATTTTATGCGGGAAGTCGATGCCCGACATCGAATCCCTGCTGAAAAGTGGCCAAAAACATCCCAAGTCGATGCCCGGCATCGAATTCTTGTTGCAAGTCGATGCTAGGCATCGAATTCTAATTTTAAACAGGCGCTCTTACTATAACAGGAAAGATTTCCAATTTTGGAAGGTCATACAGGGTCATCTTGTGAGAGCCATAACTTGAGTTCTAGAGATCCGTTTGATGCATATCATAGCTTGTTGGAAAGCTCTACTCTTCTAGTTTCAGCGTATAAAGTTTCATGGAGAAATAATACTTGAGCTAGGAGAAATTAGCAAAATACTGAAGGTATGTCATTTCAGTGACTAGGAATTTCTGTAGAAGCAAAGTTCTCACTTTAGGCTATCATTTCTCAAAGTTTGGAGTGGCAATGAGTTAATGGTGACCATAGAGGTGTTCTAGTGTCACATTAATTCATTTCTTGTGGTGTTTCATACATCAACAAGTGGTATCAGAGCAGAAAGATTCTCGAGAGCAGAAGACGACAAAGGTACGAGAAGTTTTGTAAGTTTTCCATTAAAGTTTGAAAGGTGAAGCATTTGAAGACACAAGGCATCAAAAGGTTACTTCAAAATTATCCTCATACACAAAGAACTTCAAAAGGTATTGTCCTTTATCCTTTAAGCTCACAGGTTGCAACAGAAGGAAAGAACTATGGAAGATCATATCTCCATTGACAAACTGGACAGAGATAATTACCCTGCATGGGTAATGAGAATGGAAGCCTTACTTATGAGTAAGGATCTCATGGTATATGTAACAGGTGAAGAAGAGAAGCTAGTATTTGAAGATGAAAGCCGACCAAAGAAAGAGGAACTTGATGCTTTAAAGCATTGGCAGAAGAAGGATGCAAGTGCAAAAGCATACATCTACAATACAATCTCTGATCATTTGCTACCACACATCAGAGGATTGGAGTCATCTGAAGATATATGGAATGCATTGGAGTATCATTTCCAAAGTACTACTAAAGCACGGAAAGCAAGTCTATGGTCAGAGTTTACAACATTCAAGAAGAAGCCAAGTCAAACCATTAGTGATTATGTCACTAAGATGAAGGATCTAGGAGATAGTCTTGGATCCATAGATGAAGATGTTGAAGATCACAGATTGATTGCTCAATTACTTGCAGGTTTGAGAGGGGATGAAAGGTGGAAACCTTTTGTCTTATCAACAAAACTTTCATTAAATCATTATGTTCCAGATTTGAACCAGTTGCTTGGTTTGATGCTCACATATGAGCAAGACTTGAAGGGAGATGGAGATAAAGGACAAAGTTCTGCAATGTACATGAAGAACAAGAAGAAAGGAGATAAAGGTAAAGCAAAGGATGAAGAAGAGTCAACTTCTCAATTTTATTATGCAAGAGGTAAAGGCACTGGCAGAGGAAGAGCAAGAGGTTTTGGAAGAGGAAGAGGTAATCAAAATAACAACAAGAAGGCTTGCTGGATCTCTGGATTGAGTAATCATTTGGCTCATGACTGTTGGCACAACCAACAAGGATCAAACCAGAATCAAAACAACAATAGCAGAGGCCGAGGTGGATAATTTTCAAAGAGGTAGACAAAGTCAAAGAGGAGGCTATGGTAGAGGTGGAGGAAGAAGTTGGGGACAAAATCAATCCTACAACACCACCTACTACAACTATGCAAATGACACACAAAATGAAAGTCATACATCATTGATGATGAACTCAATCAACACATCAAATAAAGAAGATCTAAAGGTATTTTACATTGACTCTGGATGTTCTAATCATTTGTCAGGAAACATAGAATTGATGTCAGAATTGGAAAAAGGCATTTCTAGTCACACAGTTCAAACAGGTGATAATACCAGACATAGTGCACATTCAATTGGAAAGGTGAAATGCAAGAGTGGAGCAGATTTCTAACCAATGTTTTGTATGTTCCCACAATACCTAAAAACTTGATTAGTGTGGGATAGATAGTTGAAAAAGGTTTTCAAGTCAGGTTTACAAATGAAGGAGTATTTGTTGAAGATCCAGAGAATGGGTATAATCAGATTGTCTCTGGTAAGAAAGAAGGTAGACTCTTTAATTTAAGAGTGCAAGGGAACATTGGTCAAGCTTTGCTCACACATGGTGAAGGAGTGATTACAGAACTTGATCTCTGGCATAAGAGATTAGGTCACTTTAATGAAAGAGGAATTAAAGCTATGGTTGCTAATCAGTCTGTACTAGGATTACCAAATGTGCAAAGTCAACATATGGTTTATAAATGTGAAGCATGTCAAATGGGTAAAGCACACAGGTTACCATTTCAGAAGAAAGGATTCAAACATGATGGATTACTAGAGCTTATTCATACAGATGTATGGGGACCAACAAAAGAAGGATCTATCAGTGGCTCAAGGTACTATGTTCTTTTCATTGATGATGTTACAAGATGGATAACATTATATGTTTTGAAGGAAAGATCAGAAGTGTTTGGAGCTTTCAAGCATTTTCATGCATATGCAGAGAGAGTCACAGGTCAAAAGCTTAAGAGACTGAGGTCTGATGGAGGGGGAGAATATTTCTCCCAAGAGTTCAATGATTATCTTTGGAATGCAGGTATTAAGAGAGAAATAACTTGCAGGTATACACCACAACAAAATGGTGTAGCAGAAAGAAGGAACAGGACTTTGGTTGAGTTTGCTAGAGCTATGCTAAAGGAGAAGAACTGTCCAAATTATCTTTGGGCTGAGGCTGTAAATACAGCTACATATCTTGTGAATAGATTACCATGTGCAGCTCTGAATGGAATGACTCCATATGAAGCTTGGTGGGGTAAGAAACCAACACTAGATCATTGTAGAGTGTTTGGATCAATTGCATATGCTTATGTGCCATCACAACTTAGGCATAAACTTGAACCAAAGGCAGAAAAATATGTGTTCATTGGTTATGATGAAAAGTAGATGGGTTACAGGGTTTATGCAAAAAACGTTACCGCTATATCAATGATCACATGTACATACATGAGCGGTATCCACGAGAGTGTACACAGTGTGTATGTGCTCGATATATGCAGTAAAATGGCATTGAAAAGGCTGAATTCATAGCCCAAATACTAGACAAAAACACCTACAAGTGTCTGTCAACTCTGTTCTTAAGGCTCAAAAAAACTATATAGGCTTATGGTGGCTTCTCCCACCAAGACTAAAACCTTTCAAGAAACATGTAGATTTACTAGTGTGGCTAAAAACACATCCCCAAAGGTGAATATTTGTTGTTGCAGAAGTACAAAGAGCACTCTTCTTGATGTTCTTGAACCTATGTAAAGAGAACTATGCACAAAAATACTCCAATATGGCTCCAAGAATCATCACAAAAGTGCTTCAAAACAGGCTTTGAAAGCAAAGAATGAAGCTTTGAGGACCCAAAACATGTTCAAAGTAATGTTAACCTTAGTGTTTCCCCTTCTTCAAACACCACAAGAGTGTATCTTAGTGGCAAGTGATTGCCGGTTAAGTGAGCTCCATATTGGGAAGGGTGACCTTCCAAGAAGTATTGCGAACCTCTGTCTTCCTTCATTGTTCAGGTCCTCCCTCGCGCACAACCAAGGGTGCCAATGATGACTTCAATGACTTGGATGACAAGGTATGCCAAGTTCTATGCCTTGGTCACTGCCTTGGTCACTGCCTTAGTCATAAGGCTTGGAGAAAGCCTTGGGGGGAGGGAAAGTGCTCACTTCGCTCGCACAAACAACACAAGAAAGAAGAAGAAGAAACTTGGAGCACCACACAATATTGAATGTATTACCAAGAGAATGTACAAAGATAAGTAGCCCATTAGGGTAATAGGCATATATACAAGACAGGGTAAAAAAACCTCCTAAAGAGGGACAAAAGTGCCTTGACAGTCCTAGTGTGTTCACACAAAAACTTCACCTAAAGAGGGACAAAAGTGCCTTGACAGTCCTAGTGTGTTCACCTAAAGAGGGACAAAAGTGCCTTGATAGTCTTAGGTTTAAATGCAAACTTCAAGTATTGCATTTAAACCTACATAGTGAACCATTGTCTCCACCACATATAACCACTTAACTAAAAGATACCAACTAGGTTTATCTAGCACCTATGAATAACTAGCATACATCTCCTATGGCAAGGTTGGGTAAGTCTTCCACCTGCATCACTAAAGAGACCCCAACATCTAGGTGTTTTTGAATTAAGAAAACCTCACCATGACCCTTTTTATCAACATCAAAGGGTTTATGAAAAAATGTAACCACTATATCAATGACCACATGGACGTACATAAGCGGTATCCATAGAAGCATACATAGTGTGTGTGTGTTCAATATATGCACTAAAATGACACTAAAAGCCTAAATTTATAGCCTAAACACTAGCCAAAAACACCTCCAAGTGTCTGTCAATCATGTTCTTTAGGCTAAAAAACCTTTCATACACTTGTGGTGGTTGCTCCCACCACAACTAAAAACATTTCAAGAAACCTATGGATTTACTAGTGTGGTTGAAACCACAGCCCCAAAGCTAAATATTTGTTGTCAAAGAAGTACAAAGAACATTTGATGTTCTTGAACTTGTGTAGAGAGAACTATGCATAAAAGTACTCCAAAATGGCTCAAAGAATCACCCCAAATATGATGCAAATAGATTTTGAAACCAAAGAATGAAGCTTTGAGGGCCCAAAAAATGTTCAAGGTAATGTGAACCTTAGTCTTTCCTCCTCCTCAAACACCACAAGAGTGTATCTTAATGGAAAGACATTGCCGATTAAGCAAGCTTTGGGGACATACACACTAGGATGGGTGACTTCCTCAGAAGTACCAAGAACCTCTGTTTTTCTTGATAATTGAGGTACTCCCTCGCACGGAGCCAATGTAATCAATGATGACTTTGGTGACTCGGATGACAAGGTATGCCAAGGTTTATGCCTTGGCTGTTGCCTTGGTCGTAAGTCTTGGAGAAGCATCAAAATTCTATGATACCAGTGAAGTGGTGTGGTGTGATGCACCATAGTGGATTCTCCTTTCTGAGAGCTCCAAGACAACACCCTTGTAGTAGAAAACCGATCTCTAGATGCCACACATAGTAGTCAGCACAGGGCCTATAGAATACATAGAAAACACACAGTACATGGAGGGCACAAACACAAATTTCCTAGGTGTTACAAATGTGATCAAATTTATAGTATATGGATGACCATGCCACTATATATTTTATTAAAGAACATATACAAAAGTGTCCAACAACCATTTTGCCTTTCACATGGGTGCTAAATATAATAGAGGCCTCTACAACAACCATTCTAGCCTTTTTTGCCTTTGCCTCTTTTGCAACCAGTTTAGGAAAACTCTTAATGAAATGATCATTTGCCTTACAATGCTTGAAAAATTGTTTCTTAAATTCTATCTTCTTTTCATATTCGTCATCCTTCCTTGATTGTGCACCATTAGCATGTTTTTTCTTACTCGTAGATGATGTCCATTTACCTTTTTCCTTCTGGTTAGCTAAGAAATCTTGATCTAGAACATGCATAAATGATATGTTCTACATGGATTGATCTTTCTGTAGCAAAATACAAACTAACTTGTCAAATGTTAAGGCATTTGGATTTCCTTTCATCATCAACCAAAGAGTAGAAGCAAAAGTATGATATGAATTTGGAAGGTCATTAAGAACAGTCTGAACAAGTGAACTATTTGGCAAGATTTTATTAGCAAAAATCAAATGCTCTTTCAAATCTTTGATCTTTGTCAAAAATCTATCCATTGAATCTCCTTTATTCATATGCCCTCTCCAACTGGTATAGGTAAGCAATATGAGTCACATTTCTTGTCTGATATAATGTTGTAAGAGTATCCCAAGCATCTTATGCTTCCTTTGTAGAAGAAAATGTGGGGATAATGGCATGCATATGTCTACGCATCTCTGTCATCCCAACAAGGTTGCTTTGCAGTAGGTGCAACAAGAACTATCATAGGACCAAGAAATTGAATATCATCATCTTCAACACCATCTATGTCACGTTCAATCATTGTATTTGTAGATGACATACAATATTTTTCAACACTTTGCAATATAATCCATAGGCCTTTTGTTGTCAATAGATGATGCATCATGTATGCCCATAATAGGTAATTAGTACCGTCTAACTTATCCTCAACAACCAACATAAGGAATTAGATCACTACTTTTATCCATGGCTATGACTAAATACCTTGATGCAAAAAATTCATTGTATCCTAACAAGTTCAATACAAATACCCAAATGAACTTTGCTATGCCTGTAGAAGTCTTTGAGGCACTTGTACTAGTGAACCAAAAATTGTATATATGTTTGTCACAAAGGACAAAATCTCCTGGATATTTACCACGATAATGTATTTTAAGGCCAAAATAAGGTCAAATCAAAATTTTGACACCACACGGTTGTTGGAATTAGACGTCTACGGAAGCACATGAACAACACAAGGAAGAAGAAGAAGCTTGGAGCACAACACACAATACTGAATGTATTACTAGAGAACGTACAGAGATTAGTATCTTGTTAGGGCAATAGGCGTATATACAAGCCGGGGGAAAAAAACCTCCTAAAGAGGGAAAAAAGTGCCCCGCACCCCTGGGAGTGATGTGGTGAACAAGGAGCTGGCATCATGTATAAGGAAGTGCCAAGCTATGTGGAAATCACTCCATAAAAGGAAGTAAGCCCAAAGCTTTGCGGAAAGCTTCAAACTTCTCCCTAGGCAGAGCCTTCGTGAAAAGGTCTACAATGTTCTCCTACGTGGGCACATATGCCAAGCTGATCTCCCCAATAGAGAACCTCTCACTAACATAATGATAATGCACCTCAATGTGCTTAGTGTGAGCATGGAACATAGGGTTCCTCGCAACTGGCAATGCGCTCTGACTGTCAGTGAAGATGGTGGTGGTAGAAGACTGACCAACACCCAAATCAACCATAAGGCATCTGAGCCACACACACTCAATAGTCGCTATTAAAGCTTCCCTATACTCAGCCTCACAATTGGAAGTGGCCACAATAGGCTGCTTCTTGCTCAACCAAGATATACATGAGCTACCAAGCATCAAGCAAAAGCCACTAGTGGACACGTGAGTGTCATAGCAACCAGCCCAATCAGAGTAAAAAAAAGCATGCAAATTTGGCAGTAGTGATCCCCCCTTGGGATAAAATAAACCAAGTAACTGGGTACCACTCAAGTAGCGAAAGATGCGCTTAACCGCTTGCCAATGCTTGAATCCTGGGCAATTTATAAACCTGCTCATCTGCGAGACAGCAAACTGAATATCTGGCCGAGTAATGCATAAGTAAATCAAGCATCCAACAGCCTATTGATAGTGAACAACATCAAATGCATCTCCAACATCATGAAGACTCAATCATAAACCTGTTTCCATAGGAATGGCAATAGGTTTACAGTCTTCAAGGCCAAAATGCTGCAATAATGTGTCAATATATTTCATTTGACACAAAGCCATTCCACCATCAATGTGCATAAATTGAATGCCCAAATAGTGATGCAAATGCCCCAAATTGGATATCTCAAATGAGGCATGCAAATGAGCCTTAAAATCAGCAATATGCCTCTCATGAGGACCACTGAGTAGCATGTCATCAACATAAATCACAATGATAAGAAGTACATCATTAGCATGCTTAACATATAAGGTGCTTTCAATTGGACTATTCTCAAAACCATGTGCAATCAAATAGGCATGCATCTTTTCATACCAAGCACGTGGTGCTTGCTTAAAACCATATAATGCCTTCTTTAACCTGCACACCTAGTTTTCATGCCCATTCTGCACAAAGCCACGAGGCTAAAAAACATACACTTTCTCATGCAAGTCACCATTCAAAAATGCTATTTGAATGTCCAATTGATGTACATTCCAACCATGATGAGCTGCAAGTGCACAGATGCTACGAATAGTATTCATTTGGCAAGTAGGAGCAAAGGTTTCATCGAAATCAATGCCTCTTTCCTACGCATAACCCTTTGCAACAAGCCTAGCCTTATACCTATCAATTGTACCATCAGGTTTACGCTTCAGATTGTATACCCACTTAGTGCCAATGGCCTTCTTGCCAGGAGGCAAGTCACATAAAGACCAAGTACAATTCTTCATTATAGCATCATATTCAGATTGCATAGCAGCCATCCAATTTTTTGAATTTTGTGCTTCATCAAACAAAACAAGCTCAGTCTCATCACAGAGACTAGATGCAACCATATAGCAATCTGATGCAAAAGAGGCACTATGAGAGCCTGATCGAGTAGTCAAAATGATCTTACCAACTCCCATAAGAGGATAAGAGGAGTTGTTGGTGCATGTAACAGTATTCCATGTAGGGGAGGCTTGAGTGAAGAGAGGAAACTGCGCTACGAGGTAATATGTTTGGTCACCCCACTATCAAAGTACCAAACATTTGACTCTATTGCAGGCATGCACTACTCATGAGAAGATGGGTCAAAACTACAAACAGTAGTAAACGCCCATTCTTCTTCCTGCACAAGATTAGCAGACTCTGTTTTTGGTGTAAAGGCCTCTGCAACAACCATTCGAGCCTCTTTCTTTTTTGCCTCTTTAGCAACCAATTTTGGATAGTTCTTTATGATATGATAATTTCCTTTATAGTACTTGCAAAACAATTTTTTCTTTTCTGATTTCTTTTCATCTTTGTCTTCCCTCTTTGATTATGCAGAATCAGCAGATTTCTGCCTACTAATTGAAGAGCTCCATTTTCCTTTGCCCTTCTGACTAACCAGGAAAGCTTGATCTGCAACACGCAGAATGGATCTATTCTACCTCGACCGATCTTCCTGCTAGAACCAAAATTACATTTGCTAGACAAAGCTATCAATGCATGTGCATGGGCATCTCTGCCATCCCAACAAATTTGCTCTGCGTAGGTGCAACAGAAACCAAAGCATGAACAAGAATATGCAAAATATCATCATCTTCAATGTGGAGAATGAGTTCTCCTATGCGCAACGGAAGTGTGTAGTGAACCCTTGTATGTCGAGCACTTGGACAAACATCTGCACATTAGATAGCTTACTGCTCTCAACACAAAACTCAAATGGATTTGATGCTTTAGTCAGTCAAAGTAGACAAAGAGAGATTTCTAACAAGCTATAAATGACTTAATTTGGACAAGTTTTGATTAGGAAACACAACTGTCAAAGATGAACTACCTGTCCACACAGGTATGCTGAAGAACTGAGCTTCACTCTCGGACTGATAGCTCTCTGAATATATATTCTTTGAGAAAGATATTTTGTACAAAGGAAGTAGACACAAATAGCTTTCCAACAAGCTAAGAATCAAGTAATTTGGATGAGTTTTAGTCAGGAAACTCAACTCATCAAGATAGACCACCTGCACACATAAGTACACTGTAAAACTTGACTTTACTCTCTGACAAATATCTCACAGAGTATGAATGATCTGCATGAGATATTTGAGATAGTGAAAGTAGATGCCAAGGGCTTTCCAACAAGACAAAAATCACGCAATCTGGATATGTTTTGGTCGAGAAACTGAACCGACCAAAATAGACTACCTATCTACATATGTATACTAAAAAACTAGACTTCACTCTTTCATTGATATCTCACAAAGTACATAATCTTTCAAAGAGATATTTTATATGCAGAAAGTGCACAAGATAAGCTTTCCAATGAATGTTTAAACGCACAAAATGGTTACATATGCACTGCGATATGAGCTCTGCAACAGAGCTGTGTACAAACTGACGTGCGGCTGGAAGGAGTCTAAGGGAAAACCAAAATGACAAAATGGCTAGATCCGACTACTGGAAGCTCTTGCCTCTTTCTCTCCTTATTTTGAATGTGCTCCCACTTCACTTTTATAACCAATGGGCATGTGAAGAAGTTTGTGCCTTCTTCTTAACTCACCACTTTCTCCACTACATGCTACTAACTACAAGGCAAGATATTGTATCTCTTACTCATCATGAAGTTTTGACTAGACTTTTTCTTTTATTATTTTTTCCTTTTTTCCTCTACTTTTCCTTTATCTTTATATTTGGTAAATTTATCCAAGCATGGCTCATATGAAAATGAGCTTGTACATTTATCTTCAACACTCCCCCTCAAGCTCATTTGGGAGTTATCTTCATCCATGTCCTGCAAATTTATCACATCCTTGAAGCCTTTGAGTTTAGAAGCATCCAAGAACTTTGTAAAAATATCTGCAACCTGCTCTTTGGTTCTAATGAACTTTATCTCCACATCTTTGCTCATCACCTTCTCCCTTACATAGTGGTAGTGGACCTCAATGTGCTTGCTCCTTGCATGAAACATAGGATTGCTTGCCAAGTAAATACTTGACATGTTATCACCGTATATAGGGATGGTTCCAACTTGCACTCCAAGATCAGCCAAAAGCTTTTTAATCCACATTGCTTCACATGTGGCAAAAGCTAATCCTCTATATTCAGCCTCCATAGATGAAAGTGCAACAGTAGGTTGTTTCTTTGAGCTCCATGTAATAGGTTTGCTTCCTATCATGAACACATAACCTGAGGTTGATCTTCTATCTTCCTTTGAACCTGCCCAATCAGCATCACTAAAGCCTTTGACCTGAAGTTCTTCATCAAACTTGTAAAACAAAGCATGATTAACTGTATGCTTTATGTATCTCAACACTCTCTTGGCTGAATTTAAGTGTTCACTTGTCGGGGCTTGCATAAACTGAGAAAGTACACCAACAACATAAGACAAATCAGGTCTTGTAATGTTTGCATAGATCAATGATCCTACAATGCTTCTGTATGTAGTTACATCTTCCAATGGTTCTCCATCATTTGAACAAATCTTTGTATTTGTGTCCATGGGTTGAGTGAGTGGTTTGCATTCACTCATTCCAAATCTGAAAAGAACATCCAACAAGTACTTCCTTTGCATCAAGTAGATGCCACTCTTTCCATAAACAACTTCAATTCCTAAAAAATATTTCAGCTCTCCAAGATCTGAAATTTTAAACTCCTTACCAAGCTTCCTTTTGATATCTTTAATCCCTGTAACATCGTTTCCTGTTATGATGAGGTCATCGACATATATGCAAATATATACCTCTCTATTTTCTTCCTTCTTCATGTACAATGAAGGATCTGCACTACTTGGGTTGTATCCACACTTAGTTAGATACTCTACCAATCTCTGATTCCATGCTCTTGGTGCTTGCTTCAAGCCATAAAGTGCCTTCTTCAACCTGCAAACAAAATCTGGATGGTTTTCATCTTCAAATCCAATCGGTTGACTCATGTATACCTCTTCTTGTAGTTCTCCACTAAGAAAAGCATTTTTTATGTCGAGTTGATATAATGGCCATCTCCTTGAAGCACCAATTGCTATTAAGGTTCGGATAGTTCCCATCTTTGCAACGGGGCTGAAAACTTCATCATAATCTATGCTTTGTGTTTGTTTAAATCCTTTGGCAACTAATCTAGCTTTATATCTAGCTAGTGAACCATCAACATTCATCTTTACTTTAAACACCCATTTGTTTGGAACAATCTTCATACCTTCTTTCTTTGGCACTACCTCCCATGTGTGATTATCTTTGAGAGTTTTGATCTCCTCTTTCATAGCTTGCTTCCATTCCTTTTGTGTGCAAGCTTCTTCATATGTCTCAGGCTCTTTGTCTTTGATAACCTGCATCATGTATGCAAAATGTGTCGCCATAAAACCATCATAACTCAACCTTTGAGTTGGATACCTTGTCCTTGAAGATCTTCTTTCATTGCCTTTAGAGAGTTGCTTCTTTAACCTATTTAGCTTTACCATCGGAGTGATTACCTCTTCATATTCTTCTTCACTTGCATCTACCTCACTGTTTGGGGTAGCACTTGCATCTTTGGCTCTACTATGAGCTGAATTTGGAGACAAAGAATGGCTCCCCCTCCAAGTTGAACATTCTTCATTTGATATAGATGCCTCTGGACCTGAAGCCTTTGTGCTTGATTGTTGAACTTCTCTTTGATTTGTTCCTGCATAATCATCACAATCTTCTTCAAGAATCTTTTCCTTTCCTTCATCTTCATACCATGGTCTTAGTTCATCAAAGACCACATCTCGCGAGACTCTTAATTCCTTTGTTCTAGGGTTGTAACACTTGTATCCTTTTTGCTCTGTTGAGTAGCCAATGAAAATGCATTTTTCTGATCTTGATTCAATCTTTGTTCTAACTTCTTGTGGAATGTGAACAAAGCAAACACATCCAAAAACTTTGAGGTGTGTAAGATCAGGTTTCTCACCGGAATATACCTCTTCTGGAGTCAAGTGATGTATTCCCGATGTTGTGCACCTATTCATCAAGTAAATGGCAGTTGTGGTAGCTTCAGCCCAATAGTACAATGGTACCTTCATCTCATTGAGCATGCATCTTGCAATTTCAGCAATTTGCCTATTTTTCCTCTCAGCTACTCCATTTTGTTGTGATGTGTACCTACAAGTGAACTGCCTTTTGATTCCATTCTCTTGTAGAAAATCTGAAAATTCTTTGGAGAAGTATTCTCCTCCACCATCGGACCTTAAGGTTTTGATAGACCTTCCTATTTCCTTTTCAACTTCAACTTTGAATCTTTTGAATATAGAAAACACCTCTGATTTTTGCTTCATACAAAATAGCCATACCTTTCTTGAGTGATCATCAATGAAGGTGAAAAAAAATCTATTACCAGCCATTGATGCCTCTTGGGTTGGCCCCCATACATCCGTATGTATCAAGTCCAAGACATTTGGAGCCACATAATTGCTCCTCTTGAATGGCTGCCTCGTTTGCTTTCCTAGTTGACAAGCTTCACATAACTCATGTAGTCCAATGCTATTAAATTTTGGAAGACCTCTTACCACTTCATGTTTGCTCATGTCCTTCAGCTTTGGAATGTTGATGTGTCCTATTCTTTTGTGCCATAAGTCCAACTTTGAAATCTTCTTGTTCCCACATTGAATGTACATGACCTTTCCATGTGGATGTTGGACATCCAAAGTGAACATCCTTCCTTCTCTTCTACCTCGAGCAATGACCTTGAAGCCTTCCTTTGGATTCTTTATGAAGCACCCATTCTCATTGAATATGACATGATAACCCTTCTCTACCATTTGTCCTACTGAAATCAAGTTCTTTGAAATTGTAGGAACATGAAGAACATTAGATAGTACCTTTGCTCTGCTTGTATCTCCAAGCCTTATATCTCCAATGTGTTCAATCATGTGTTGAGTATCATCACCTGTTTCAACACATCCTTTTCCACTTGGTACTTGTAGATTAGTGAACAAACTTCCTTGGCATGACATATGGTTACTACAACCTGAATCAATGTACCACTTTTTGTCATCTTCACAAGAGCTTCTATACTCATGTCTCATTGCAAGTAGTGTGTCCTTGCTTCCTTCACTTGAGGTGCTTGCATAGTTGCTTTGGTTCCTTTGATTACCTCCATTTGGTCTTCCATTCTTCAACCAACAATCACCAGCATAGTGTCCTACTTTACCAAAATGATAGCATGTTATACCTTTATGAGAATTGTAGGAGCTTCGACCTCTTCCTCTACTTCTACCTCGACCTCTTCCTTGTGTGTTGGCATTTGATGCATCCTTGTTGTCGTCCGAATTGTTTTGATTGTAGTTGGAGTGGTTGTGACCTCTTCCTTTTCCTCTTGAGCCTCCTCTTGATTTTCTTCCTTTACCTCGACCTGCATATAACATTTGGTTGTGGCTGTCCTTTCCTTTGGGACCACCGAAGCTAAGCTCTTCTGTGACAAGATGAGGGATTAGTTGTTCAAAATCTGGATATGCATCTTTCAAGTTAATGGAAGTTATAAAAGGCTTCCATCTTTCATCTTCTCTCAAGCCATTGAGAGTATAACACACAAGATCTTCGTCTTCAACCGTTGTGCCAATAGAAGCTAAAGCATCGCTTAGCTCCTTAATCTTCAAAGTATATTCAGCTATGGATTGACTCGAACTTTTCTTGATTGTGTTCAACTCATTCTTGAGTTGAAGTTTCCTAGCTTTGGTATTTGTTGAGTACATCCTTTCAAGAGCTTCCCAAGCATCGTTAGCTTTCTCTAGATGTTGAATATGCCCTACCATGGCATTAGTAATGACTTGCGAAATGAGGAACATGACTCTCCTATTCCTCTCTTCCCATTCTTTTGCTTGCCTCCTTTGGACTTCGGTGGCCATAGCTTGATTGATTTGAGGTTGAGCATCATCGCCACTCACAATACCCCATAAGCCTTTGCCCATTAGGTAGTTGGTCATTCTAAACTTCCACATGGGATAGTTATCCTTGTCCAACTTCTCTACTTGTTGACCCAAGTCAGCCATTGAAGAGTATCAAAGACTTTGGGAGTTACCTCGAATAGTTATAGTCCTTTGCTCTTGCGTTTGTGAAGCTCCCTCTTGATTTGTAGCTCCTCTTTTGCTTTGCTTCAACTCCAGCTCTGATGATGAAGCTTCAGCACCAAGTTCGCTCTGATACCAACTGTGGAGAATGAGTTCTCCTATGCGCAATGGAAGTGTGTAGTGAACCCTTGTATGTCCAGCACTTGGACAAACATCTGCACCTTAGATAGCTTGATGCTCTCAACACAAAACTCAAATGGACTTGATGCTTTAGTTAATCAAAGTAGACAAAGAGAGCTTTCTAACAAGCTATAAATGACTTAATTTGGACAAGTTTTGATTAGGAAACACAACTGTCAAAGATGAACTGCTTGTCTGCACAGGTATGCTGAAGAACTGAGCTTCACTCTCGGACTGATAGCTCTCTGAATATATATCCTTTGAGAAAGATATTTGGTACAAAGAAAGTAGACACAACTAGCTTTCGAACAAGCTAAAAATCAAGTAATTTGGATGTGTTTTGATAAGGAAACTCAACTCATCAAAATAGACCATCTGCACACATAAGTACACTATAAAATTGGACTTTACTCTCTGACAAATATCTCACAGAATATGAATGATCTGAATGAGATATTTGAGACAGTGAAAGTAGATGCCAAGGGCTTTACAAGAAGACAAAAATCACGCAATTTGGATATGTTTTGGTCGAGAACTGAACCGACCAAAATAGACTACCTATCTACACAGGTATACTAAGAAACTGGACTTCACTCTTTCACTGATATCTCACAAACTACATAGGCTTTCAAAGAGATATTTGATATGCAAAAAGTACACAAGATAAGATTTCCAATGAATGTTTAAAGGCACAAAATGGTTACATATGCACTGAGATATGAGCTCTGCAACAGAGCTGTGTACAAACTGACGTGCGGCTGGAAGGAGTCTAAGGGAAAACCAAAATGACAAAATGGCTAGATCCGACTACTGGGAGCTCTTGCCTCTTTCTCTCCTTATTTTGAATGTGCTCCCACTTCACTTTTATAACCAATGAGCATGTGAAGAAGTTTGTGCCTTCTTCTTAACTCACCACTTTCTCCACTACATGCTACTAACTACAAGGCAAGATATTGTATCTCTTACTAATCATGAAGTTTTGACTAGACTTTTTCTTTTATTATTTTTTCCTTTTTTCCTCTACTTTTCCTTTATCTTTATATTTGGTAAATTTATCCAAGCATGGCTCATATGAAAATGAGCTTGTACATTTATCTTCAACATTCAACACCTTCTGCATCAGCTCCAGTACCTGCAGTTGTAACAATTGCAGGTGTGATAGGACGTTTTTCAACACCCTACACAATGTTCCACAATCCTTTTGCAACCAATACATGTCGCATCATATAAGCCCACAATGGGTAGTTGGTACCATCCAACTTATCCTCAACAGCCAACATACGAAATACATCACTGCTTTCAACCATGGCTGGTGACTAAAATACCTTGATGCAGAAAATTGATTGTATCTCAAAAAGTTGAATAGAATTTCCAAGACAAATTGTGCTAAAGCTATAGCAGACTTTGAGACGCTTATACTCGTGGACCAAAACTGGTATATAGCTTTGGCACAAAAAGATGAAATAACCTGCACAAGCACTATGATAGTGCATTCGGAGGTCAAAACGAGCTCAGATTGTGATTTTTGCACCACAAAGCGAAGCCATTTTGATCCCTGAAACACACTGAGTATGCTCACCAAAATTCGTGTGATTCTGAGATTGCAATCGGAGGAGTGTTGATGACGCCCTAGATGAAGCAACGACCTGCTCTGACACCAATTGTTGGAGTTAGACATCTATGGAAGCACGCAAACAACACAAGGAAGAAGAAGAAGCTTGGAGCACAACACACAATACTGAATGTATTACTAGAGAATGTACAAAGATCAATAGCCCGTTAGGGCAATAGGTGTATATACAAGCCGAGGGAAAAAAACCTCCTAATGAGGGAAAAAAGTGCCCTGTCGGTCCTAGTGTGTTCACACACATCATTACCTAAATATATCAACAACGATGAAGCAATTCTGAATTCCTTATTGCCTCGAGTATGCTCACCGATTTTCGTGTGAATATGAGATTGTGAGAGGAGTGGTGTTGATGATGCCATAGAGAAAGTGGAAATCTATTGTGATACCAATTGTTGGAGTTTGAGATCTACAAGAAGTTTGGAGAACAACACAATACTGAATGTATTACCAAGTGAATAGACAAAGCTAAGTGACCCATTAGGACTATATTCATATAGAAAAGCTAGGGGGAAAAACCTCCTAGAGGGGGAAAAAGTTCCTCGATGGCCCTAAGTGTATTCACACATGTCATTATCAAAATATATAAAGAGTAAGTTTATGGTCATGGGATCTTTGTAACATGAATTTGGGAATCCACTTGAATTCATCTTACTATAGAATATTTTGATATGATAGTAAGGAGGGGTTGTTGTCAAGTTCTCTAGCAGGGAGTGACAAGATTACACAAGAAGGTAGGGTTAAAAAAAAATTAAACTAGTCCCAAAAGGGAACATAAGCTGAAAAACAAGATGTCTTAGAAAAGAAAATTCGATTTCGTGCTCCTGCTGATAAGACATCTATATAAAGTAATCAAGTAGGTCAAAAGAAAATAAAATGTCCAAATGGATCAAATTTATTTATCTAATCATTGCAAAAAGGATGAGAACATGAAATCTGTTTAGAGTTCCAATAGAAAGGGTGTGAATACCAAATCTGTAAGTGCTTATGATAGATCCAAAATTAGAAGCCATCAATGATGTCTTTATTCAAAGAGATAAAGTTGATTTTATGTTTGTATTTACTAAAGCAAACAAGTCAAATCCATATTCTAGTATAGATTGGAATAAATGAATGGAAAGGAAAGGTTTGCAAACTAGTTTTTGGTACTCGCAAGGACTCAAGATAGTGACATAAATTTCATATTTATCAAGAAAGAATTGGAAAGGACAATATGTTTCTATATGATTCGTAAAAATCAAGAATGGATTAAGAAAGACGACATATGTCTATAGTGTATGAACACTGATATCCATATTACAAGAAGGGATGTCACATGATATAGGAATTATGTAGAAGATAGTGGAATACTTACAAGAAGGTAAGATATTCACACAGATTATCTTCAAATTACCATATGAATGATTTGTTCTATAAATTTTTAAAATGATAGTCAGACAAAGTAAGAATGACTACCTTTAAATAGAATTTCAAATCAAGTAGCTAGAGGATATATCAAGGGAACAAGTTTTAGAGTAGAAGATAGAGTGGGATAGATGTAAGTATGATTGATAAGAAGGTGGTTAATGTACTTCCTTCTAATATGTATTATAGAATATATCCCATAACTTCTAGTCACATTTACGCCATAAAACTATCCTAGAAATCTTTGAGAATACTATAGATACGAAATAGATTATTGCATAGATATTTTGTTGAGTCTTAGCATATGTTTAGATAACACATGTAATCCTACCCACAATATACAAAAGAAAGGAACGCAAGTTGAGTTTTCAATAAAGATATAGTCAAGTAAGCAAGGGCCAATGTTGGAAATTTTCTAATAAAGGTTCAAGTCTTAAAATTTAAGATTACTAGATTCAATATCAGGGTGATTGACATATGATAGTTCATAGATAATGCTAAATAGGAGAGTTGCATTAAGCATTGGGTTTCTCTAGATTATCTATTATATTGAAGAAAAATGATCTTTAGAAGGGGGAGAGAGTGTTAGAAATTAGTCTAGTAGGCCATCTTATGTGTGTGTGGGATGATGGCTTGATTAAGCAAGGTCCCTAGCTCGGGGAATATTTTATGGTCCTCGAGATTGGTAGTAGATTGTGTGTGCATGATGGCCATACGTCCATACTAGATCTATGGGGAAATATGATATAAAGAATGGGAGGTGAGTTGCACACATAACATTCAAGACTTCTTCACAAAAAAATTCATGAGAACACTCTCACACATTATATGTAGCTTCATGCTCACAAACTCCCCATGCACAGTTTAGAGTTTGACTACAAAGCACACAAACAACACAAGGAAGAAGAAGAAGCTTGAGAACAACACAACATAGATTGTATTACCAAGTGAATGTACAAAGATAAGTGACCCATTAGGGTTATAGGTGTATACAAGAGAGGGGAGAAAACCTCTTAAAGAGGGAAAAAAAGTGCCTCGGTTGTCCTAAGTGTGTTCACACACATCACTACCAAAATTTATCAACAAGCCCCCCTACGAGTGATGGAGTGAAAAAGGAATTGGTAGTCATGTATAAGGAAGTCTCAAGCAATGTGGAATGAAATCAATGCAAAAAAGGAGTGAGCCTGAAGCTTTGTGAAAAGCTTAAAACTTCTCATTAGGAAAATCCTTTGTGAAAAGGTATGCAAAATTATCCTATGTGGGCATATAAGCCTATTAGTATATGAACAATGTCTAATCCTCATGATTGTATGTATTAATGCACATTTTGCAAGGTCCCCCATTATGGGGAGAAGACAAGCGTGCATTACCCAATTTCTAGGAATCCCAACTTGCATGTTGGATGGTCGAATTGGACCATGTAAGGTATTATAAGGAAAGGGAGTTACCAGGGTCCCAATTCTGGGGTCCATGGCAGTGGTGAGCAGCCTTGGCTAGGGGGTCCAAAGGGGCCAGTAGGCCCCTTGGATGTGTGATGGTAAAGGGAATATTCCATAGATTATTCTCCATGTCTGAAATCATTTATATTTGTTAGGTCGATGAATTGACCTAAACTGTGTATGGGGCTATGCAAGCAGTGGCCGCCCACATTCTACTACTCATGTATAGCTGTTTGTGGAAGGCCACCCATCTATTGAATTGAATCAACATACATTTACCTTGTAACTCCCTATCTAGAGTTGTCTAGATCACCATTTAAGCTCTACCTTGAGGGCGCACAGGTGGAATCCGCCATCATTTTTGTAATTGCTGATAATAAAAAATTGTTCAGATTCTACTATATTTTTATCTTCTTTACTATTGATCCTCTGTTATATTGCATAACTATTATCTTAGAAATCCAAATAGATCTCTCTAGCAGAGAGTCTCTACCTAACATAATGATAGTGCACCTCAATGTGCTTTGTGCAAGCATGGAATACAGGGTTCCTCGCAATTGCCAATGTGCTCCAACGATCAGTAAATGTGCTCATGGTAGAAGACTAAACAACACCCAAATAATCCAAAAATGTATAAGACGCACACTTTGATAGAGAAATAATTCATTTTGAACTATCTATTATACATTGTGTGGATAATGTAGCCATTTGATAGTGAACTAATTAATTTTGAACTATCTATTGTACATTGTGTGGATAATGTTTAGAATAAATACTTAGGTCATTTTATGCATATAGAAAAAATCTAGGGATGACAAGTTTTATATTCTCTCTCTAAATCTCATTTGCATCATGTCATCTGGTTGAAAATTGAACATGAATATGGAAGAATCAGAAACAATGTTGTATGAGAGAAAGGTAGAGCACGCACATGAGAATAAATGTCTCTTGGAAAATTTTGTGAATTGAGTTTTAAGTATCTCATTTGGGGCTCTAGAGTTGGTTTAGTCTAAGATAATGCCTTGATTTGATTCTCTCTCTAAACTTTCTGAACTTGTAGGGCTCAAAACTGATACTTGGAGGCTAATTTGGACCTAGGACATTTCTAATACTATTGTGCAAATCAAAGAGTTGAACATTATGCTTGGAATGCTACAACCTTTGGATGTTTCAAATCATAAGTGGGAGTCTATCTTTATGGACTTCATCACTAAATTTCCTATGACTAGAAGTAGACATGATACCATATTTGTGGTAGTTGATAGACTTACCAAGATGGCATATTTCTTTCCTATGAAAAAGATTGATACTACCTTGAATGTCGCAAAACTGTTTTTAAAAGAAAAATTTTTATAGCATTGAATGTCTAAAAACATAATTTATGATAGAGATTCTAGGTTCATATCAAACTTTTGGAAAGCAACATTTGAATCAATTGGTACTCAACTTCGTAGAAGTACAACTTTCCATCCACAGACTGATGGGGAAACTGAGAGGGTTAATTGCATATTGGAAGATATATTGCATATGTATGTGAATGAAAAGCAAGATAATTGGAGTGAATACATGCCCTTAGTTGAGTTTTCATATAATAATGCATGGCATGCATCCATAAAAACGACTCCATTTTAGGCTATGTATGGTTATAATTGTTTGACTCCACCTTCATTTTCTGAATTTTCAAATAAAGTTGAAGTATAAAAAGAAATGCTTTAGAAAACGGATGAAGAACTTGGAAAAATTACTTAGAAATCCATCTATAGTAGAGATTTGGTAAAATGGAAAACATATGTAGTTGAATATTCGCCTTGGGTGAGTTTAGATGATTTTCCGGCACATTACCCTTCTTTCCAAATTTGAGGACAAAGTTCTCAAAATGGGGGAAGAATTGTAATAGGCTATAATTCATTTTAAACTTTCTATTACACATTGTGTGGATAATGTTTAGAATGGATACTTAGGTCATTTTATGCATATAGACAAATCTAGGGATGAGTTTTATAATCTCTCCCTAGATCTCATTGCATCATGTCTTCCACTTGAAAATTGAACATGAAGATGAAAGAATCAAGAACAATGTTGTATGAGAGAAAGGTAGAGCATGCTAAGAGAATAAACGTGTCTGTGAGAGAATTTTATGAATTATGTTTTAAGTATCTCATTTCGGGCTCTAGAGGTATTTTAGTATAAGATAATGCCTTGATTTTATTCTCTCTCTAGAATTTTTTAACTTATTGGGCTGAAAACTGATACTTGGAGGCTTATTTGGACCTAGGACATCTTGAACACTATTGTGCAAATCAAAGAGCTGAACATTTTTGTCTTTCACAAGAATTTGGAATTGTGCACTATTTTCTAGTTACATGACCCACTATTTTTATCCAAATTTGTGATTTTGATGCATATGTGTTCTCATGCATATTGTAGATGTCGATGGATATGTATATCTTTTATTGCTTTTTCTTCTACTTTTGACAAGTGCTACGAAAGAGAGCAATGGAACACCAAAACACATGCTTTTTATGAAATGTCTGCATGCAGCATGGATAGGTGTGCCTTTTGCTAAATTTGGCAGATTACACACTTCCTTGAGGAGGGAAAATCAACTTTGTTTTGAGGGGATCACTGCATCATGCAAGAAAGGGCCGAAAATCAGAGAATTACCTTGCGATTGTCATTGAGAGTGAGATTGTGAGAGTGAGATTGAGAGTGTGAGTGTGAGTGTGAGTGAGATTGTGATAGCTCGGGGGTGGTCAAGAGGTTGATATTTCATCATGAAGCTATTTTGCGAGAGCTATTGTATATGATTCAAATCTATAATGCTAGATCTTCTCCTTCTTTGCATCACATCTTGTCTACTCTATTATGCCAAATTTTCTCTTTTCTTTTGCAAGATTTCCCTTTTCTATCTTCTATTGTTCTTGAGTGACTGAAAACTTGTGATTGGGGATAGCTTGTGATTGTGGAAGCGCTACATGAAGTGTCAACCATAAACTTGTTTCCATGAAAGTGGCAACATGTTTGCAATCTTCAAGGCCAAAACATTGTAACAATGTGTCAATGTATTTTGTTTGACACAAAGTTATTCCCCCATCTAGTTAGATAAATTGAATGCCCGATTGATGATGTGAATGCCCCAAATCTGAAATCTCAAAAGAGGCATGCAAATCAATCTCAAATTCAGAAATATGCTTCCCATTAGGACAAATGAGCATCATATCATCAACCTATACAACAATGATCAACACGCTTGTCATACAAAGTGCTTTCAATTTTTTTATTCTTAAATCCATCTCCTAGCAAGTAAGCATGTATCTTTTTGTACTAAGAATGCGATGCTTGATTCAATCCATACAATGCACTTTTCAATTTGCACTCTCTGTTTTCATGCTCTTTCTACACAAAAGAATGAAGCAGAAATACATATCTTATTCATGTAAATCACCATTCAATAATGTAGTTTTAATGTTCAATTGATGTTCATTCCAAGAGTGATGAGCTTCAGATGCACAAATGCTAAGAATGGTTTTCATTTGGCACGTAGGAGCAAAGGTCTCATCAAAATAAATGCCCTTATTTTGAGCATAACCTTTGACAAAAAGCCTAGCCTTATAGCTATCAACTATTCCATCAGGCTTATGTTTAAGCTTATATACCCATTGAGTGCCAATGGCCTTTTTGCCAAGAGGCAAATCACATAAAGAAAAAGTACCATTCTTCATAATTGGATAATATTTTGATTGCATAACAACCATCTAGTTTTCTAAATTCTATGCTTCATCAAAATAAAAAGGCTCATGCTCATAAGAAAGACCAAAGGAGACCATTGCATAACAATCTGATGCAAGTGAAGCATTATTAGAGCCTAAACAAGTATGATATGATAAATGCGCATCTATTTTGCTAGCTCTCAAAGTCTACACCAACCAATTAGGCATAGTTTTTGCCTCTGTTGTGTCAACTCTCTCATCAATAAGTGCATCATATAAATTTTCACTAACTAAGGAAGCATTATGAGAGCCTGAACAAGTATGAAATGATAGATGTGCATCTATTTTGCTAGCTCTCAAATTCTAGACCAACCATTTGGGCATAGTTTTTGCCTCTGCTATGACAACTTTGTCATCAATAAATGCATCATATAAATTTGGTTTTAGCCATAACTAAGGACTATTTATAGAACATAAATACTTCAGCATTTGCTTTTAGTGGATAAACCTATGCGTGCCTAGAAAAGTCATCAATGAAGGTGATGAAGTATAGGTAATGCCCAAATGAAGGTGTCTACATAGGCCACATACATCATTGTGAAGAAGGGGCAATTTATCTACAAATCTGATTGAAACATCCTTGGGAAATGAAGAACGTTGCATTTTGCCCAAAATATATCCCTCACATATATGCTTAGAAGATGCTTCAAGTTTGGGCAGAGAGGATACCATTTTAGACTTTTGTCAACATAGAAAACTAGCAAAATTTAGATGATTGGAGCATGCATGCCAAAGTTTTTCACCTAAAATAGTATAATAATAATCATGAACTACATATGTTGAATCATTCTCAAATTTTGCATAATCTATGAACTTATATAGCTCATGACATAAAATGTCAGAAGCAATTATATCAACACCATTAAGAGATCATGAACTGTACATATTTCAACAAATTTAATAATCAAGCCAATCTTGGCTAGTGTTGAAATTGATAACATATTTTTCTTGATCCCTAGCACATATAAAGCACGTGACAATGTGAAATAACTGCATCAATAATAGTAAGAATGATCTTTCCAACTCCCATGATGGGATAAGAGGAGTTGTTATCACATGTGACAATATTCCCTTTAGAAGCAAGCTCAAGTGAAAAGAAACTTTGTTGTAGGGTAATATGTTTGGTTTCACCACTATTAAAATACAAAATATCAGAGTCTACAATAGGCATACACTACTCATGAGAATATGGGTCATAGTTGCAATGAGTAGTTAACACCATTCAACATTTTGAATAATGTTACCGCACTTTGTTTTAGGTGTAGATGCCTCTGCAACAACCATTCCAACCTCATTCTTCTTCGCCTCTTTTGAAGCTAGTTTAGGACAAGTCTTTGTGAAATGATCATTTGCCTTACAATACTTGCAAAATTGTTTCTGCCTTTTTGTTTTCTTGTCATCCTTGTCTTACTTCTTTGGTTTTGCAATAGTAGCAAATTTTTTCTTACTAGTAAACGAGATCCATTTACCTTTGTCCTTCTAACTAGCTAAGAAAGCTAGATCTAAAACACACATAATTGAGCTCATCTTGGTACACGGATCTTCCTCTAGCCAAAGAGAGACTAACTTCTCACAGGTTAAGGAATTTGAATTTCTTTGCATCATCAACTGAAGAGCAGAGACAAAACTTTGATTAGAATCTAGAAGACCATTAAGGACAACGCACAAGTGAACTATCTAGCAAGATTTCATTAGCAAAATTAACTTCTCTTTCGAATCCTTGATTTTTGTCAGAAAAGTGTCCATTGAATCTCCTTCATTAATATGTCTACTTTCCATTTGGTTTTGGAGGTAAGCAACACAAGCCTCATTTCTTGCATGGTGTAGTGTTGTAGGACTATTCTAAGCATCTTCTGGTGTTTTGCAATAGTGAATGTGAGAGATAATGGCATGTTTGTTACACAAAGCTATCAATGCATGGGCTTATGCATCTCTGCCATCCCAATGAAGCTAATCTACAATAAGTGCAATATGAATCATAACAAGACCAAGAAATTGAAGATCATCATCTTCAACAACATTGTATCACTTGCTATAACTATATTTGTAGGTGGAGGACATATTTCAACACCTTGCATAATATTCCACAATCCTTTTGCTACCAATAGATGATGCATCATGTATGCCGAGAATGGGTATATCGAACCGTCCAACTTATCCTCAACAACCAAGGTATTGAATACATCATTGCTTTTATCCATAACTAGTGATTATAAATCTTGATGCAAAAAAATGAATGTATCTCAAAAAAGTTGAACAAAAATACCCAATCAAGCTTCATTAAAGTTGTATTAGATTTCGAGGCACTTGCAATTATGAAGCGCGCGCACACACACACACACACACACACACACACACACACACACATATATATATATATATATATATATATATATATATATATATATATATATATATATATATATATATATATATATATATATATATATATATATATATATATATATGTGTGTGTGTGTGTGTGTGTGTGTTTAGCACAAAAGGACGAAATTGAAGGCATAGTTGCTCCACAACATGCCCAACTTTTTTTTAGAGAACGTCTCATAACGAATTTTCAAAGAGATTCCTATAAACAAGCCGAATAAAAAAAGACTTAATGATTGTTTGTATTCGGAGAATACTCAGATTTGGTAGAAACTTTTAATGAGAAATGGATATCCCAAATGGGAAGAAAAATCATAAAAGTTGCTCACGTCTAAGCATGCTCGTCATCACAATATGCTCTTTTTTTATAATAAACATCAAAAGGAACGTGGGATGTGGACTAACTTTAAAGATTGTATAAGCACTTCATTCCTTGAGTCTATGAAGTACACATATAGTTGCATTCAAAGTCACTACCAAATCTCACTAACCTCTCTCGTTAGAGAGATAAAGAGGGGACACAAGAGTACACACACATCCTTGGTTAAGATGGTCTTCCCTAAAAATAATAAATGACTAAAAGAAGAATTCTTGATGTGATTGTGGTCACTTCCCTAAAAATGATATGATAATTATAGCTTCTTCAAGTTGAATCACATAAAACAAATAGTAGACTCAAGGTTGCGTGGTGTAATGGTTTCCTTTTGATTGAAGTCTAGGGTTTCATACTTATGCCAACCATTGAAAAGTGGGGGATACAGGGGTTTCCAAGGTGTGTGTGTGTTGCTTTTTTCCAAAAAAAGAGTGGACAATGTGATTAAGTTAATCTACAACATGTGATGATGATTAGAATGATAATTATTATGACAATAATGATAGCAAACAACAAGAACAAAAATGACAACAAAAATAATAACAACAATTACTATTTTAACTTAAAAAAAAAGAGAGAAAGTTCGATCTAGGCCTAATCGTTTTGACATGAATTAATTAAAAGAACAAACATACAAGATGTTGATATATTTCAGTAGTCGTGTGTGAACACACTTAGGACTGTCGGGGCACTTTTTTTCCTCTTTCGATTTTTTTTTTCCCCAACTTGTATATATGCCTATAACCCTAACGGGTTACTTATCTCTGTACATTCACTTGGTAATACATTTAGTATTGTGTGTTGTGCTCCAGCTTCTTCTTCTTCCTTGTGTTGTTCGTGTGCTTTCACAAACCTCAAACTCCAATGATTGGTATCAAAACAGGTTGCCACTTCATCTAGGGCATCGTCGAGACCCCTTGGGTCACACTCTTTGAATCACATGAAAATTGGTGAGCAAACTCAAGGTGATTAGGAGTTTCAACCTCCGAATGCACTATCATAGTGCCTATGCAGGTATTTTTTTCCCTTTGTGCCAAACATATATATATATATATAGGTTTTGGTTTGCCAATACAAGCATCTCGAAGTCTACTACATGTTTCGCATAGCTCGAGAGGGTAGTTTTGTTCAACTTTTTGAAATACAATCATTTTTTTTCATTAGGGTATTTTAGTCAGTGGCCATGGTTGAAAGCAATGATGTATTCCGCATTTTGGCTATTGAGGACAAGTTGGATGGTACCAATTACTCACTATGGGCATATATGATGCATCATGTATTGGTCGCAAAAGGATTGTGGAATATTGTGCAGGGTGCTGAAAAATGACTTACTACACCTACAAATACAATTATTGAAGGTGATGTAGATGTCCTTGAAGAGGACGATATTCAAATTCATGTTTGTGCTATGATTCCTACTGCATCTACTGCAAAGCAACTTTGTTGGGATGATTGAGATGCTCATGCACATGCATTGATATCTTTGTTTGTCAAACATGCTGTTATCCCTCATAGTTGCTATTGCAAAATAGAAAAGGATGCTTGGGATACCCTTACCACTTTGTACTACGCAAGAAATGAGGCTCATGTTGTTTACCTCCGAAAACAGTTGAAGAGTGAACATATGAATGAAGGAGATTCTATGAAGAGTTTTTTGACAAAGATCAAAGGTTTGAAGGAGCAGTTGATTTTTGCATATGAAGTCTTGCTAGATAGTTCACTTCTATAGACCCTTCTTAATGGTCTTCTAGATTCATATCAGATTTTTGTGTCTACTCTTTGGTTGATGATGAAAGTCTTTGTTTTGTTGCAGGAAGACCAGTCTAGGCACAACAGGTCCATTATGCTTGTTGCAGATCAAGCTTTCTTAGCTAGTCAGAAAGGAAAAGGTAAATGGAGCTCATCTACTAGTAAGCAAAAATCTACTAATTACGCATAGTAAAAAAAGGAAGACAAAGGCAAGAAAAAATAAAAAAAGCAAAAATTGTTCTAGAAATACTATAAAGGAAATGCTCATGTTAGATTTTTGTGTCTACTCTTTGGTTGATCATCTCTGTTTTGTTGCAAGAAGACCAGTCTAGGCACAACAGGTCCATTATGCATGTTGCAGATCAAGCTTTCTTAGCTAGTCAGAAGGGAAAAGGTAAATGGAGCTCATCTACTAGTAAACAAAAATCTACTAATTACGCATAGTAAAAAAAGGAAGATAAAGGCAAGAAGAAATAAAAAAAGCAAAAATTGCTCTAGAAATACTATAAAGGAAATGCTCATATCATAAAGAGTTTTCCAAAATTGGCTGCAAAAAAGGCAAAGAAAAAAGAGGTTGGGATGGTTGTTGCAAAGGCCTCTACACCCAAAATAGAGTTGCTAATGTTGTGCAAAATGAAGAATGGGCATTTGTTACTGTTTGTAGTTATGACCCATCTTCTTATGAACAATGTATGTCTGTAGTAGACTCAAATACTTGGTACTTTGATAGTGGGGCAACCAAACATATTACCTCGAAGGCTACGCAGTCTTTCATAAAGAGTTTTCCAAAACTGGCTGCAAAAAAGGCAAAGAAAAAAGAGGTTGGGATGGTTGTTGCAAAGGCCTCTACACCCAAAATAGAGTTGCTAATGTTGTGCAAAATGAAGAATGGGCATTTGTTACTGTTTGTAGTTATGACCCATCTTCTTATGAACAATGTATGTCTGTAGTAGACTCAAATACTTGGTACTTTGATAGTGGGGCAACCAAACATATTACCTCAAAGGCTACGCAGTCTTGCAACAATGGTTATGCGTGTCCTGATAGTTTTCATCTTTGCCACAAGACTATAGGTCTCATCATAATCTATACCATATGTCTGAGCAAACCCTTTCACAACAAGTCTAGCTTTATACCTAGACACACTTCCATCTGCATACCCCTTTGTCTTGTAGACCCATTTGCATCTAATGATCTTCTGACTATTTGGTTTAGGAATCATGTCTCATTCTCCATCAATGCATCATACTCTTCCTGCATAGCTTTTTCCCAATTTTCCTTACCTTTTGCCTCTTCATATGTAGAAGGGTCTTCATCTCCTTTCATCATGTAAGCATAATCTTTAGTACTAAAAAAAGAAGTGTCATAGCTATACCTTGTAGGTTGCCATTTGTGTCTTGATGACCTTCTAAGTTCTCCACTTCTTGAAGTTTTTGGTTCGTCACATTCTGAATCAAACCTTGGCACTTCTTCAACTTCAATTTATACTTCATTGCTCTCTTCTTCATCAAATATCTGAACCTTTGATTTACCTTTCTTTTGATTCAAAACTTCTTCATCACCTGTATGATTATTGATTGTACCTGCATACCAAGTACCTTGCTCATCAAATGTAACATCCTTTGATACAAGGAATTGCTTTGTGGATGGACTCCACAACCTATATCCCATTTGCTTACCATCATATCCAATGAACACATACTTTTTTGCTTTAGGTTCCAATTTATACCTCAACTTAGATGGCTCATATGCATAAGCCAAACATCCAAATACTTTGCAATGATCTAAGGTAGGTCTCTTACCCCACCATGCCTCATATGGTGTCATACCCTACAAAGCTTTACATGGTAATCTATTAACCAAATATGTAGCTGTATTTACAGCCTCAACCCACAAATAGTTTGGACAATTTTTCTCCTTCATCAATGATCTTGCAAACTCAACAAGAGTTCTATTTCTCCTTTCTGCTACACCATTTTGTTGAGGAGAGTACTTGAGTAATTTCCCTTTTTATACCTGCATTCCATAAGTAATCACTAAACTCATTAGAGAAATACTCTCCCCCTCCATGTGACCTTAGTCTCTTCAACTTTTGACCTATGATTCTTTCTCCATACACATGATAATGTTAAAATGTATTGAATACCTTTGATTTATCTTTGATCACATATATAGTGATCCACCTAGTAGCATCATCAACATAAATCACATAATATCTTGAACCATTAATACTGAAATCCTTTGATGGTCCCCACACATCTGTGTGTACCAACTCAAGCTTCTCTGAATACATGAAACCATGCTTAGAATATGATTGCTTATGATCCTTACATAATTGACATGCCTCACATCTGTATCTCATATGTTGACCTGCAACATTAGGCAATCCAAGCACTGAACCATTGTTAACCATATACTTAATACCTCTTTCATTGAAATGTCCAAGTCTTTTATGCCAAAGATCTAACTCAGAGATCTTATGTCCTCCATAAGTAAACAAGGCATGACCAACATTACCTTGAATCTTCAATGTGAAGAGTCTTCCTTCTTTCTTCCCTGAAACAATTTGTTTATACCCTTGGCTAGGGTCTTCAACATAAACTCCATCATTAGTGAACCTTACTTCATAACCTTTTTCAACAATTTGCCCTACACTTATCAGATTCTCTGGAATTGTAGGAACATACAAGACTTTACTCAAGAGAGTACTTCCATCCTTGGCCTTCACTGATCCAATGGAATTCACATTGTGTTTTGTATTATCCCCTGTTTGAACTACATGGTTAGTTACCTTATTCTCCAAATCAGTCATCAAAGCTATATTCCCATTCAGGTGATTGCTACACCCTGAGTCAATGTAGAAGACTCTTTGGTCTCCACTTTGCCTTTCACAAGTGGCATTCATAATCAAGGTTGAATCCTCCTTCTGATCTGAAGCATAATTGTAGTAGGTATTATTGTAGGATTGACTTTGGAATCCTCTACCTGTATTTCTTTCAAAGTAACCTCTAATACCTCTACCTCTGAAATTACCTCTTTGGTTTCTGCCACCTCTTGCTCTTGAATTAAAATTCTAATTATATCCTCCATTATTCTGATTATTATGCCAACAATCATGAGCTAAATGATTTGTCTTACCACAAATCCAGCAAGCTTTTGTTCCATCTTTATTGCTTCTGCCTCTTCCTCTACCTTTGCCACCTCCTCTTCCTCTTAGGAAGTTGGCTTGGCTAGTTGTACCTTCTTCTTCATTTACTTTTTGCTTGCCTTTGCTATTCTTCTTCTTATCCTTTGAATACATTGCTTGACCTGCACTCTTATCAGCATCACCTTTGACATCCTGCTCAAAATTTGGCATGTGTCCTAACAATTGATTTAAATCAAGAGTAAAATGATCTAGTGACAATTCAGTAGACAAAATGAATGGCTTCCATTTCTCATCTCCTCTCAAACCGGTGAGGATTTGCCTTACCAATTTATCCTCCTCAATATCTTCATCAATTGCTTCTAATGCATATGCAATGTCCTTCATCCTTGTTACATAATCAGAAATAGATTGAGAGGCTTTCTTCTTGAATGTGGTAAACCCTGCCCACAAAGATGCCTTCCTTGACTTTGTAGTGTTTTGGAAATCCTCCTCCAAATCATTTCATATGTCACTTGCACTTTCAAGTCCTCTAATATGAGGTAACAAGTAGTCATTTACTCCCATGTAAATAATGCTTCTTGCTTGAGTATCTCTCTTCATCCAAGTCTTCAAATCTGAGAGTTCATCCCTAGTTGGAACACTAGGATCTCTGAATTGTGGTTTCTCTTCTTCACCTGTGATGTAACCTATCTAGTATCAGGTCTATGATCATGAGATGAGCTTCCATCCTCATTGACCAATCTGGATAGTTTTCTCTATCCAATTTCTCTATCTGAAGAGAATCTCCCATCCTTTCTTCACCGGTGTACTAAATTCTTCAAACTTTATGAGGAATAAGTTTACCTTTACTTCGAATGAAGTTCCTTTTGATATTCTTGATAGCTTCAGGCCTCCTTCTCAAGCTTTCCCTTTAAGCTTTCACCTTTTAAACCTTCAAGTGTTGATTTCTGTATGACTGCAATAGTCGGGGTCCTCCTTTCTTCTATTTTGATGATTCCTGCTCTGATACCACTAATGGAGAGTGTTAATCTCCAAAAGAACAAGCTATCCTTGATGTTAAAACACTTCTATATCAAGAATAACTGAAAATCTTCACCAATTTGGAGTATCAATACCAGATTATCAAAAATTTTGAACTAACTATGAAGAAAGTCACTACTCAGAAAGTCTGCTACACATAACTCATGCATTGACTGATCAAATGTGTAAATTTTTTGATAAAACTTTGCAAGAACATGTTGGCTAAAGATTGCACACCTTCTCTAAGTTAAATCTTCTCAAAAGATTCAATAGATATTGAGAAATGATCCAAACAATCTATCTATGTATGAAACTGTCCTCTTGTAGAGTCGATTTTGACACTTGCAACTTCTAACACATAGTTCTCCCAAATTAGAACCTGTTTAAGCAAATGCTTTTAGCCATAGATGGATTACCTTCCAAGTTAGATTTTGACTCCTCATTTGTGCAAAACTTTACACTCTGCACTGAGAACTGATCAATTCTTTGACCATTGAGATTGCACCTGTTTCAGAAGACACTCAACACTTCTTCACATACAAATGTTCCCACACATAATTCTCTCAGCCTATTTACAATTAGGCTCTCAAATCTTAACCATAGAAATGGAATTAGACATCTACAAAAGTATTCTTGAAATGATCAAACACAGAAGGAGAACACAACAGAATATCGGGTGCAACTTTTTTCTTCTATTCTGAAAACTTTACATCTGAATGATGAGAGAGTTCTTGCTCACTTCTAAAGTGTCTAATGACTATTACAAATTCTAATTCTTCTCATCTCACGCTCTCTCATACTTGCCCCAACTTTTTACTTGTATATATAGGCATATATGCACAAGCTCATGACCATACAAAAGGTATGAGTGAGCTAACTACAAATTAATGTACATCTGTATACAAGTCTTCATTTCCTGAACGTACTCTATCTTCAATCTTCAATTGTTGATCTTTTCTTCATCTTTTGACTTCAAGTCTTTATCCAAAACATCAATTTGTGGTTGACTTGCACCAACATCAAGCATATAGCTAGGTCATGGGCACAACAACTTAGTGGTTATCCCTATGTGCTAAATTCGTACACAAGTGATTCAGAAATGTCTTTTAGCATGGAAAGACATGCAAGTAGTTTAGGCACTACCTACTTATAGACATCGGAAGGTCCCAATAAAATGCAATTGGAATATATTAGGACCAATCAATTAGGTGCACACATCTATGAAGATGGTCTGAGGTGATCAGTTATCCAACTCAAAAATCCTGATCAACCCTTTGAACTTGAACAACCCGTGGTCAAGTTTGAAGAGGGTTTCTATACTGACAAGCAAGGAACCATGTATGTAGTTATTAGCTTACCAAACATGACATATGAGTTCGGAAATATCGTTCTCAAGAACAAGATAGATGACTTGGAGCACAGAGACCTAGGACGAGAACCCGAGACTCCTCGAGGCAAATCTATCTTGACCAGAGTGATCACCCTAGAGTGGATTCCCCAAGACAACAAAACCATAGAACTATTCTTGAATAGAGAAACGGAGGAAGATTTTGGAGATTCAAGCCATATCAACTTAGCAAAATAAGCGGAATCACCATCTATGAGTTCAAAGGTTCGGGGACACGAGGCAAAGTTGTCTATCTGGATAACACATCAGAGAGAATGTTCTTGGTAAGACAACATGAGAGACACGCATACACTTGGAAGGGTGAATTGATTTTCCCTCCACCAAGACCTAATGTCTCCCATGGCCTCCAAGGAACAGGATCATCTCAGGCCCATGATACCTAGAGGGAAAAAGCTAGAGAGAGACCTGAGCTAAGCTTTGCTCACATAGTGGAGAGAGACACACCTAGATTTGAAAGTGAAGGACATGAAAGAGAGAGACATAGAGTACATAGGCATCCAAGAGATGAACATGATTTTCCATAGCTTAGACCTCGAGAGTACCCAAGAACCCTTAGACCTTCTCAAGTGGTCAAGACAATGAAAAACTACTTTGATGGGTCAAGAGATCCTTATGATCATGTGGTTGATTTCAAACAAGTGTTAAGACCTAAACAGGTTGAGGACTTGTTCACCCAGTTTGAGGCATTTTGTTTGACCCTCAAGGGTACTGCTTTAGCTTGGTTTCAGCCCCTAAATAGTCATAATTACCAAAATATAGGCCAACTGCTAGAAGCATTCATCATAGAATTTTCCAAGAGTGGCATCAGGCATAACACATCATCCTTGATCCAAAGCTTCAAGCAGACACCCCAAGAAATAGTCCAACTAGCCGGATGTAGATTTAAACAATACATGGAGAGACGTCCCACACTTGAATTACCTACACAAGAAAAACAAGTTTCCCTATTTTTAGATTGACTACTAAGTGGGAAACTTAGATCATATTGTTAGTATATGATCAATATCTACCCCTCATGATTGTATGCACATTTTGTAAGGCCCCCATTATGAGGAGAAGCCAAGCGCGTATTACCCTATTGATGCAAATCCCAACTTGCATGTTGGATGAAGGTCATATTGGACCATGTAAGGTATTGTAAGGAAAGGGAGTTACCAAGGTACCCAATTGTGGGGTCGGAGGTAGCAATGAGCAACCTCGGTTGGGGGGTCCAAGGGGCTCGCTGCCCCCGACATGACGATAAAGGGAATATTCCATGGAATATTCCCTATCGGAGTTAGAAATCATTTATATTTTTTAGGTGGGTTCAACTGGCCTAAGCTGTGTATGACAATTATGCGCGTGGTGGCCACCCATGCTCTACTTCCCATTTATAGTCATCCACGAAAGGCCACCCATGATCCTATATATACATGACTTCTGCATTACTTAAGACATCAAATTGAGCCAACATACCTCTACCTTGTATCTCCCTATCTAGGGTTGTCTAGATCACCATTTAAGCTCTATCTTGACAGTGCACATGTGTGTTGGTGCAAGACAATCATCAATTGATGATTATGACAAGGTTTGAAGTCAAAAAATGAAGCAAAAATCAACATATGAGGCTTGAAGTTTAGTGCTTAGTCAAAAGATGATGACTTGTATATACATGTATACTAATCTTGTAATTAGTTCATAGAAACTTTGTATATGTGATGAGTAGGGATGTAAAAATCTATATATACTTGAAATAGATGTACTATGAATGAGAGAGATCATGAGTGTCAAGTTTTAGAAGTCATTATAGACGTTATGAAGTGAGAAGAACATGAATTATCAATCAGATGTATAATTTCTTTGAATAGAAGAAAGTTGCACCTCGATCTTTTGCTCAATGCTTCTTCTGTGTTATCTGCTTGAGGAATGCTTTTGTACAAGTCTAATTCTATATTTGAGTGATCTTTGTACCAGTTTTGAGAGTTCAATTGTAATCAGGTTGAGAGAATTTTAAGTGGGAACATTTACATGTGTAAATGTGAAGAAGTGAAGACAGGAATAGGTGCAATCCCGATGGTCAATGTTTTGATCAGATCTCCCTCCACAGTGTAAATCTTTGAGAAAGTAAGACTCATTCTTTAAGTTGAAAGGTAAGCTACTTGTGCCTAAAAGCATTTGAATAAACGGGGCCTAGTTTGGGAGAACGACACATTAGAAGTTGCATGTGTCAAAGTCGATTACACAGAAGAACAGTTTTAGACATATGTAGATTGTTTGGAGGAAATCTCAAGATCTACTAATTCTTTTGAGAAGTTTTAACTCAAAGAAGGGTGCGCAAGATTCCTTATACAAAGTTTCATTGAAAAATTTACACATTTGGTCAGTCAATGAATGGATTAAGTGTAGCAGACTTTTCTAAGTAATCAATTTCTTCATAGTTAGTTCAAAGCTTGATAATTTGACAATAGATTTCCCAATTGGTTGAGGTTTTGAGTTGTTCTTGATATAGAGGTGCTCTAACATCAAGGATAAGTTGTTCTTTTGGAGATTAACACTCTCCATCCGTGGTATCACAGGAGGAGTCATCAAATTTGAAGAAAGGAGGACCTGACTATTGCAGATATACAAAAATCAATCCTTGAAGATTCAAAAGGTGAAATTTTGAAGTGAAAGCTAGAGAAGGAGGCCTGAAGCTATGAAGAGGATCAAAAGGAACTACATTCAAAGTAAATTTATTGCACATGTGAAGAAAGATGGGAGATTCTCTTCAGATAGAGAAATTGGATTAGAGAAAACTATCCTGCTTGGTCAATGAGGATGGAAGCTCATCTTATGAGCAAAGACTTGATAGGATACATCACAGGTGAAGAAGAGAAACCAGAATTTAGGGATCCTAGTGTTCCAACTAGGGAAGAGCTCTTAGATTTGAAGAGATGGATGAAGAAGGATGCTCAAGCACGGAGCATTATCTACATGGGAGTCAATGATTACTTGCTACCTCACATTAGAGGACTTGAAAGTGCAAGTGGCATATGGAATGCTTTGGAGGAGCATTTCCAAAACACTACAAAGTCAAGGAAGGCATCTTTATAGGTAGAGTTCACCACATTTAAGAAGAAGGCTTCTCAATCTATTTCTTATTATGTAGCAAGGATGAAGGAAATTGCAGATGCATTAGGAGCAATTGATGAAGATATTGAAGAGGACAAATTGGTAAGACAAATTCTTATCCTTTGAATACATTGCTTGACCTGCACTCTTATGAGCATCACCTTTGACATCCTGCTCAAAATTTAGCATGTGTCCTAACAATTGATTTAAATCAAGAGTAAAATGATCTAGTGACAATTCAATAGACAAAATGAATGGCTTCCATTTCTCATCTCCTCTCAAACCGGTGAGGATTTGCCTTACCAATTTATCCTCCTCAATATCTTCATCAACTGCTTCTAATGTATATGCAATGTCCTTCATCCTTGTTACATAATCAAAAATAGATTGAGAGGCTTTCTTCTTGAATGTGGTAAACCCTACCCACAAAGATGCCTTCCTTGACTTTGTAGTGTTTTGGAAATGCTCCTCCAAATCATTTCATATGTCACTTGCACTTTCAAGTCCTCTAATATGAGGTAACAAGTAGTCATTTACTCCCATGTAAATAATGCTTCTTCCTTGAGTATCTCTCTTCATCCAAGTCTTCAAATATGAGAGTTCATCCCTAGTTGGAACACTAGGATCTCTGAATTGTGGTTTCTCTTCTTCACCTATGATGTAACCTATCTAGTATCAGGTCTTTGATCATGAGATGAGCTTCCATCCTCATTGTCCAATCTGGATAGTTTTCTCTATCCAATTTCTCTATCTGAAGAGAATCTCCCATCCTTTCTTCACCGGTGTACTAAATTCTTCAAACTTTATGAGGAATAAGTGTACCTTTACTTCGAATGAAGTTCCTTTTGATATTCTTGATAGCTTCAGGCCTCCTTCTCAAGCTTTCCCTTTAAGCTTTCACCTTTTAAACCTTCAAGTGTTGATTTCTGTATGACTGCAATAGTCAGGGTCCTCCTTTCTTCTATTTTGATGATTCCTGCTTTGATACCACTAATGGAGAGTGTTATTCTCCAAAAGAACAAGCTATCCTTGATGTTAAAACACTTCTATATCAAGAATAACTGAAAATCTTCACCAATTTGGAGGATCAATACCAGATTATCAAAATTTTGAACTAACTGTGAAGAAAGTCACTACTCAGAAAGTCTGCTACACATAACTCATGCATTGACTGATCAAATGTGTAAATTTTTTGATAAAACTTTGCAAGAACATGTTGGCTAAAGATTGCACACCTTCTCAAAGTTAAATCTTCTCAAAAGATTCAATAGATATTGAGAAATGATCCAAACAATCTACCTATGTATGAAACTGTCCTCTTGTAGAGTCGATTTTGACACCTGCAACTTCTAACACATAGTTCTCCCAAATTAGAACCTGTTTAAGCAAATGCTTTTAGCCATAGATGGATTACCTTCCAAGTTAGATTTTGACTCCTCATTTGTGCAAAACTTTACACTCTGCACTGAGAACTGATAAATTCTTTGACCATTGAGATTGCACCTGTTTCAGAAGACACTCAACACTTCTTCACATACAAATGTTCCCACACATAATTCTCTCAGCCTGTTTACAATTAGGCTCTCAAATCTTAACCATATAAATGGAATTAGACATCTACAAAAGTATTCTTGAAATGATCAAACACAGAAGGAGAATACAACAAAATATCGGGTGCAACTTTTTTCTTCTATTCTTAAAACTTTACATCTGAATGATGAGAGAGTTCTTCCTCACTTCTAAAGTGTCTAATGACTATTACAAATTCTAATTCTTCTCATCTCATGCTCTCTCATACTTACCCCAACTTTTTACTTGTATATATAGGCATATATGTACAAGCTCATGACCATACAAAAGGTATGAGTGAGCTAACTACAAATTAATGTACATCTGTATACAAGTCTTCATTTCCTGAACGTACTCTATCTTCAATCTTCAATTGTTGATCTTTTCTTCATCTTTTGACTTCAAGTCTTTATCCAAAACATCAATTGGTGGTTGACTTGCACCAACATCAAGCATATAGCTGGGTCATGGGCACAACAACTTAGTGGTTATCCCTATGTGCTAAATTCGTACACAAGTGATTCAGAAATGTCTTTTAGCATGGAAAGACATGCAAGTAGTTTAGGCACTACCTACTTATAGACATCGGAAGGTCCCAATAAAATGCAATTGGAATATATTAGTAACAATCAATTAGCTGCACACATCTATGAAGATGGTCTGAGGTGATCAGTTATCCAACTCAAAAATCCTGATCAACCCTTCGAACTTGAACAACTAGTGGTCAAGTTTGAAGAGGGTTTCTATACTCACAAGCAAGGAACCATGTATGTAGTTATTAGCTTACCAAACATGACATAAGAGTTTGGAAATATCATTCTCAAGAACAAGATAGAAGACTTGGAGCACAGAGACCTAGGACGAGAACCCGAGACTCCTCGAGGCAAATCTATCTTGACCAGAGTGATCAACCTAGAGTGGGTTCCCCAAGACAACAAAATCATTGAACTATTCTTGAATAGAGAAACGGAGAAAGATTTTGGAGATTCAAGCCATATCAACTTAGCAAAATAAGCGGAATCACCATCTATGAGTTCAAAGGTTTGGGGACACGAGGCAAAGTTGTCTATCTGGATAACACATCAAAGAGAATGTTCTTGGTAAGAGAGCATGAGAGACACGCATACACTTGGAAGGGTGAATTGATTTTCCCTCCACCAAGACCTAATGTCTCCCATGGCCTCCAAGGAACAGGATCATCTCAGGCCCATGATACCTAGAGGGAAAAAGCTAGAGAGAGACCTGAGCTAAGCTTTGCTCACATAGTGGAGAGAGACACAACTAGATTTGAAAGTGAAGGACATGAAAGAGAGAGACATAGAGTACATAGGCATCCAAGAGATGAACATGATTTTCCATAGCTTAGACCTCGAGAGTACCCAAGAACCCTTAGACCTTCTCAAGTGGTCAAGACAATGAAAAACTACTTTGATGGCTCAAGAGATCCTTATGATCATGTTGTTGATTTCAAACAAGTGTTAAGAGCTAAACAGGTTGAAGACTTGTTCACCCAATTTGAGGCATTTTGTTTGACCCTCAATGGTACTGCTTTAGCTTGGTTTTAGCCCCTAAATAGTCATAATTACCAAAATATAGGCCAATTGCTAGAAGCATTCATCATAGAATTTTCCAAGAGTGGCATCAGGCATAACACATTATCCTTGATCCAAAGCTTCAAGCAGACACCCCAAGAAATAGTCCAACTAGCCTGTTGTAGATTTAAACATTACATGGAGAGACGTCCCACACTTGAATTACCTACACAAGAAAAACAAGTCTCCCTATTTTTAGATTGACTTCTAAGTGGGAAACTTAGATCATATTGTTAGTATATGATCAATATCTACCCCTCATGATTGTATGCACATTTTGTAAGGCCCCCATTATGAGGAGAAGCCAAGCGTGCATTACCCTATTGATGCAAATCCCAACTTGCATGTTGGATGAAGGTCATATTGGACCATGTAAGGTATTGTAAGGAAAGGGAGTTACCAGGGTACCCAATTGTGGGGTCGGAGGTAGCAATGAGCAACCTCGGTTGGGGGGTCCAAGGGGCTCGCTGGCCCCGACGCGACGATAAAGGGAATATTCTATGGAATATTCCCTATCGGGGTCAAAAATCATTTATATTTTTTAGGTGGGTTCAATTGGCCTAAGCCGTGTATGACAATTATGCGGGTGGTGGCCACCCATGCTCTACTTCCCATTTATAGTCATCCACGAAAGGCCACCCATGATCCTATATATACATGACTTCTGCACTACTTAAGACATCAAATTGGGCCAACATACCTCTACCTTGTATCTCCCTATCTAGGGTTGTCTAGATCACCATTTAAGCTCTATCTTGAGAGTGCACATGTGCGTTGGTGCAAGACAATCATCAATTGATGATTATGACAAGGTTTGAAGTCAAAAAATGAAGCAAAAATCAACATATGAGGCTTGAAGTTTAGTGCTTAGTCAAAAGATGATGACTTGTATATACATGTATACTAATCTTGTAATTAGTTCATAGAAACTTTGTATATGTGATGAGTAGGGATGTAAAAATCTATATATACTTGAAATAGATGTACTATGAATGAGAGAGATCATGAGTGTCAAGTTTTAGAAGTCATTATAGACGTTATAAAGTGAGAAGAACATGAATTATCAATCAGATGTATAATTTCTTTGAATAGAAGAAAGTTGCACCTCGATCTTTTGCTCAATGCTCCTTCTGTGTTTATCTGCTTGAGGAATGCTTTTGTACAAGTCTAATTCTACATTTGAGTGATCTTTGTACAAGTTTTGAGAGTTTAATTGTAATCAGGTTGAGAGAATTTTAAGTAGGAACATTTACATGTGTAAATGTGAAGAAGTGAAGACAGGAATAGGTGCAATCCCGGTGGTCAATGTTTTGATCAGATCTCCCTCCACAGTGTAAATCTTTGAGAAAGTAAGACTCATTCTTTAAGTTGAAAGGTAAGCTACTTGTGCCTAAAAGCATTTGAATAAACGGGGCCTAGTTTGGGAGAACGATTTATTAGAAGTTGCATGTGTCAAAGTCGATTACACAGAAGAATAGTTTCAGACATAGGTAGATTGTTTGGAGGAAATCTCAAGATCTACTAATTCTTTTGAGAAGTTTTAACTCGAAGAAGGGTGTGCAAGATTCCTTATACAAAGTTTCATTGAAAAATTTACACATTTGGTCAGTCAATGAATGGATTAAGTGTAGCAGACTTTTCTAAGTAATCAGTTTCTTCATAGTTAGTTCAAAGCTTGATAATTTGACAATAGATTTCCCAATTGGTTGAGGTTTTGAGTTGTTCTTGATATAGAGGTGCTCTAACATCAAGGATAAGTTGTTCTTTTGGAGATTAACACTCTCCATCCGTGGTATCAGAGGAGGAGTCATCAAATTTGAAGAAAGGAGGACCTGACTATTGCAGATATACAAAAATCAATCCTTGAAGATCCAAAAGGTGAAATTTTGAAGTGAAAGCTAGAGAAGGAGGCCTGAAGCTATGAAGAGGATCAAAAGGAACTACATTCAAAGTAAATTTATTGCACAGGTGAAGAAGGGATGAGAGATTCTCTTCAGATAGAGAAATTGGATTAGAGAAAACTATCCTGCTTGGTCAATGAGGATGGAAGCTCATCTTATGAGCAAAGACTTGATAGGATACATCACAGGTGAAGAAGAGAAACCAAAATTTAGGGATCCTAGTGTTCCAACTAGGGAAGAGCTCTTAGATTTGAAGAGATGGATGAAGAAGGATGCTCAAGCAAGGAGCATTATCTACATGGGAGTCAATGATTACTTGCTACCTCACATTAGAGGACTTGAAAGTGCAAGTGGCATATGGAATGATTTGGAGGAGCATTTGCAAAACACTACAAAGTCAAGGAAGGCATCTTTATAGGTAGAGTTCACCACATTTAAGAAGAAGGCTTCTCAATCTATTTTTGATTATGTAGCAAGGATGAAGGAAATTGCAGATGCATTAGGAGCAATTGATGAAGATATTGAAGAGGAAAAATTGGTAAGACAAATTCTCACAGGTTTGAGAGGAGATGAGAAGTGGAAGCCTTTCATTCTATCCACTGAATTGTCACTAGATCATTTCACTCCTGATTTGAATCAGTTGCTAGGACATATGCTAACCTTTGAGTAGGATGTCAAAGGCGATGTTGATAAAAGTACACGTGAAACAATGTATTCAAAGGATAAGAAGAAGATTAACAAAGGCAAGCAACAATTGAATGAAGATGAAGGCACTACTAGTCAAGCTAACTTCCTAGGAGGAAGAGGAAGTGGCAAAGGAAGAGGAAGAGGTAGAAGCAATAAAGATGGTGTCAAAGCTTGCTGGATTTGTGGTAAGACTAATCATTTAGCTCATGAATGTTGGCATAATAATCAGAATGGTGGAGGATACAATCAAAACATTTATTCAAGAGGAAGAGGTAATAGAAATCAGAGAGGTAATTTCAGAGGTATAGGTAGTAGAGGTTTCTTTGGAAGAAATGCAGGTAGAGGCTTTCAAAGTCAATCCTACAATAATACCTACTACAACTATGCTTCAGATCAGAAAGAGGATTCAACCTTGATTATGAATGCAACTTGTGAAAGACAAAGTGAAGATCAAAGAGTCTTCTACATAGACTCAGGGTGTAGCAATCACCTGAGTGGCAACATAGCTTTGATGACTGATTTGGAGAATAAGGTGAGTAATCATGTAGTTCAAATAGGTGATAACACAAAGCACAATGTGAAGTCCATTGGATCAATAAAGGCCAAGGATGGAAGCACTCTTTTGAGTAAGGTTCTATATGTTCCTAAAATTCCAAAGAATTTGATAAGTGTAGGACAATGTAGAGAAAGGTTATGAAGTAAGGTTCACTAATGATGGAGTTTTGTTGGAAAACCCTAGCAATGGGTATAAACAAATTGTTTCAGGGAAGAAAGAAGGAAGGCTCTTCACATTGAAGATTCAAGTGGTTATGATGATAAGCAGAGGGGTTATAGATTGTGGAGTCCATCCACAAAGCAATTCCTTATGTCAAAGGATATCACATTTGATGAGCAAGGTACTTGGTATGCAGGTACAATTAATGTTCATGCAGGTGATGAAGAAGTCATGACCCAAAGAAAGGGGAAATCAAAGATTCAAATTCATGATGATGAAGATATTGTTGATGCTCAGATTGATAATGAAGAGATGCCAAGGTTTGATCCAAAATATGAAGAACGAGAGACTTGAAGAGTGGAGAAGCTAGAAGGTCAACAAGGAACAGAAAGCAACCGATAAGGTACACTTATGATACTTCATTTTTGACCACTAAAGATTATGCTTACATGGTGAAAGTAGAAGAAGATCCTTCCACATATAATGAGGCAAAATGTAAAGAAAATTGGGAGAAAGCTATGTAGGATGAGTATGATGCATTGATGGAGAATGAGACATGGGATTTGGTTCCTAAACCAAATAATCAGAAAATCGTTGGATGCAAACGGGTCTACAAGACAAAGAGGTATGCAAAGGGAAGTGTGTCTAGGTATAAAGCTAGACTTGTTGTGAAAGGGTATGCTCATACATATGGTGCAGATAATGATGAGACTTATAGTCCTGTGGACTCTCATAGCTATTGCTGCATGTAAAGGTTGGAATCTATGTCAGTTAGATGTGAAGAATGCTTTTCTAAAGGGTTACATTTCAGATGATGTTTTCATGGAGCAACTAGAAGGTTTCAAGGATAAAAGTTATCCAGAGTATGTATGTAAGCTCAAGAGAGCTTTGTATGGTTTGAAGCAGGCCCCAAGGGCATGGAATTATAGACTTGTGAAGTTCTTGAAATAGCTTGGATTCCAAGTGTCTAAGGCAGATAGTAGCTTGCTTGTTAAAGCAAGTGATGATGGGTTCATTTACATGTGCATATATGTTGATGACATAATTCTTATAGGTACAAATGAGAAGGGCATACAAAGTTTTAAGAAGCAGGTGGAGAAAGAGTTCAAGATCAGTGACTTGGGAGACTTGTCATATTTCTTGGGAATGGAGATTTCATATACTCAAGATGGAGTATATGTAACTCAAGAAAGGTATTTGAAGCAAGTGATGATGGGTTCATTTACATGTGCATATATGTTGATGACATAATTCTTATAGGTACAGATGAGAAGGGCACACAAAGTTTTAAGAAGCAGGTGGAGAAAGAGTTCAAGATCAGTGACTGGGAGACTTGTCATATTTCTTGGGAATGGAGATTTCATATACTCAAGATGGAGTATATGTAACTCAAGAAAGGTATTTGAAGAATTTGCTAATCAAGTTTAAAATGGAAGATTGCAGAGTAGCACCTACTGCAATGGAGGTGAATCATAAATTGAGCAGATATGGAGGAGAAGAATTCAAGGACATGAAGCTGTATCAAAGTTTGGTCGGTAGTCTAATCTATGCTACATTAACTAGGCCTGATTTGTCATATACAGTTGGAGTGTTGTCTCAATTCATGCATTTTGCTAGGAAAGAACATTGGATTGGAGGACAAAGGGTGCTAATGTAGATTGGGCAGGTAATCCTGATGATAGGAGGTCAACCTATGGGTAGCTATGTTATGTGGGAGATAAGTTAATCTCTTGGTGTTCTAAGAAGCAACATATAGTTGCTTTGTCATCCACAGAAGCAGAGTATAAAGGTATGGTTGAAGCTGCAAAGGACGTTATATGGTTGAAGACTCTCATGAAGAGTTTTGACATCATTCAGAGTACACCCACTATTCATGGAGATAATATGAGTTCATTGTATCTAATTGCTAACCTTGTGTTTCATGTGAGGACTAAAAATATTGAGATTCAATATCATTTCTTGAGAGAAAAGGTGATTGATAAAGAAATTGAAGTCATACATGCTTCTACAAAAGATTAGATTGGAGATATGTTAACCAAAATCTTGGATGGACCTAAGTTGTAGAGGTTCAAAGACATGGAAGGTATAAAGAAGATGGAGAAAATCACAATTGATGATTAAGGGGGAGCTATTGGTGCAAGACAATCATCAATTGATGATTATGACAAGGTTTGAAGTCAAATGATGAAGCAAAGATCAACATATGAGGCTTGAAGTTTAGTGCATGGTTAGAAGATGAAGATTTGTATATACATGTATACTAATCTTGTAATTAGTTCCTAGAAACTTTGTATATGTGATGAGTAGGGATGTAAACATCTATATATACTTGATATAGATGTACTGTGAATGAGAGAGATCATGAGTGTCAAGTTTTAGAAGTCATTAGAGACTTTAGAAAGTGAGAAGAACATGAATTATCAATCAGATGTATAATTTCTCTGAATAGAAGAAAGTTGCACCTTGATCTTTTGCTTAGTGCTCCTTTTGTGTTTATCTTCTTAAGGAATTCTTTTGTACAATTCTAATTCTATAGTTGCGTGATACAAGTTTTGAGAGTTTAACTATAATCAGGTTGAGAGAATTTTAAGTAGGAACATTAACATGTGTAAATGTGAAGAAGTGAAGGTAGGAACAGGTGCAATCCCAGTGGTCAATGTTTTGATTAGATCTCCTCCATAGTGTAAAGTTTTGAGCAACTAAGCACTCATTCTTTAAGTTGAAAGGTAAGCTAATTATGGCTAAAAGCATTTGAATAAATGAGGTCTAGTTTGGGAGAATCATGCATTAGAAGTTACAGGTGTCAAAGTCGATTACACAAAAGAATAGTTTTAGACATAGGTATATTGTTTGGAGCAAATCTCAAGATCTATGGACTCTTTTGAGAAGTTTTAACTTGAATAAGATGCACAAGCTTTATACAACACCTTGCACAAATTTTCATTGAAAAATTTACACATTTGGTCAATCAATGAATGGATTAAGTGTATCAATCTTTTCTAAGTAATCAGTTTCTTCACAATTAGTTCAAATCTTGATAATTTGACAATACATTTCCAATTTGGTTGAGGTTTTGAGTTGTTCTTGATATAGAGGCGCTCTAACATCAAGGATAATTTGTTCTTTTGGAGATTAACACTCTCCATCAGGGTGGACAATGCCATCATCTTTGTACTTGTTAGTAGAAAACTATTGAGATTCTCCTATATCTGTTATCTTCTCTGCTACTCCTGTGTTATATTGAGTAACTATTGTCTTACATGGTATCAGAACCGTAAGGTTCAAATAGCTTGAGAAGTATCACTATTTTAGCCTACTAGCAGACTAGAATATCAATAGATTATTCGAGTGATTACATGATGGCTTCATCGTCGAACACTAGTCTTGGTGCTTCAGCTAATGTTAATGCTGCACCTATTTGAATTCGCCCACCTGCATTCACTGAAGGGAAGCTGGATGGAACCAACTATACACTTTGGAAGTTTGAAATTTCTTGGACTCCTATGAATTACTTGACATTGTCATGGGATGGATGGGATTGGATCTAGAGCCTATACCAATTGAAGATCCAACAAATTCAAGATTGATGATTCAGCCAGATTCAGATCTTCTCGATTCTATGCTTACTTTAGTTCAACATAATACTAAAGAACATGAGGCTTGGGGCATATTAGCTCATCAATATGAGACCAAGAACCACACTAGGATACAAAATTTAGAAAATCATTTGGCAAATGAAAAGCATTTTGATTCTAAAAAGGCTGAAGATTAATATCAAACGGATAAAGCATCTTCAAGATCAATTGGCTACAATTGGTGTTGTTATAACACCAAAAGAGCTGGCTCGAAGATGTGTACGTGTTCTTCCAGCAAAGTATGATGGATTAGTAACAACCCTTAACACTCAGGTAAGACCAACCCCCCTTACATCTGAAGAGTTTTGTGCTATCCTTTTAGAAGAGGAGATGCGGTTGAAGAATCTACAAAGTTCATGTGATGTTGCATTCTCAGCAAATGCAAAAGTTAAAGGATCTTTTGATGGGTCAAAGAAGAAGCCAAAGAAGAAAAAATTCACAGGAAGTTGCTTCTATTGTGAAAGAAAGGCCATGCCATGAAGGATTGCAGAAAGAAGCAAGCTGATGAATGGAATGGGAATTTAAAATCATCGTGGAAGAACAAAGAGTCTGCAAACAACACAGAGCTAGAACTATGGGTAGCTATTGAAGAGATATGCTCATTTGCTCAAGCTCATGTTGATGAACCATGGATTTTAGATAGTGGAGCTTCTTGCCATATGACCAGTAAAAAGGATTGGTATAGTTCCCTAGTGCCTCTGTGGGAATCCATCAATGTAGTGGTGGGAAATGACTCCAAGTGTGTAGCGGAAGGAGCTGGAACCATCTCTTTTATCACTTCTCTAGGTGTTGAGATAAATTTATCTGATGTGCTCTATGTACCTACACTTAAAAGAAATTTGTTGTCAGTTTTTGCAATAACAGATCGTGGACTCAAAGTTCACTTCAATAAGAGTGGTGCAAAAATAATGGATTCATCAAGTAATGTAGTAGGTAAAGGCATAAGACGTGATAAATTGTATGATTTAAGTGCCTTAACTGCTACAGAAGATAAAGATGTAAGTAGGTTATGGCACCAACAATTTGGGCATCTCCAATTTGCAGTTTTGAAGGAGATGCAAAGAACAGGGATGGTTGCTTGTTTGCCTACATTTTCATAGTTGCAAAAACCTTGTGAAGCTTGTATGATGGGCAAGCAACAATGAAAGGCATTTCCAAGAGAGACCAGCAATCGATCTCAAGCTCCTCTAGAGTTGGTACATGCTGATCTCTGCGGTAAAATGTCTACACCTAGTTTAGGAGGATCTTTGTACTTTTTGCTATTAGTCAATAATTATAGTAGAAAGATGTGGGTTTATTTCATTCGAGAGAAGGCTACTGCTTTTGAAAAAATTAAAATGTGGCATAAGTATGTGGAAAATGAATCAAGAAGGAAACTGAAGAAATTCAGAATAGATAGAGGAGGTGAATTCTTGTCAATAGAATTCAATAATTACTGTAAGGAGCATGGTGTGAAAAGGCAACTTACCACAAATCATACACCTCAACAAAATGGCATTGTTGAGCATAGGAACATGACAGTAGTTGAAATGGCTCATTGTATGTTAAAGGCTCAAGAAATGCCCGATCCATTCTGGGTAGAACCAATCAATACAACATTCTACATCCTTAATCGAAGCTACATGAAAGCACTGAAGGGGATGACTCCTCAAGAAGCATATTCTGGTAAAAAGCCTTCAATTTTGCATTTCAGAATTTTTGGTTGTTTCTGTTACACACATATTCCTGATTCAACAAGATCAAAGTTGGATTCAAAAAGAAAAAAGTGTGTCTTCCTAGGATATAGTGAAGAGTCTAAAGCATACAGGTTGTGGGATCCTGAGGCAAGGAAGATTTTTGTCAGCCGAGATGTGGAGTTTGATGAATGAACACACTTAGTAGAAGATAAAGGCAAATCTACTATCTCATCAAACGGAGAAATATCTCACCTTTTCCCTATCAAAAGAAAGGTTAAAGTTGAGGAGGAGGAAACATCTGATGGAGAAATTTCATAAGTAGAAAGCCAACCAGTTGTAGCTGCACAACATAAGCCACTACACCAAAGTGGGCACAATAGCTCTTTGATGATCACAATCCACATGTAGATGTACCAGAATCATCCTCGGATGGATTATGAAGATCAAAGAGAATAGAGGAGCAAAGAAGAGCTTCAGAACACATTGTTAACATGGCTCTAATGGCAGATATCATGGGCTCGATAAAGAAAACTACCACCATTGAAGAAGCCCTTGATGATCTAGGTTGGAGAGCGACAATGCAGTCTGAGTATGATAGTATACTAAAAAATGATACATGGGATCTAGTTGACTTCCTGCCAAAGAAGAAGGTAATAGGTACTAAATGGATTTGGAAAGCTAAATATAAAGTAGATGGAACATTAGAAAAGTATAAGGCAAGATTAGTTACACATGGTTTTTCAAAGATCGAAGGATTTGATGTTCAAGAAATTTTTGCACCAATAGCACGCATGACAACTATTCGGACGGTACTTGTAGTAGCTGCACAAAAGGCTTGGCCTATTTTCCAGATGGAAGTCAAATCTGCATTTTTGAATAGTCACCTCAAGGAGGAAGTATATGTATCTCAACCACCAGGTTTTGAGGTGCCCAAATCAGAAATAAAGTTCACAGGTTAAAGAAAGCTTTGTATGGACTTAAGCAAGCTCCACGGGCTTGGTACCAACGGATAGATGATTTTTTCAAAACTATGGGTTTTGAAAGAAGTACTTATGATGCTAACTTGTATGTAAAAAAAAGGGATATCAAGATAGTTGTTGTCATTGTATGTGTAGATGATTTGATCATTATAGGAGATCATCAGGAACTCATCAATCAAACTCGGATCAGCTTGGGAACTGAGTTTGAAATGACAGACTTAGGTCTACATTTTATATGGCATTTTCATCTCACAACAAAAATATGCCAAAGAAATTCTCAAGGCATTTGTAATGATGGACTGCAAACTACAAGATTATGAGAATTACGACCACCATGTACTAGAGATATGAATCTCCTCCCAACCAAATGCCTCTATATATAGCTCTCTCCAGGGGACTACCTACGTGGGAAGATGGATACTAACCATCCAAGTGTCAGCCATGTAACTGCATGTGCACCAAGTGTCGTAGTTAACTAGAGTGAACTCAAGTGGATGCTTCTAGAAGGCTCTAGAGCTCTTTGGGAAAAACACTCTCCCATGTACCCCATGTGGGTTGAACCCAAGACCTCCTCCTTCACACCCTTGAGTCTTAACCACTAGGCTAAGTGGATCACTTGGTTACAAGAGTAAATGACCTTCTAGTAAGTCTAGACTCGAGATCTTTGGTCATACATACGAGAGACCAAACGGTGCCTGATTTTAGATCTGTCTGGACCGGCCGGACCCTTAGATCATAGACTTAGTTTATTACATTCTTCCCCCCTTGGAGAATATTTTCATCCTCAAAAATAGAGCTATATATCTACTGTAGGAAACCCCGGAGCCTCATGTTCTAAAACTGGAAGAACATGGTCATGTTCTAGAAATGGAAGAACATGTCTCAGCTCTGTGGTGGCATCCTTGCCCAAATGATTCAAAACACTTTCTCACTTTGCACTTTGATAAACTGGTCAAAGTACAAAGTAGTGAATGAATAATAAGGGTGGATCTAAAAAAATCCCTAGCCAATTCATAGTTTCTCGATGTGCAATCTAGGCACAAACATGTGAACTGGGTGGATTCAAATTACTACTCCATTTCTGGGCATGAATGGTGCATGGACTTAGTAACAAAGCCAGGATTCTTATCCCTCATAAGACTTTGAGAATTCTTGATTCATATGAATTTGGGAAAAATTGAAGTTTGGTTGTCCCACACATCTAACTTGGATGTTTGCTCAATGGTTTACTTCTATCCAACAGTTACCTGATTTTTTTTCACCCACCTGGAGGACTGCTTTGTCCTACTCTTGAAAATCCTATGTAAACTGTAGGAGAAAGTTTTCCACTTACTTTGAGTCAATCGTACTATTACTTGACCAATTAAAATTCAAAACGAAAATGATCCAATTTAGGAAACTTTTCTCAAAGATTGGCTTAAAGTTTTTGGGAATTTTCACTCTGATGAGCAATTCCTAACTTGCCTATTCTAGAGTATACTGGACTCTAGGAAATCATTTATGCTATAACTTGAAGAAAACTCAAATAAATAAGTCCACTTAGACATTATATTTTGAAGATTGAAAAGATTCTTGTACAGAGCATCTATCTGCGATGTTGAATTTAGTTACTTGGTTCTAACCGAATAACTCTCGACTTCTGTGAAAAGAATCACATACTATATCTGAGTCAAATCCAAAAGATTCAGAAAGTAGAAAGAAAGAACTAAAACTCTATTCAATCAATTCAAACTTCAAAGATATGTAAACTTGCTATGAGTCAAAGTCTAGATGACTCAAGTCTTCAACTTCTCAAAGATATGTTTTAACAGGATATTGAAGCATTTTCTTTATCTTTTTAAGAGAAATAAGCTGGATTCTCAAAAAGATTCAAAACAAATTGAAAAAATCATTCAACCACAAGATACTAGTGTGGAAACCAACATCAGTGTGTCGACCCACTAAGGTTCTATAGATGAGTTTTGTATTCAAAACATGCTTCACTTGAGACGAAGTTTAGGTCACATTCAGTCTTTCTGACTCCTTATTGGGAATGCAATTCTTGTGCATTTCTTTGAGTTAAAAGAGTGAATTTACCAAGTTACACTAGGAACTTGATGCTTGACTTAGTCAATCAAATCCTTGGTTGAAAAGATCAACTCAAAATCAAAGTCTGAATTTTTCAGAGATTTATGAAATATTTTCGAATTAACAACACTTTATCTTGAAGTGTTTCAAGAAGATCTTAGAAGTTACTTCATTTCTTCATACATACTTGATCTTGAAGTATTGTGACCTCCTACTCCAAGAATTCTAATCAAGACCAGTCTCAGCGCTGCAAAAGTTTGCACAGAAGCAAAAGATACATGCACTCTTGAATATGTAGAGTGTAGGCATCTATGGGAATCCAGCCTTGTTCTTGTCTATGGGGGCGGCCGAGATATCCATGCCTACCACATCGCGTCTTCTGTAATTGATTCATAATTTAGTCTATAATACTTTTGCTCTCTGGTGCAACTAAAAACCAAACTTTATAGTTTTCCATATACAACATGCGGCTGCCATGAGTCGATCTTGCAACATAAAGAAAGCCGAGTGCCTATATTAATCATATATGTAGCACATGCATGTGCACATGTTTTGAAGTGAAAACAAATGAACTGTATGCATCTCCCTGACGGCTACATATCTGAAGTAGCGCATGTATGTTCGCATCATCTTTGACGATGCCTCACAACATTATAGTGCAGGTTTAAAAACAAAGAGATTATTATTATGGTTGTAGTTTGTAGATCTTGCACTCGTGACACTACGGATGTCATGTTCTAGGTTATCTAAGCTTGGCGAATGCTCTGCAGCTGTGTTTCCGCGAGCAGAATTATTTAATTCATGAAGTCAAACCCATGATCTAGGAGCAAAAGAATGATAAAATGTGCATGCACTCACATGCATTTGCATGCACTCACATGCATTTGCATGCAAGAACAGGCAATCACATATGCATGATTGCTTGTTAAGCAGTTGAATACTTATACTTTCGTTACCTCTTTTTTTCTAACTTGACTTAGATATCTGCTAGAGAAAATTGTAAACTAGGTAGTTGCAAGTCTCGTGGTTGCCATGCAACTCAAGTAGCTAGTTTGTTTTTCTCAAACATGATACTTAGGTATCACAAATTAGGAGTCTCGATTAGGAAAAGTTGGCCTTTCAAAAGTCAAGTATTCAAGTTTCTTGCTCATTGGAGTGGCAAGAAAATAGGGATGCTTGAAAGTTTCCATGATGAATCTAAGTTTAGTCAAACTTAGAGAATCCTAACGACAAGCCTAGATGTAGTCGTTAGCTTGGATTTAAGAAATCTTACATCCAAGTAGGATGATAAGATTTTTCTTAGATACTTGAGGACTTCTCATGAATGCTGTAATACCAATGCAAGATTACACCGAGATGTGTTATCGTTAGTGTCCATGTGAAAGGCCAAATGGCCGCTGGACACTTCTTTGTATATGTTCTTTAATAAAACATATAGTGGACTGGTCAATCATAGACTGGAAGTTTGACCGCATTTGTAAGACCTAAGAATTCTGTCTTCATGCTCTCTGAGTATTGTGTTTTTGGCATATTTTGTAGTCTCTGTGTGGAGTACTGTGTGCCCCCTTACAAGCTCAGTTTTCTACTTTGAGGATATCACCGTGGAGGTCATGAGTAGGAGAGCGCACTGTGGTGCATCTCCATCAAAGGCTTACGACTAAGGTGGCAACCAAGGCAGAGACCTTGGCATACGTTGTCATCCGAGTCATCGAAGTCATCGTTGGCGCCATTGGCTGCGCACAAGGGAGGACCTCAAGGATCAAGGAATATAGAGGTTCCCGGTACTTCTCGATTGGTCACCCATCCCAATACTGTTCCCCCTAGAGCTCGCTTAACTGTTGCAATCTCTTGACACTAAGCTACACTCTTGTGGTGTCAGAAGAAGGGAAAAGAATAAGGTTGAAATTACCTTGAACATGTTTTGGTCCCTCAAAGCTTCATTCTTTGCTTTCAAAGACTATTTTTGAAGCATTTTTGGGGTGTCTTTTGGAGCCATTTTGGAGTACTTCCGCACATAGTTCTCTTCACACAGGTCCAAGAACACCAAGAAGAGTGTTCTTTTTACTTCTCCGACAATAAATGTCAACCTTTGGGGCTGTGTTTTCAACCACACTCGTAAAACTACAAGTTTCTTGAAAGGTTTCAGTTTTGGTGGGAGTAGTGGCTGCAAATTTATGCAGGTTTTTGAGCCTAAAACATTAGAGTTGACAGACACTTACAGGTGGTATTGGCTAGTTTTTGCGCTGTGCATTCAACCTTTTAGTGTCGAAGCTACGAGTTCAAAATAGACAAACACCAGGGGTTCCCTCATTGAAGCGATGTTATAGTTGTGGAGGCGACCACATGGCTAATGTATGCCTAAACCAAAACTAGAACATGAGAGAATTGAATGCTCCATATTGCACTATTGAGAGAAAATACACAAACCATACAACTTAAGATTGTCCGTACAATAGGCAAGCTGTTAGGCAAACTTATCAGCAACCTTACCAACAAGTTAGGTATCAAAACCAATACAAAAAGCCATATTTTAGGCCACAATAGAAATATCAACCTCAATACCAATAACAATATTAGGCACCATATTGGTCACAACCGGTCTTAGGAAACCAACCACCACCTCCTACCAATGTGATCTCAGTTAAGTATGCAGTGACAGAGGAGAACCCTTATAGAGCATTCATGCCAATGACCCTTTGGTCTCAAAAAATGACCCTCATGCTCAGAGTTTTGATTACACCCATGAAGATAGTCCACAAGCTTATTACAGAGTCACCTGAGCATAATGAGACTTATACATATATTGATGGCAATACCTATGGAACCAAATTGGGAGCAACAATACTCCAATGTCTGTATACAAATCTTAACCGCAGGCCCAATAGAGACAAATGAGACCATAAGCCCTTAGAGGACCATGTTTTAGATGTCAACGTGACCATTTCGTGAATGTCCCCACCCATCGACTTCAGCACAAGGACATAACATCACAATACAAGGATTTTGTCATGAGTGAAGCAAAGAACATCTCCCAAAAGATTGTCCAAGGAACCCCTCTAGTGCACCCTATGTTACACCCATTAATGTGGTAGGTTTAGTGGTGGATTCAAGTTCAAATAGCATTAACATGGCTCCTATACAGGTAGACATTAAGGCACAATCCGTAAAAACAAGATAAATCGACAAAATAATCAGATTCAGGTGAATCAAGAGAGCCTAGTAAGAGGGAGAAAGAAAATGGAAGGATACGAGGGAGAAAGAAAATGGAAGGATACGAGGGAGAAGACCAATTGCAAGTGGACTAGAAAGCTATCTGAATTCGAAAAAACCTTAGAGAAGAAAAAATCAAAATTGCAAACATTGCATCTCAAAACCCCTCGCATGCCGAAACTCCATCCACTCCACTTCATCCCACCCCATCAGTCATTGTAAATAGACTAGAACCAGGGTCTTTTCTCACAGATCCAACCCCAGAATGCTTGGACATGATGTTCAAGCCTTACCAAGCTCGACTTCAAGAAGGGCCAACAATTGGAAACCTAGAAAAGAGTTAGCCAAGAGCAAATTTAGAGATTGAGTGGACAAAAATGAGCATGAAAATGGTAGAACTAGCTTAGGCTATGCTCGAGGCCAATCAATTGTTCAATCAAAAAAATTCTATCAAACCAGGTTTGGATTTCTAGGGCTTATTAGAAAGACTAGAGCAGTTGGTAAACAAGCCACAGGTTAAGAAACCTCCACAGGCTCAACCACTTGTTGAAAGAGAAAGCTCACCACCAATGGAAGTTTATGTTCCTGATTCCATGGATGTTGAAACACCTCTTTCAATTCAACAGTACTCTCAAGAGTTCTTGCGGGAAATACAAGAAGAGAAATGGGCCAAGGAGAAGGGTATTCCCCCTCCTATTCCTGAAATTGATGATCTTCATGATCAATTCCCCAAGACATTCCATCTAATTATGGAGACCCAACAGAGCAACAAGAAGATGAAAGATTAGATTTTGAATTTAATTCTCTACAAGAGTTGCCACAATTCACAGGCCCATGGGAATTAGAATCTCTTCAGCTCAGAGCTCCCACAACAATGATAAGAAATGAAGACTCAATGGTTCCAAGAAACACTAAAGTTATGGAGAACACTATGGTGTAGTGTAATCTCACCTTAGAAGAGCTAAAAGTCAGGATCCACAACTTGGTTCCAATATGTCAAAAGTAGACTCTAATTTGAAAGTCCCTAAGATGCCTCTAGACAAAATAGGAGACATGAGTGAAGGTGAAGAAGGTAATACTTATCTTCCAATCACCTACCAAGGTTACACAACAAAGATATCTTAGATTCAAGTGCTGGTGTTGCAATTGTGACCACCTCTTTGTGGAAGCAATGGGGCAAACCCACATTAAGACCAACTAGAATGAAGCTCAAATGGCTAATGGCCATATTGAAAGACCTCAAGGATTGCTAGAAGGGATAACTCTAACCACTTGTGGTGTAGAGTTTGAACACACCTTTGCTATGTGTGACTTTGGTAAAAATAATGTCTATGAAATGATCCTAGGAAGAGCCTTCCTATGACAATTGCAAATAGTACAAGATTTGGGGACCAACTCCTTGTACTTACAGCACTTAGGGGTCACAACGAAGGTCAATTTGAAGGATTATACCTTTAGAGATGTACCACCCCTACAGTGGAATCCTACCCATAAGGTGCAAGAAGATTCAATCTCTGTGCATTCTGAAAGTTCTTTTGATCCATCTTGGATGCATGAAGATACTCACTTGTGGATGTGCAAGGTCACAAAGGAAGAGGAAAGACACCTAAAAGTGAGAGAAGAAGGAACTTTTCAAGGAGCTAGAATGGCTAGAGACCTAGCATACACACCGATGATCTTTGTAGATGAGGAATTTGAGCCTCATGGTTGGGCAAAAATCTTAGCCACCATGGACATTGCTATCAATGAAGAACAGTGGATGCCTCATTGTGATGAGAATGGTTATGATGTCTCTTTGTTCATGTATGAACCCTTGCCAGAGGAGTGTGACTCTAATGAGGTCATAGAAGAAGAGGAGGACGACGAAGATCTAGAGTCCATTTTGATGGATAGTTTCTTTGAATCAGAGGAGCACTATCTAGAGAATGTAGGAGTATCTACCCAAAAGAAAGAAGAACCTCTCACAAGCATTAAAACTATAAATTCAAGGGAGGAAAGTGAAGGTAGTCAAAAGAAAAAGAAAAGAAAAGCAATGAAACAAGCAGAGGAGGAATCATTGTTCGAAGTACTAGAGAATTTCAAGAAATATGAAGTTGAAGATTGGAAAATTTCAGTATGAATTCCTAAGAGAGAGGCCATCATAGGACCACTACCCAATGAGGCTAGCCTAGCAAGAAAACAAAGCATGGAGCAAGAGGCTCAAGATTACGCCTTAATAGGAGACAAGCTATACCAAAGAGGCAAAGATGGTTAATTATGACAGTGCATTCATGAATCAGACTATTTGAAAATCTTAGAAACTGCACATAGCAGTGTTGCAGGTGGACACTTTGGGCTTGACTGAGTAATTAAGACCATTCTATTCTAATACTTTGATGGCCCACTCTTCATATGGATGCACATACCTATGTAAGGAAATGTGACACATGTGAATGTGCACAATATAATAAGAAAAGATGAGATGCCTTTGACGCCAATGATGAGAGGATACGCATTCGCGAAGTGGGGTATAGACTTTGTAGGCCCTATTAACCCCCCCAGCTAGAAACTCCCATGCAGAGTACATTATTATAGCCATATATTACCTTAAAAAGTGGGTAGAAGTCAAAGCCGTTACAAAGAATGATGCTCAAGTGATGGCTAAGCTCTTATTCAAGAATGTGTTCACTAGATACAAGTTACCAATAGAGTTAGTAAGTGATAGAGCCACATACTTCTTGAACGAAGTCATTGAAAACCTTCTCCAAGAATTCTTGGTGATACATAAGAAGTCTACCCCTTATCATCCACAAGCTAATGAACAAGCTGAGAATGCAAATAAGATCCTATGTAATGTATTGACAAAACTGGTAAATAATAAATGCTTTGATTGGTGTAAACAACTTCATCATGCTGTTTGGGCTTATTGAGTTTCCCACGCCACAAAATGGTATTCAATGCCACCCCATTTCAAATGGTCTTTGGATAGAATGCAGTGTTACCATTAGAATTCTTGATCCCGACTTTAAAAGTAGCACAAAAGCATGAGTGTTACCATTAGAATTCTTGATCCCGACTTTAAAGGAACACTTAGGTGAAACTAGGCTACGAGTGATAGTAGGCATCTATGCTACAAAGAAAAGACAAAAGACATACTTTGATGCACACATCAAGGATTGAAAGAGGGAGAACTAGTGTTTGTCTATACACTAAAGCAACATGCTCATAAATTGGAAAAACGAGGATATGGACCCATGGTCATTAATAGAATTTCCACTGGTGGTATGGTTCAATTGGCCAATTTAGAAGGTGACATCTTGCCAAGCTATATTAGTGGATGTCGAGTCAAACTATATCAAGAGCCTTTTAAAGAGGATATGCTAGTGAGACTTAACACTGTGAAGAAGCGAAAAGAAGAAGAGTTAAGGGTTAGAGTAGAAGCACATGCAGAGGCTAGAGGGCACATTAGGCAAAATAAGTTAGGGTGACAAGGCCTAGATGTCAATCCCAATGCCCCAAGATATCACATGTCCATGTGCTAAACATCGGGTGTAATTGCTCCACAAATAATCAACTGACATCCCTTTGTGACCATAGAGATAGGACAAGGAAAGAGTGTAAGGACTGTGAGAGCCTTGGTTGACTCAGGTGCAACAACTAGTGTAGTTAGTTTTCATATTTCCAAGATCTACAATTGAACATTGATTCCATAGAAGCCTATCTAATAGGATTGGGAGGTGTGGAAACCCCTTTGTTTGGGCGAGGTGGAACTTCCCATCTATCTTCAAGATGTCCCAATGACAATCAAAATGCTAGTGTGTCAAGATGAGGAACTAACAAAACCATTTGTCTTGGGTCAAGATTGGATCTATGACCATGCAGTCAACTTAAACCTAAAAAGTCAACTTCTTCAAGTTTGGATACATGAACAATGCATTACATTAGAATTAGAGAATAGCATGATCACAGAGCCAGATATCACAAAATCTATTATGCAGAAGGATTCAATAATGGAAGAATAGGCTCAAAGTTGAGTGGGGCTCTCCCCCTTTTCAAAGACTAAGGTAGCTTTTGTAGTTCAACCACAGAGGCAAGCAAAATAGTACAAGACAACCACTATATCCAATAAACAGACAAAATTAAAGAAGAAGGTACTTCCGAGGACGAAGCAGATCTGGGTATAAAAAGGAGAGCAACCACAAGCCTTGCAACAACAATTACCATCCAAGCATGCCAACCATGCCAAAAGAATAACAAAGCAGCTAGTACAAGTTTAACCACAAGGTATCTGAAAACTTTGGGTGCCCAAGGAATTAGTTACAGCTCAACAAGGATACCCATGTACAAAACCCTATGTGGGGTACAACTCAACAAGGAATTAGTTACAGCTCAACATTCAATAATTAATTACACATGTGGGTACCCAAGGAACTCTTACATGCACAAAACCCTATGTTCTCTCACACGAATAAAGTCTCAACAAAGAACTCCAGGAGAGGAAAGGGTCAGAACCAAGCACAAAGGCCAAAAGAAGATCCGTTCACCTCTTCATCAATATTAAGAAGAAAATAATCAAGGGCATGGATTTGAAGAAGACAAAAAGGCCAAAAGTGACCTATACGTACCCAAACATTGCTGTAAAATGGATGCCTATAAGGAGGAATGATCAATTGTCATTCAACCATCGATTGATTACCTCCAAAAAATAAGATTACATCTAGTCTGCAAGTAACATCAAAAGCCTCAACGTGAAAAATCCATGTGCCTTTGGCATAACCCCATCTTTTGCACCATTCAAGTCATGCATTTCCACACTATGCATTAATATAGGGCCAAATTGTAAGGCCGTGTATAGACACAATTGAGAATCCTAGGCACATGAGACAGATTTGACATATGTAAAATATTTTATTCATACTAACCTCTTTCTTCTTGTTTTGTAAAATTTTACCAAAAAAGAAGGGACTAGACCATGCACTCGAAGAATCTCATCAGTGAGCCATCCACAAGGACATCCATCAACAAGAAAGACAAGCCAATTGATGAGAATACAACACAAGAGATGAACATTGAACGATCTTTCAACATGGTAAGAATCCCATACTTCGGCAACACTATAACAATGATAGATTAGGAAACCTCTTTGTCAGCATACCCTTGATCACTTAGCTCAAGACCCAATTTTTTTGCACCATACTTCTTACCATGGATTCCCCAAGTAAGCATGCATAGGGCCACATTACAAGGCTATGCACAAGGCACATAATTTCTTCAACCCATGCACTAACACACTTACCCATCATTCATTATGGGTCACGAGTACTTGGCATGATAATTATGAAACCCATGCTTCAAAGATCTAGAGGACATCATGACTACAACATCAATACTTATGAAGCAATTCACAGATGATATTTGTTCAAAATCAACATCGAGAACCTCTTTTTTGAGCACCTAGCAAATTTTGGAAGCTTACAAATACATTATCATGTTGGAATCCAAGAGGAAGTACATACAAAGGGACTAAATCTTGCAAAGACTAGCATTGATAAAATGAAGAACAAGATAGCTCACCCCACTATAGTTCGAAGACAAACTGCTCTTGTGGATACATGATGGACACTACCTCTCAAAGTACTATATGGAACACCCACTCCAACAAGGTTCTATCATGACAGACTCAAGAGGAGGGGGGGGAGGAGTGTTGACACTCAAGGTCAAGCACAAGGTGTGGGAACACATCAAAGAGGTGGACACATAAGAAGAGGGAGCATGTAGGGAGCTGCAATAGGTATATGTCAATTTCTCAAAAGAAATCCTTATAAAAATAGTGATTTTGATCACTAAAAACCATTATAAGTATCATTTCATATGTTTTCAACTAAATTTTGTACAAGCCAAGGAGTCCTTGAGATTGAGGAGTATTGAAAGTATTAACCTACCAATTTTCATAATTTTTAAACTCCATTTGAGCCCTCAAATAATCCTTGGAAGCTAATTTTTAATTAGGTCGAACACTAGGTCTCGACAAGGCAAAGACTAGTCAAAAAACTATAAAAAGAGTAAGAGAGCTCATTTTTGGGGTTGGCTTGTTGTAGATTGAAGCTTTTGTAAGAGGGTTCTTTTGTAATAGAAAACTTTCCATTGTTCCTCCCTTTGTTCTTACCTTGTGGATGTGTGTGTGTATGTGTGTGCATGCTTGTGTGCTTCTCACTCACACACTTGTGCCTTGATTTGCTCATGGTCTTCATACCAGTCCTCATGTCTCTGTGGATTGACATTTATGAGGTGGATCTCCTCATGTTGGTACTCACCATTGTGCTAGAATGACACCATATAATGCCTTGTTCAACCTACACACTTTGTTTTTATGCCTTTTCTACACAAAACCACGGGGTTGAAAAACATACACTTCTTCATGCAAGTCACCATTCAAAAGTGCACTTTTAATGTCCAACTAATGTACGTTCCAACCATGATGAGCTGCAAGTGCATAGATGCTATGAACACTAGCCATTCGATATGCAGGAGAAAAGTTCTCATCAAAATCAATGCCTCTTTCTTGAGCATAACCCTTTGCAACAAGCCTAGCCTTATACCTGTCAACTGTTCCATCAGGCTTGTGCTTGAGCTTGTATACCCACTTAGTGCCAATGGCCCTCTTGCTAGGAGGCGTCACATAAGGACCATGTACCATTTTTCATAATAGCATCATATTTTGATTGCATAGTAGCCATCCAATTTTCTGAATTTTGTGCTTCATAAAACAAAATAGGATCATTATCATCACAAAAACTAGAGGCAGCCATATCATAGCAATCTAATGCAAAAGAATCACTATGAGAGCCTTAATGAGTATGATATGATAGAGATGCATCTATTTTCTATCTCACAAAGTCTGCACCAATCTCCTCTATATCAGTTCTCTCATCAATAAGTGCATCATGTAAATCTGCATCAGAAATGGAATGATTTACATCATCATGTAAAACCTATAAAGGCTAAGAAATCGCCTCATTTGGACCAACACTAGACTGTCTGTGTGTAAAAAGAGGCAACAAAGTGTCATACACATCTTGGAGCTAACTAATGTCTCCTTAGTACATGAACGTAATGGCTGGATAGCATCTTCCACAACAACAACATGAATAACCAAAATGCTTTTAGTCTATGGATGATACAAACAATAGGCTTTGCTTTCAGAACTATACCCAACAAAAATACATTTCATTGCTTTATCATCCAATTTCCTACATTGTTGTTCATGCATTAATGCATATGCCAGACAACCAAAGACACACAGGTGAGCAACATATGGCTTATGACCATGCCAAGCGTCATATGGAGTGATAGACTACGGTGCTGTAGTGGGACACCTTTTAAGTACGTATGTTGCACACATAACAACCTCAAGCCAGAGGCTATGTGGTAAAGCCTGACTCTTGACCATACACCTCCCCATCTCCATGAGTGACTATTCTTCCTTTCAACAACTCCATTCTATTGAGGTGTATATGGCATTGTACACCAATTTTTTTTATCCACGTTTAGCTAGAAATGCATTAAAATCAGAAGACATATCTTCCCTCCCTCGATCAGAATAGAGGATGCCCATTTTACACGCTGACATATTTTCAGCCAAAACTAGAAACCATTTGAAGCACATAAACACTTTGAACTTTGTTTTCAATGGATATATCCATGCATTCCTGGAAAAATCATCAATGAAAGTCACGAAGTAAAGATAGTTCCCAAAAGAAGGCGTTTGCATAGGACCACAAACATAACTGTGAACAAGCTATAATTTTTGAGGAGCTCATACTGAACCATGTTTTGGGAAGGAGTGCTGCATTTTGCCCAAAATAGAGCCTTCACAGACATGTTTACCAGGTGCCTCAAGTTTGGGTAGAGAGGACACCATTTTAGATTTTTGCAGGCATAGCAAACTAGCAAAATTCAGATGACCAAAGTGTGCATGTCAAAGCTTTGCATCTAACATAGCTTGAGAATCTTGAACTTCATATGATAAATTATTCATAAATTTTGCATAATCTATGAGCTTATACAACCCATGACATAAAATGCCAGAAGCAATAATGATGTCCCCATTTGACAGATCATGAACTGTACATCTGTCATCAATAAATTTCATAAGCAGCTGCATAGTTCCCCCCAACCCAATTAATCTGTTCCTCACCCCTTCCCATCTGTCCTTTCCTCTTCCTCCACGACTTATTTTCCCATTTCCCCCACCAATGACCTTTTCACTAGTATCTCCTCCCAGTCTGAATATATCACTTCTGTCTCCCCTTTACACCAGCAAGTCCATGAAACTCAAGAGGTCATATATTCCTCATGTTCACACCCACTAATGCACCCACCATCACACCACTATTCATTATTAGTGCACAAGATGCCACATCTAGTGACATGGATATTTCACCACCTACAACACCACCACTCACATCACTATTTCGCCACCACATCTTGACACATCACAATTTTCTACAGTCACCATTGCATTCACCCTCCCATTCCCCTTTCCATTTCCCCCTGCATCAACAACCACACTAGCATCATCTTCACACACCACACCATTGTTATTATCACCCACTATTGAAACTGCATTTCATCAAACGTTTGCATGCATGACTCAAGTCAGAGATGAATTTTCCTCTCTCGGAAGCAACCACTAGGCATTGCAGCAGACCACTACACAATTACATGTGCGATTAAATTCTTTGACCATTGAGAACGCTTCCCTGAATGCATGGAATCATGAACTACATGATGCTTACCACTCATTAGAGTTAGAATCTGAACAAAAGACTAAAGAAGCCCTCATAGATGTCGAGACTCTTCTACATGCCCAAATAATACAGAATGCCATGCTAACACGAAATATGGGCGTATTAAGATGCCATCTCATAGCCGCATGTCACTCTAGCATAATGACAAGTACCAATGTGAGGAGATCCACCTCATAAATGTCAACCCGTGGAGACATGAGGACTAGAGTGAAGACTATGAGCAAGTGAAGGCACAAGTGTGTGAGTGAGAAGCACACAAACATGCACACACATACACACGCGTGCACACAAGGCAAGAACAAAGAGAGGAACAATGGAGTTCTTTGCATTAGTACAAAAGTCTCTTACATAAGCTCAATTCACTAACAATCCAACCCCAAAAATGAGCTCTCTAGCTCTATTTATAGTTTTTTGACTAGCTTTGGCCTTGTCTAGACCTAGTGTCAGACCTAGTTAAAAATTAGGTTCTAGAGCTTATTTGAGGGCTCAAATGGAATTTAAAAATGATAAAAATTGGTATGTAGCTAATTCTAATACTCATCAAGTTTGAGGACTCCTTGGCTTGAACAAAATGGAGTCTATTCTACCAGAAACAGAATTTACAATGTTTGTGCAGTGATAAAAATCACTTGAGTTGGAAATAGTTCATGGAAAAAATGATTAGGCTTTGTTACCGGATTGTGCATGACTGCTCCTTTGTGCTAATATGCTCTTCTTATAGCTTGTATGCCAACACTCCCCCCTCCCTAGTGTCTATCACCCCTAACAGACCTTTGTTCTGTAGGGTGGTCAATATAGTATTGGAGAACGTTGGTGGCCAGCTTGTGTTCTCCTATCGGTAATCCTCTTGCCAGATCAGCTTGCAATGCATCCCACTTTATTGCACTTGGGATATGTGGTTGCAGTTTTGTGTAGTAATCGGAGTGCATGGCTTGTTCGCATGCAAATAGATGAAGCAGGTGTGTGCGCTTAGGTGCAAACACCTCCGAGTGATATTCCCAAAAACGTGATCTGAACATGTCTTCGAATGTCTGTTTGTAACATGCGAGGAGGTACTTGATGCGTGCATGCCAAGCGTAAGCCACACGAATGCTAGGGGTGGTGCTCATGTCATACACCAAATCATAATTTCCATTGGTAGACCCCGGTAGACATACTTGTGGTGCTTCTACATTTCTAAATGTTTTGAGCACGATTTGCATCATATCTAAAATCTTAAGCATCATTTGGGCTGCAACACCTGGCATGGGCTTCAGTCAAGGCATCCAATGTCGAATTGTTGCCATCATGTAAGCTATTGATGGTGGTCCCTGTGGTGGCGCTATGTACGGATAGTTGAGCCATTCCTTGCACTGTGCCTTGTTCTGTGCTTTAATGTTGAACGCCTTTCATGATCTACACCGTGGAACAGGACCGTAGCATGGATTGTAAATAGATGTAGAGGTGCATGGTTCCATGTGCGTAGCATTTCAGGGTATGTCTCTAGAAGCTTTTGCCGCCATGTTGGTTGATAGATCTTGCCATTTTGTGCCTCTCGAGGAAGGTCTTTGGGTTGAAACTAGGTCGTGAAAGAAGGAATCTTTCCTATGACTCTCTGTATTTTTGCATTGTAATCTCCTAGAATGACATCGTAGGGCCAATATTTGAGTTTTGATGATATGGTGAGACGTCTTGAGTAACTAGATTGTAATATTGTTTCTTCTATGACTCTCATGGCTTGATTTTGCACCACCGTGCGTTCTTCATGAGAAGTCCCCATTTCTTCCACTTGTCTTAGCCATGGGGGTCGTGGTGCTTCGACAGTATCATGGCCTTCTTCTATTTGGCATCCCGTTGGGATGGGTTGCGGATCATAGTCCTCTTTAAATGTTTGTTCCACAGGAATGGAGATTGTCTCTTCATGAGTGGGAGCCTCGGGTGGGGATGGTGGTCTTTCGTATTGTAGTAGGCGTGCCTACAATTCTGTGACTTGTTTTTGGAGATCTTGGAGGGCCTATGAGTCAGTGATAAGTGAAGCAGTTGAGGCGATGGCTTGGGGGCAGCTGTCGTGTCTGCTTTAGTTGATCCAGTTCCTCTAATAACTTGTCATGTGCCTCAAGTAGTGTAGCATAGTCTTCAAGGATTATCTTTATGTTTTCCAGGGTCACTGCTTGGAATTTTGAGGGATTGATCAGTGGCCTGGGTGCGCTTTCGATGGCTGCCTCTAAGTTCTCTTGGTTTTGTAGTTGTAGATGCCGATTTTCCTCTTGAGCCACTGCAAGGTGTTGTCTGAGTAGTGCCATATTTCGCTGAAGTTTTGAGTTGCATTCCAGCTGTATTTGTAGATGGCCTTCCACCACTTGGATCGCTTCCTGGTCTACGTTCTATAACTTTACTTCCAATATGCTATGAGCCTCTTGTAAAGTTTGAAATTGTGTTTGGAGGCTGGCATCCTCCTCTTATAGTGTAGCAAGACGATGTTGTAGCACTTCAGAGTGCTCTTGCAATCGTTGGTTATGTTGTTGGAGCTGATTGTATTCTATCCTTAATTGTGATACATATGCGAGCATGGTGTCAAATGCATTATCTATAGATGAAGGTGTATTTTGTATAGTGGAAAATGCAAGGGGAGGGGATTGGGAAATGGGAAGAGTGAATGTCGTGTCTATTGGAGATGTATGTGCAAGTGAAATTGGTGGAGGAGGGATGGGGGAAGGTGGAAGTGTGGGGGGAGGGGGAGGTGCCATTAGTGGTGAAATGTCCATGCTCTCAATCGGTGACATGAGAGTGGTGGCTACCATATATATCGGAATGGCAGGTGGTGTGTGTGTGTGATCGTGGTGAATTGGTGTGGTGTAGATGTTGGAAATGGGATCGATGAGAAGGGTTGAGTAGTGGTTTGAAATATTCTAGAAAGGAAATCATGGACAGGTGGGATGGGGGGTGGGAAGTGCAAGCCTGGAGGCGGAAAGGTTGCGAAAGGAGGTGTGGTGATAGGGAATCCGAGAAAGGTGGATCTAGTGCCAGGATGACCGATGATAGAGGTCGTGGAGGCTGGTTGTCCTATGACCGTCTCCATATGAGATTCGGTTGTGATGGTGATGGCATGATAGATAGGGTTTTCAAAGGAGGAGAACAAGGTTGAGCTGAAAGTGGGAGTACGGAAGAGGAAGGTTTGCTCTGTGGATTGAGCAGCCGAGGTGGTGTCTTTAGCTTCTGTTCAAGGAGGTGATGGTGGGGGGTAGGTGATAGTGGCTGTGTGCTCTTCAGTGGTGACTGTGTGTTCGTGGCCAAGAGTTCTTGCTTCTTGGGAGGTTGTCTCCATGGGTTCAGATGTAATAATAGGTTCTTCTATCGTAGTAATGGGAATCTGGATGTTTTTACTAGACCGTGGTCATGTTTGGAATCTTCGTGGATCATATTGTATGGGAGGTCTCTGTATCGCTGATCGAACTGCATCCGCTACACCATAAGTTTCTGCCATCAATAAGAGGCACTCATTGTATTCAGAGTCGACTCCTGCTTCCTCCAAGAGTTGAGCCATGAGCATCTACTATTCTGTTCATTGAGCAATTGTTGTGCCTACACTCGCTCCATGATTTGATACAACCTCCGGAGTACTGCTGTATATGTTCGGGCTCCTATGGTTGCTTCTTCTTTAGCTTATTCTTCACCCTCTTCTTCTCCCTCTAGGTGTTCTAGTTGTTTAGATACAGTTCTTTGCTGAGCATCATCCCAATATACATGGCGGCCTTCTATGGATTTCCTTCGTCTTTGGGAAGAGGTGCCTTGTTCTTTAGTGTCTGAAAAGAATTCTACATCAGAGAGTTGTGTATTCTGCAAGAATAATTTGAAGTCGAAGGTGCTCATCCCTTCAACGTCTCCTGTGGCAGCAAATTCAAATTTCGGTGGGACAGGAGGAGCCGATGGGGCAGCTTGTGATGTGCCTTCGGATCCAGATCTGGGTATTCGAATGGTAAAGGGAGGCATGGTGGCATCCCCTCGTGGCGAGACTTCCGGAGTCATTAGAACTTTGCATGTCTAGACACAAGGAATTGAGCCCCTCATGCGCTTGGATTGATGGGTGGTAGTTTTATGTCTTTTAAACATTTGTAGCTATGACCAAGTTAAAGCACATTCAATGGGTACATCGTATGCTAAGCACTTGTAGATGATGCGCGTGATTGCACAACAACCATTCACCACTAGCTTCCTAGATGACCTTTTATTTGCTCCGTATAGCTGCTCCATAATCCATACAAGAAGCTTAATCAGTAGTGCACTTGTCTCCGCCAAGTAAAGAGTGAACCAAATCCGTTTGTGGGGCTGGGTGAATCGATCTTGACCAGGAAATGCAAAATGTTGCATGCACATACGGAGAGGGATGGACAAATTGGTGGGAGCGCGGCCATATCTTTCAACTTTTGTAATTTTTGGTTCTTCTTGTTAGTGGGTATTAAAGCATCCTTCTCCGAGGGCACATGCGTGTCATGCATGCTCAAAGCAGACCTCACCAATTCCAATGTAAGTTTGAAGCTTTTCAACTCATTGTTTCCCAATAAAGGACATCTCAGAGTCACTGGTTTCTAAGTCTAGAGCATAGGGGTAATCACTTAACTGCTGGGTCCAAGAACTAGTAGTATGGTTAACACTAGCCTCTGATGACCTAACACTAAGATGGCCTCTCCCTAGATGTCTTCCTGATCTCAGGATCATATGCCCTACTAGTTGTCCCAATGACCCTTGTACAACCACGTTGCTGATTCGTTGATACCAATCACTTGTTCCTTTTAATCTCCTGGGTACTTGTTTTTCTTGTCTTTAGTTAATTGTCATCAGGAGCACTTAAGTGTGTCCCACTTGATGTTCTTTGTCCACTTAGCTTAAGTTCTTTCCCCTTAGGTTGTCCCTTCACTATAACTTACCTATTCTTAAACTTGAGAAATTAGAGTATCTTAAAACTTAAGTGTTCCTATCGTACCCTTAATCAACCCAAATATCTATCCGCACTTAGCCTAAGCTAGTAATGGAATGAGGGGGTTGCTATCGAGCATACAAGAAACATAGCACTCTCTATAGAGGATGGGAAGGTAAAACATCTTGTTGATGTGCTCCATGTTCCAAATATAACAAAGAATTTGGTTTCTGTTAGACAAATGGTTGACCAGGGATTAGAATTCAGGTTCAATGTTGATGGGTTATATGTAGAAGAGTACAAAGAGGATGGACGATTGGTTGCCAAAGGAAACAAAGTGGGTAGGATGTTCACCTTAAATGTGAAAATTTTTGAAATCAATGCAGCCATGTTGCTAAAGGTGCACGATTTATTGTTGATATAGAGAGCTGGCACAAACAAATTGGACATGCAAATTTGCAATGGCTGAAATTGATGCAGTCAAAGGAGATTGTCAATGGACTACCAAATTTCAAAGTTGCAAAAATGCAAAAGGTATGTGCTACATGTCAATTTGGTAAACAGTCAAGAGCATCATTTTTGCATGACAAGCATGTTAGTGAGAATGTGCTAGAAATAGTACATATAGATGTTTGGGGTCCTGCAAAGACCACATCTATGGGTAGTTGTAGGCTTTATGTTACTTTCATTGATGACCATACATGAAAAGTGTGGGTATATTTCATGAAAGAGAAGAATGAGGTGTTCACTCACTTCCATAATTTTAAAGCTATGGTGGAAAAGAAAATACGGAGGTATATTCACACATTAAGATCTGATGGAGGAGGTGAATACATGTCATGAGCTCAAAAATTCTCTAAAAAGTCATGGAATTTGACGTCATTTTTCATGCAGGTACACACCACAACAAAATGGCATTGGTGAATGAAAAAATAGACATATTATAAAAATAGCAAGAGCCATGATGGTTGAAAAGAATATGCCTCATTGTTATTGGGCAGAAACTGTGCATATGACTGTATACATCATGAACATAACTCCAACTATTGCTATACATCAAGTTACACCTGAAGAGAAGTTGACAGGTAAAATCCAAACTTATCACATATGAAAGTTTTTGGCTGTATTGCATATGTACATGTTTCAAATGAGTGGAGGATGAAGCTTGATCCAAAAGCAGAAAAATGTGTCTTCATTGGATGCTCCCTTGAGCAAAAGGGATATAAATGCCACTCCGACGATAGGTGAAGGTGAGTAAAGATGTGGTATTTGATGAAATGTCAAGCTTCTATGTAGATGCTAAAGATGGACTTAATCTTGAATGAAATGACAAAGAAAATGCTGAAAAATCAAGTGCAAAATCTCAAGTTTTGAGTGGACCAGATGAATCACCAAGCAATAGTTCCAACTCAAATCCATGGAGTGGAAGATTGCATGGAAATCTCAATCCAAAAAATTCATCAAATACATCCAAGAAAGGTAAAGAAAAGCTCTCTACTGGTAGAAAAACATGTGCAGGTTTTGAAGAAGTTCATGGAGATTCAAGTGGTTTAGAAAAGAGTCTTGATGAGGAACTTGAATTGCCCTCTGTGAAGACTCCAGGAGTAAGAAAGGCACATGCAAATGATACAAGGAGAAGTGACCCAAGACCAAGAAGATCTGGGAGGATGCAGAATTCAGTGCAACGATTAACATATGATAGTTACATGGCTCGTCATTGTGCTTACATGACAAAGGTAATACAAGATGCTGAACCCTCTTGTTTTGAAGATGCAACTGGAAATGCAGATTGGGAAAAAGCTATGGATGAGGAGATGGCTACACTTTACGAAAATGATACATAGTTCCATTGCCCCAAGGAAAGAAACCCATAGACTACAAATGGGTTTACAAGGTAAAGCACAATGCTGATGGTAGCATAAGCAGGTACAAAACATGATTGGTAGCAAAAGGATATGCACATACATATGACATTGATTATGAGGAAACATTCATTCCTGTAGCTAAACTGTCTACTGTCAAAACACTTGTTGCATTAGCTATAGCAAAAGGATGGACTTTGCATCAGATGGATGTGAAGAGTGCTTTCCTACATGCTGAGTTACAGGAAGAAGTATACATGGACCAACCACAAGGATATGAAGATTGAAAGCATCCAGAATATGTTTGCAGGTTGCAAAAGGCTTTGTGTGGACTTAAGCAAGCTCCTTGTGCATGGCATGCAAGGATTGCTGATTATTTAACCACCATTGGATTTTCTATGTGTGATGCAGATAATTCACTATATGCAAGGAAGGCTGATGATGGAATCACAATTGTGGCTATTGATGTTGATGATGATTGTAGGTGATGATAATGAAGAAAGCATTAAAGAGGTAAAGCAACTTCTTATGCAAGAATTTGACATGAAAGATCTCGATGTGCTGCACTATTTCTTGGGCATTGAGTTTATACATACAAAAACAGGTATATGGATGTCACAAATGCAATATGCCTTGAGTATACTGCAAAAGTATGGTATGGCTGATTGTAAGCCAATTTCTATGCCACTAGATAAAAATTTGAAGTTGGATACTACATCAACTGTAGCATTGGAAAATGCCATTATGTATAGGAAAATTGTGGGAATTTTGATATATCTCACAATTACAAGGCCTGATCTAAGCTACATGGTTGGACTTGAAAGTCAATTTATGCAGGTTCCCAAGAAGCCACATCTAGATGCCACGAGGTGCACTCTACCTTATGTGAGTGCTACTTTGGATTATGCATTTTTTTATGAAGCTAGTGTAGATATCAACCTCCTTTGTAAAAAAACCCTCTAACTTTGTATGTTTTTCCCCTACTTTGTGGGATTTGGGGGGTCCCATGGGTGCTAGGCTCATTCACTTGTACTTTTGTTTTCAAAGTGCAGGAGAGTAGGCTAATGCTGAACATCCTTAAAAAAAAGTCTCTTTCTTTTTTGCTTCTTTTGCAACCAGTTTAGGACAACTCTTAATGAAGTGATCATTTTCCTTACAATACTTCCAAAAATAATTCTGCTTTGTTGTGCTCTTATCATCTTTATCTTCCTTTTTGTATTATGTAGCATTAGAAAATTTGTGCTTATTAATAGATGAGCTTGATTTACCTTTGCCCTTCTAACTAGCTAAGATAAATTGATCTAAAATACACATAATTGACTTGTTTTGTCTAGAATGATCTTCTTGCAACATATCTTCTAGGAGTTTGGATTGCCTTTCATCATTAGAAAAAATGTAGAAGCAATATTCTAATAAGAATATAGAAGACCATTAAGAACAATCTACATAAGTGTACTATCTGGCAAGGTGTCATTAGTAGAAATCAATCGATCTTTCAAATCCTTGATCTTTCTCAAAAAAGTGTACATTGAATCTTTTTCATTCACATGATTGCTCTCCAATTTTTTTTTGAAGGTAAGCAACATGAGCCTCATTTCTTGTTGGGTGTAATGTTTCAAGAGTATCCCAAGTACCTTTGGTTGTTCTACATGAACAAGTGTGAGGTCTAATGACATGTTTGAGAGGCAAAGATATCAATGCATGTGCATATGCATCTCTACCATCCCAAAAAATATGCTTTGCAGTAGATGCAATAAGAACTGTAGTAGGACTAGGAAATTAAGGATCATCATCTTTGAGACCACTTGCATAATTCTTTATCACAATAATTAGAAGTGTAGGAGGCCATATTTCAACACCTGTATAATATTCCACAAGTTTTTCGCTACCAACACATGCTGCATCATGTACACACACAATGGGTAGTTACAACCATCCAACTTATCCACAATGACCAATAGATGAAATACATCATTTCTTTCAACCGTGGCTAGTGACTATAACTTGATGCCAAAAAAAAAGATTGTTTCTTATAAAATTTGAAGAAAACCACCCAAATGAGATCTACTAACCCTGTAGTAGAACTTGGAGTGCTTGAAGTAGTGAACTAAAAGCTATATATATTTGGCACAAAAGGAAGAAATTGCTTGTATAGTCACTATGATAGTGTGCTCACAGGCTAAAATGAGCTCAAATAAGAAAAAATTGACACCATAGAATGAAGAAGTTCTGAATTCCCCAATGACCTTAGGGATGCTCACCAATTATCATATAGTTCTAAGAGTGTGATCAAAAGGATGTTGACAATGCCTTTAAGAAAGTGATGATCTACTTTGATACCAATTGTTGGAATTCGAGGACCACAAATCACACAAACAAAATGAGAAAGAAGAATCTTGGAGCACAACATTGAGTGTATTAATAAATGAATGTACAAAGATGAGCAGCCCATTAGCATTGTAGGCATATATACAAGGTAGAAAAAACGAGTTTGAAAGAGGGGAAAAAGTGCACATATGATCCTAAGTTTGTTCACACACATCAATACATCAATATATGAAAACTTCAGATAGTGGCACTTAATTTTCTCATAGAGAAGTATTTGTTTGCATCAAGGTATAGTCATTTCACATAATGAATATACAATGATGTGATGCTGATCTTCTGGAGCTATGGCTACTTGACTGTAGCCCGAAAATCCATCAAGGAAGCTGTACACTTCCTTGCCTGCTACTCTTTCTAAGAGATGCTCTGTGATAGCAAGTGGATAGTTATCTCGAATTGTGGCTGCATTGACCTTCTTCAAGTTAATGCATACACGCAGCTTTCCATTTTTCTTGGGCACCACTACGATGGGGGATACCCACTCAGTATGCTCAATTTCATAGATAAATCCAGCTTCAACCAAGCGATCTATCTCTTCCTTGATCTTGGCTGCATAGTTGTCATTGTATGTGTATGGCTTTTGCTTGGAGGGTTTGGCATCTGAGGTCATGGGGATAGTGTCTGAGCATATGTTTGGATCAACACCCTTCAAATCCTTGTAACTCCAAGCGAATACATCTCTGTATTCTCTTAGCAAGGCTATCAATTCGTGCTCTTCGTCTTCCGTCAGGTCGTGGCCTATGTACGTGCATCTCTCTTCTCCTTCTTCCACGGCTACCACTATTTTCTTGGTAGTTTCTTTGTTATCATATGCCTCCCCTGATTGCGCCTCTCGTTTAGGCATTCTGATCATGACTCTCCTGTCATCTATCTCATACTTCTTAAAATTTTCCGGGACCTCAAACAAAGATTCTTCCTCTTCTGGTGTGACTTCTCTCTTCTTTTTTTTTTCTTTCCTTCTTCATTCGGGGTCACATGTGTGGCTAGCCTTACATCATTTGTAAGCTCTCCATACCTCTGGGGTTGAAATTCTACTTCATAGAAGTATTCTTCATCTGATGCAAAAGGTGGGTCCATGATGATTGACTCTAGATCGGAGTCACTTGCATCCTCAAATGCATCACGGCTAGGTTCACACTCTTCTAACACTGCCTCTCCCATGATCGGCTCTATGGAGAAGACTGAAATGTCATAGCCATCTTCATCACAGTGAGGTGTCCATTGTTCTTCATTGATGGCTACATCCATGGTTGCTAGGATTTCTGCCCAGCCGTGGGGTTCAAATTCTTCGTCAGGAAAGACTGCAGGTGCATAGGCTGGGTCTTGTATTGATCTATGTGTTTCTTTTGCACCTATCTCTCTGCCTTCTTCTCTCTTTTCTTCTTCTACTGCTACTTTGCACATCCACAAGTGGGTGTCTTCATGCATCCATGAGGATCCTGAACCTATGGAATGCACCGATTCCGTATCATCTTTGGTTCTATGGAGGGGATTCCATTGGATAGGAGGGACATCTCTATGAGAGTAATCTTTGAGATTCACTTTGGTCGTAAAACCTAAGTGTTGCAGGTACAAGGAATTGGTTCCCCAGTCCTGTACCACTTGCAACTGTCGCATAAAGGGTCGTCCTAAGATCATTTCATAGGCATGATTTTTGCTAAAATCACATATAGCAAATGTATGCTCGAACTCAACACCACATGTGGTGAGAGTTATTCCTTCTAACAGCCCTAGGGGTCTGTCTATGTGACCATCGGCCATTTGCAATTTCATCCTTGTGGGCCTGAGTGCTGGCTTGCCCCAACGCTTCCATAGGGAAGTGGTAGCAATTGCAACTCCTGCACCTGAGTCTAAAATGGCCTTGGTGGTGTATCCTTGATGGGTGATAGGAAGATATGTGTTTCCCTCTTCGCCCTCACTCATTTCTTCTATCTTGTCCAATGGTATTTCTGGCACTGTTCTCTAGGATCCTACCTGGGAACGAGGTTTTGCTATCTCTGGTACTTGTTTGGCTACATGTTTCCATAGCTCTGGCCTTACTTTGAGTAGCTCTTCTTTGGTGAGGTTGCACTGTACTTTAGTGTTTTTCACTACCTCTGTGTTCCTAGTATGACTGAGTCCTCATTTCGTACCATGACCGTGTGTTTTCCTCTTCGCCCTCACTCATTTCTTCTATCTTGTCCAATGGTATTTCTGGCACTGTTCTCTAGGATCCTACCTGGGAACGAGGTTTTGCTATCTCTGGTACTTGTTTGGCTACATGTTTCCATAGCTCTGGCCTTACTTTGAGTAGCTCTTCTTTGGTGAGGTTGCACTGTACTTTAGTGTTTTTCACTACCTCTGTGTTCCTAGTATGATTGAGTCCTCATTTCGTACCATGACCGTGGGTGCTCTCATACAAGTAGACTTAGCTTCCCATGGGCCTGTGAAGTGGGGTAATTCTTGTAGAGAGTTAGACTCAAAGTCTAATCTTTCTTGAGATTGGGTGCTCTCCTGCTCCTCATAAATGGATGGGATGTCTTGTGGGAATTGGTCATGTGCATCATCCACAAGTTCAATGGGAGGAGGGACTTCACTTTCTTTAGCCCATTTTTCTTCTTGAATCTCTCGTAGGAATTCTGGTGTGAACTGATTCATAGAAGATGATGTATCTGGATCCGTAGAGTTAGGCACATAGGCTTCCTGGGTAGGAAGACCTGCCCTTTCACTTGCCTTGTCCTTGTGTTGAGAGGCGGGTTCCTTTTCTGATTGTGCAATTAGCTTCTCTATTCTTTCTAACAATCCATCAAAGTGCAACTGTGTCTTCGCTGAACTAGAGATGTTAAATAGGCGACTGGCTTCAAACATGGTCTGAGCCAATTCCACCATCTTAGCACAAATTTTGGTTCGTTCTAGCTCTATTTCTGCTCTAGGGTAACACTTTTCATGATCAATTACATTTGGCCCTTCTTGGATTCTGGCGTGATATGCTTTAAGCATCATATTAAGGTCCTCGGGAGTGGGATCTGCTAGGACTGATCCTACTCTTGGGGGTGGTGTAATTGTGTGAGGTGGGTTGGAAGGTGGCGGGTCGGATGGAGATGGGAATGGTGGTGGTGGGGTAGTGTGAGAGGGAGTTTGAGATGTGAGTTCAGTTATTCTGGCCTTTGTTTCTCAGAGGCTTTCCTCGAGTTCACTCATCTTTTTTGCCCATTGCCTTTTCATTCTTTCACGACTATCTCTCCAAGCTCTAGTCCTTTTCTTTTTCATGCTCTCTGTTTAACTAACATCTGGGCTCTTTTCCTGGCCTACACCTGGGTTCTGCTGTAAGGCTTGGGCGCTAGTGACCACTTGTATCGGTGCAGTGGAAGTGACACTTCCTGTGGAATCTACCACTAACCCAATAACGTTAATGGGAGTGATTTTTGGTATATTGCTGGGATTCTTTGGAAAATCTCGTAAGAGATGCTCCTTTCCACATTCTTGGCAAAAGCCCTGGATCGTCACTGATTGGGGTTGTGTAGGTGGAGGCAAGGGACAATCACGAATGAGATGATCTCCCTGACATCTGTAGCATGGTCCTCTAGGGAATGTGGGTCTTACTTGCCTAGGTTGAGGTCTAGGGTTGGGGTTTGCATACATGACGCTTGTGTAATCTGACTCCCAACTAGGTTCATTTGGCTCTTCACTATAGTAGGACTCAGCATGTTAAGGAGACTGCATGTAGTAGGCCTGGGGGCTATCAACATGTGTAGAATCGAAACTATGGTCACTAGGGTCACTTTCTGATATCAATAGGATTACTGGCACTATGGCCCTATTCAGGTTTTTCTTTTGCAGCTGCATACTTTACAGGAATCACATTCGTAGGAGCAGGTGGTTGTTGCTGTTGGAGTTAGACGTCTGCGGAAGCACGCGAACAGCACAAGGAAGAAGAAGAAGCTTGGAGCACAACACACAAGACTGAATGTATTACTAGAGAATGTACAAAGATAAGTAGCCCATTAGGGCAATAGGCATATATACAAGCCGGGGGAAAAAAACCTCCTAAAGAGGGAAAAAAGTGCCCCGGCGGTCCTAGAGTGTTCACACACATCACTACCTAAATATATCAACAAATCCCCCCTGGGAGTGATGCGGTGAACAAGGAGCTGGCACTCATGTATAAGGAAGTGCCGAGCTATGTGGAAATCACTCCACAAAAGGAAGTAAGCCCAAAGCTTTGCGGAAAGCTTCAAACTTCTCCCTAGGCAGAGCCTTCGTGAAAAGGTCTGCAATGTTCTCCTGCGTGGGCACATATGCCAAGCTGATCTCCCCAGCAGAGAACCTCTCCCTAACATAGTGATAATGCACCTCAATGTGCTTAGTGCGAGCATGGAACACAGGGTTCCTCGCAACTGCCAATGCGCTCTGACTGTCAGTGAAGATGGTGGTGGCAGAAGACTGGCCAACACCCAAATCAGCCATAAGGCGTCTGAGCCACACACACTCAACAGTCGCTGTGAAATCTGCCCTATACTCAGCCTCACAACTGGAAGTGGCCACAGTAGGCTGCTTCTTGCTCAACCAAGATATACATGAGCTACCAAGCATGAAGCAAAAACCACTGGTGGACACACGAGTGTCATAGCAACCAACCCAATCTGAGTCAGAAAAAGCATGCAAATCTGGCGGTAGTGATCCCCCCTTGGGATAAAACAACCCAAGTAGCCGAGTACCACTCAAGTAGCGAAAGATGCGCTTAACCGCTTTCCAATGTGTGACTCCTGGGCAATGCATAAACCTGCTCATATGTGAGATAGCAAACTGAATATCTGGCCGAGTAATGCATAAGTAAATCAAGCATCCAACAGCCTGCTGATAGAGAACAGCATCAAATGCATCTCCAGCATCATGAAGACTCAATCGTAAACCTGTCTCCATAGGAGTGGCAATAGGCTTACAGTCTTCAAGGCCAAAACGCTGCAATAATGTGTCAATATATTTCGTTTGACACAAAGCCATTCCACCATCAACTTGCATAAACTGAATGCCCAAATAGTGATGCAAATGCCCCAAATCAGACATCTCAAATGAGGCATGCAAATCAGCCTTGAAATCAGCAATATGCTTCTCAAGAGGACCAGTGAGCAGCATGTCGTCTACATAGACAACAATGATCAAAAGCACATCATTAGCACGCTTAACATATAAGGTGCTTTCAGTTGGACTGTTCTCAAAACCATGTGCAATCAGATAGGCATGTATTTTCTCATACCAAGCACGTGGTGCTTGCTTTAAACCATATAACGCCTTCTTTAACCTGCACACCTGGTTTTCATGCCCTTTCTGCACAAAGCCACGGGGCTGAAAAACATACACTTCTTCATGCAAGTCACCATTCAGAAATGCTGTTTTAATGTCCAACTGATGTACATTCCAACCATGATGGGCTGCAAGTGCACAAATGCTCCGAACAGTAGTCATACGGCATGTAGGTGCAAAGGTCTCATCAAAATCAATGCCTCTTTCCTGCGCATAACCCTTTGCAACAAGCCTAGCCTTATACCTGTCAACTGTACCATCAGGTTTACGCTTCAGCTTGTATACCCACTTAGTGCCAATGGTCTTCTTACCAGGAGGCAAGTCACATAAAGACCATGTACCATTCTTCATTATAGCATCATATTCAGATTGCATAGCAGCCATCCAATTTTCTGAATTTTGTGCTTCATCAAAAGAAACAGGCTCATTCTCATCACAGAGACTAGATGCAGCCATAGCATAGCAATCTGATGCAAAGGAGGTACTATGAGAGCCTGAACGAGTACGATATGACAAAGGTGCATCTAATTTGCTGTCACGCAAAGTCTGCACCAGCCATTTTGGCATAGTTTTTGCCTGTTCAATATCAGCTCTCTCATCAACAAGTGCATCATGTAAATCTGCATCAGAAATGGAATGATCTGCATCATCATATGAAACCTGCAAAGGCTGAGAAGTTGCCTCATTAGGACCAGCGCTAGCCTGTCCACCTGTAAAAAGAGGCATCAAAGTATCATACATGTCTTTGGAGCTAAAAGATGTCTCCTTAGTACATGAAAGCAATGGCTGAATAGCATCTTCCACAAAGACAACATCACGGCTAACCAGAATGCGTCTAGTCTGTGGATGATACAGACGATAGCCTTTACTTTCAGAACTGTACCCAACAAAAATACATTTTACTGCCTTATCATCCAATTTTCTACGATGTTGTTCAGGCACTAATGCATATGCCAAACAACCAAAAACACGCAGATGAGCAACAGATGGCTTGCGGTCATGCCAAGCCTCATATGGAGTGATAGACTGCAACGCTTTGGTGGGACACCTGTTCAGTACATATGCTGCACACATGACAGCCTCAAGCCAGAAACTATGTGGTAAAGCCTGACTTTTGACCATGCACCTCGCCATCTCCATGAGTGACCTGTTCTTTCGTTCAGCAACTCCATTCTGTTGAGGTGTATACGGCACTGTACACTGGTGTTTTATCCCACGTTCAGCCAGAAATGCATTAAAATCTGAAGACATATATTCCCCCCCTCGATCAGAACGGAGGGTGCCCATTTTACATGCTGACAGATTTTCAGCCAAAACCAAAAACTGTTTGAAGCACATGAACACTTCGGACTTTGCTTTGAGTGGATATACCCATGCATGCCTGGAAAAATCATCAATGAAAGTCACGAAGTAAAGGTAATTTCCAAAAGAGGGTGTCTGCATAGGACCACAGACATCACTATGTACAAGCTGCAATTTCTGCATAGCCCGAACTGAACCATCTTTTGGAAAGGAAGAACGCTGCATTTTGCCCAAAATACAGCCTTCACAAACATGTTTTCCAGGTGCCTCAAGTTTGGGCAAAGAGGACACCATTTCAGATTTCTACAGGCGTAACAAAGTAGCAAAATTCAGATGACCAAAGCGTGCATGCCAAAGCTTTGCATCTGACATAGCCTGAGAATCATGAACTGCACATGCCGAATCATTCACAGATCTTTCATAGTCTATGAGCTTATACAGCCCACGAGATAAAATGCCAGAAGCAATAATCACATCGCCATTTGAGAGATCATGGACCGTACACCTGTCATCAACGAATTTCACAACCAAGCCAATCTTGGCTAATGCAGAAACTGATAACAGGTTCTTTTTTATCCCTGGCACAAATAAAGCATCTGACAAAGTGAAAGAACTACCATCAGCAGTAGTCAGAATGATCTTACCAACTCCCATAACAGGATAAGAGGAGTTATTGGCGCATGTGACAGTATTCCCTGTAGGGGCAGGCTCGAGTGAAGAGAAGAAACTGCGCTGCGAGGTAATATGTTTGGTCGCCCCACTGTCAAAGTACCAAACATCTGAGTCTACTGCAGACATGCACTGATCATGAGAAGATGGGTCAAAACTGCAGACAGTAGTAAACGCCCATTCTTCTTCCTGCACAAGATTTGCAGACTCTGTTTTTGGTGTAGAGGCCTCTGCAACAACCATTCCAGCCTCTTTCTTCTTTGCCTCTTTAGCAGCCAGTTTTGGACAGTTCTTTATAATATGATCATTTCCTTTACAGTACTTGCAGAACAATTTTTGCTTTTCTGATTTCTTCTCATCTTTATCCTGGTTCTTCGATTGTGCAGCATTTGCAGATTTCTGCTTACTAGTAGAAGAGCTCCATTTTCCTTTGCCCTTCTGACTAGCCAGGAAAGCTTGATCTGCAACACGCATAATGGACCTGTTCTGCCTGGACTGATCTTCCTGCAACAGAACAGAGACTAATTCCTCAAATGACAAGGCATTCGGATTGCCTTTCATCATCAATCGAAGAGTAGAGGTAAAACTCTGATATGAATCAGGAAGGCCATTCAGAACGGTCTGCACAAGTGAGCTATCTGGTATAACCTCATCAGCAGAAATCAATTGTTCCTTCAGGTCTTTGATCTTTGTAAGAAAACTGTCCATCGAATCACCTTCATTCATGTGCTCACTCTCCAACTGTTTTCGGAGGTAAGCAACACGAGCCTCATTCCTAGCCTGGTACAAAGTGGTAAGTGTATCCCAAGCATCCTTTGCTGTTCTGCAAGAGCGAATGTGAGGAATAATGGCACGTTTGACAGACAAAGCTATCAATGCATGTGCCTGGGCATCTTTGCCATCCCAACGAATCTTCTCTGCAGTAGGTGCAACAGAAACAGCAGCACGAACAGGAATCTGCGGAATATCATCTTCGACACCATCTTCATCAGCTCCAACACGTGTATTTGCAGTACCTGTCGTTACAGGTGTAACAGGACGTCTTTCAACACCCTGCACAATGTTCCACAATCCTTTTGCAACCAGTACATGTCGCATCATATAAGCCCATAATGGGTAGTTGGTACCATCCAACTTATCCTCAACAGCCAACATACGAAATACATCACTGCTTTCAGCCATGGCCGGTGACTAAAATACCTTGATGCAAAAAATTGACTGTATCTCAAAAAGTTGAACAGAACTGCCCAGACGAGTTCTGCTAGACCTGTAGCAGACTTCGAGACGCTTAAACTGGCGAACAGAAACTGGTATATACCTTTGGCACAAAAGGACGAAATAGCCTGCACAAGCACTGCGATAGTGCGTTCGGAGGCCGAAACGAGCTCAGATTGCGATTTCGGCACCAGACAGCGAAGCTGTTTTGATCTCGGAAACACCCTGAGTATGCTCACCAAATTTTGTGCGAATTTGAGACTGCAAACGGAGGAGTGTCGACGGCGCCCTAGAAGAAGCAACGACCTGCTCTGATACCAATTGTTGGAGTTAGACGTCTGCGGAAGGACGCGAACAACACAAGGAAGAAGAAGAAGCTTGGAGCACAACACACAAGACTGAATGTATTACTAGAGAATGTACAAAGATAAGTAGCCCATTAGGGCAATAGGCGTATATACAAGCCGAGGGAAAAAAACCTCCTAAAGAGGGAAAAAAGTGCCCCGGCGGTCCTAGAGTGTTCACACACATCACTACCTAAATATATCAACAGTTGCACTAGCACTGGCTGGGGTCTCAGTTGGGCCTGATATTGCGGTTGGTAATTTTGCTGGGGCCTTGTATACTGTTGTGGTGGGTATTGACTCTGGTATCTGCCTTGCTTGTATGGCTGAGGGTAGGTTTGCCTAACCGCTTGCTTATTGTATGGGCAGTCTTGTGCAGAGTAATTTGTGTATCTTCATTCTATGGTGCAGTACTGTCTACTAGGATTTACTTGGGGTTGAGCCATAATGGGACATACATTTGCCATATGGTCACCTCCACAAGTATAGCATCTTTTCACTGGGGAAAATATTGGGATCTGTTTGCTAGTGACACCTAATTTCTGAGCTACTTTCTCTGCAAGTTCCTCAATTGATGTGGATTGCGAGGAAGAGAGACTAGAAGAACTATCAGTATCTTTGTAGATTTTTGAAAGCTCTAATTCCTCCCCTAGGTTATCCTCGATGTCAATGCACATGCGTACACACTCTTCTATGGTCCTAGGGTCCTTCAAGTACACATAAGATCTCAATTTGGTACTTAGCAATCCATCCAAGAATAAAGCCACTTGCTTAGCTGGTGTGGGTAGCTCTGAATCAGGGCATCTTTCAAGATATTGCCTAAATCTTCTTCCTGCAAGTCTCACGGTCTCTTGAGGGGTTTGCTTGAAGCTGTGAATCAATGAGGAGGTATTATGCCTTATGCCACTTTCAGAGAATTCGATAATGAATGCCTCTAGAAGTTGGTCTATGCTCCTGAACTGCCTTTTGTTTAGTGGCTGAAACCATGTCAGGGCGGTGTTCCTAAGGGTTAGACCAAAGGCATTGTACTGCGTGAATAGATCCTCCACTTGTTCAGCTCTCAAGACTTGCCTAAACTCGGCTACGTGATCGTAGGGGTCTCCGGTGCCATCGAAGTAGTTCTTCATGGACTTCACTAACTGGGTCAGTCTCAAAGTCCTCGTGTGCTCTCTAGGACTTGGTAGAGGGAACTCATCCGCATTTCTTTGATTCCTTGGAGCTCTAAGTACCTCAGGTTCCACTCTATTTGTTTTCGTTCTCGGTCTTTCTCTGCCCCCTAGGTTGGCAAAGCTTACTTCTGGCCTATCTCTACTTCTGTCTCTTTGAGCTCCATGAGCTTGGGATGCTCCAGCTCCCGGGTGACCATAGGACACGTTCGATCTTGGTTGGGGAAAAACGAATTCACCCTTCCAAGTATAAGCATGCCTGTCATGTTCTGTAACCACAAAGATCCTCTCTGACGTGTGATCTAAGTAGGTTACTCTGCCTGGGCTATCAGGATCTTTGAACTCATAGATCATGATTGACCCAACATCATTTGGCCTATTTGATTTATACCTCCAAAAGGCTTCATCTGTCTCTTGGTTTAGGAGGAGATCTATGCTCTTATTATCCTGGGGAATCCACTCGGGATTGAGGATTCTAGTAAGAACAGACTTCCCCCTAGGGGTCTTGGGCTCTCCTCCTACGTTCCCTTGCTCTAGGTCACCTATGTCCGTCTCAAGGATCACATTCCCCAATTCATCTGTCCTATCTGGGTGACTGGTGACTACGTATATGGTTCCATCTTTGTCCAAGTATGCTCCATTTTCAAACTTTACAGCTGGGTGTTCTATTCCAATGGATTGGTCAGGGTTTTTAATCTGGACTACGGATCTTCCTAGGCTGTCCTCATAGATGCTAGCACCTAATCGGTTGGTCCTAAGGTATTCCAGCTGTGTCTTGTAGGGGCCTTCCACCCTATACAAATATGGCACACCTGTACTTCCCGTAGGTCTGTCCATACCTTGAGACATCTCTGATTCACTAGTCTCAGAGCTAGGGTAATGGGAGTGGTGACTCAACTGGTGGGCCCAAGACCTAGCAGTATGATTAACGCTAGCTTCTGAAGACCTAAGACTTTGTCTATCTCTTACTAGATGTCGTCCTGATCTAAGGTTCATATGCCTATTTAAGTAGCCCCTATTTTGCCCAAGTACAACCTCGTTGCTGAGTTCTTTTGTATCAATTACTTGATTCCTTTTTATGTTGATTATCGTGTTTATACTCTTGTCTGATATCACGTCGTCAGATATACTTGAGTGTATTTCCGCACTTGAAGTTGATCGTTCCACATGACGTTCTTTTTCCTTTAAAGTTCTTGACAGTACAAAGATTATGTCGTTAGCTTGAACTTGAGTATTTAGGTAGTCTTCAACTTGATAAATGCCTATCGCCGCTCTGGCCTACTCCTATCACTAGTCGTTCTTAGCCTAAGCTAGGAATTGACCGAGGGAGTTGAGAGTTTGCAACCTTTTGTTTCCTTCCTGGTTGCCCTTGAGTGCCCAAGAAATGTGTTCCCAAGCTTGCACTTACTCTTGCTTAGAATGCCCTTCGATGCTCCTAATAGATCTGTAAGAGTTCCAAAGTTAGCTCAAGACTTAAATTCCAAAGACAGAACCAATCACTTTCATTCATGTAACACAAACACCAATTTGCACTGTGATTTTTTGGGAAACAATTCTAAAGATCCCTGAATTTTGTTCCTCCTGGGTATGGTCAACTTCAAAATACCCTATCTAATAATACTGATATTAATTTTACCATAACCAGTCAAAGTTTTGGTTGTACTCCCCACGAGCTTTTCAACAAAACAAGAATCACAACAAACGGATTTCGTATGAGAAAGTTATGCCAGTTCAGGGTTCTAGGGTTAAAACAGGGTTTAAACAGGCTAACAGGCAAACAGGACTTCTCAAGTTATTTTCTTATGGCCTCCTTATGTGCTCTAGAGTGAAATGTTTATGCCCAAAATTAGCCAAAATCTTCAGATTACAAAACCCTAAAAAATAGTCTAAAATGGCTGTCAATCGCGATGGACAGGGCTGTCCGTCGTGGCATGTTGTTGACCTAAGTATCAACTGAGGGACTTGCGGAGAAAGAGACTATACCTCAATCCCCTCACAAGTGCATATAGTGGGGATACACGCTTTTAATTATCAATCCAGAGAGTATACAAACCTAGCCGAGTGTATGAAGACATGCAATCATGTAATGGTCAATGCAAATGAACTACTCAAAGAATGTAAATGAGGCAAAGACTTATCCAAACAAGCTCCAACTGTTGGTCAAGGCGAAACGATACTTGGTGCAGTAGCCGTCAGTATTTTGGACTTTTCTCCCAGCTCCGAACTCCAAATATAGCGAATAGCATATGCGTTTCGAAGCTCTTGAGAAGACGCATCCAATGGCAGTGGTTTCACTCAATTCTGATGCTCCTACTTCAAGTTATGAGCGAAATACTGAGTCGCGGGAATACTTTCCTATACTTCAGTACTTCCTACACCTCGCACACACCCTTCCTACAGCAAAGAAACACTTTCATGGATAGACAACACTCACAAGCACTCTTTCCAAGCAATACACATGCATACAAGCTCACGAAGAAGAAGATAAGGAGGGAAGAAGACACAAATTCGAATTTCTGTGTTCTCTATTCTCACAATGGCCAAAAGCTCTTTACAAAGAGTCACATTTGACTTATATACTAGTGCCCTAAAAATGGTCCTTTCACACAAGAGACCGGCACTTTATTCACTAAAAGACTAAATTTCTACTATTTTACATGGGTAAGCTTCTAATCTTCTGTGGGGATGCATCTAGAGGACTCCTCTAGTGCCTTTACAACGGAAAATATATTACAAGAATGATTATGGTACAAAAATATGAAGTCCAAATCGGAAAAATTTTGTGGCCCGTCTTTTTCTCTGCTTTGTGCGCTCTTTAGCTCTGCAACACTCTCCCCCTGTTCGTCTCTGTCGTCCCTTGACAGGCTTTGCTTCTTGTCATCAGTTTGTTGTCTGCACGCACCCAGTGGTCAGTATTGTCTGATTCTTGATCTTGCATTACGTTTTAGAGGCGCTCTGATTTGTCCTGGTTGCACACATCGGACCTTGCTGTGTTATTCACTTCTTTTCACTGCACGCAACCTTTGCTCATTGTTACCTGTTTATAAAACAGGTGTTCAGTTTTGACGGCCTCTTCTTAATTCTTGTTTTACATTCTCTGGGCCTGATGTATTTGCCTTGATCGCCCGCAACCCCTGGAGTTAGACTGACTACCTGATATTCTGCAGTCTAATTCACCTATAGGTTCCTTAATTCTGGGTTGCCGCGCACACCACCAGTGGAAGGTCTGAAGATGTGGTGCTTCAGTCTTCGATCTGGACCTTCCAGAGATCAAGAGGTTGAAGCACCCATGTGGGTTACGTCCTTTCCTTGGTGTGTGTGATTAGGTTTGCCACGCACGCCATTAGTGCACATATGCGGATGTAGCTCGTAAGCCTTGATCTGAATCCTCCCCACATATGTGATACTTGTTGGCCCTGATTCCTCCTTTTAGCTGCGTGCTTTTCCTTGGTGTGTGCGCCCCTGCGGGGCTCTGTGCAGAGATGGGTAATGTGCCCCTGCGGGGCTTCCTGCAGAGATGTATCTTCAAATCCTGCTTTTTAGTGAAGCTGCTTCTTTCGTTGTCTTCTTTTTTTCTTCTTTTTACTTGTCTCTCCCTCAACACTGCCCCCCTCCTGTACTCTGTCGTCCCCGACAGGCTTTGATAAGCGACGGGCATATGTTCTATATACTGTTTGCTCCTTATCATTCAGCAGATTAGCCTCACGTATCATCAGTTGTTTCCATTGTTCTGCCTTCACGCCATCATGTGGTGGCTGTCTGTGATCTGCGAAGAAGCTTAATTCATATGCTACTAATCTAGCATTGAGATTAGATGACATCTTCAAAAATATCTCAGAATCAATCTCAAAAAATCGTGTAAAAAACGCTTCTTCAAATGTCTGCATATATGGACTTGGCAAGAACATAAGCCTGGAGTAATAAGCCATTATAGTTGGTCTGCTTGGCATCACTGATAGATCAAAAATAAGTATGTCTGTGCCTTGGTTAATTCCAATAAAATTCAAAAAGGTATAGGCCGCATGCTTGAAGACCTTCAAAACTGTAAGGATCATGCTAAGTATTTTGTTTGTCATTTTGATAGCTAAATCTGGTACTGTCGCATAATTTTGCAGCCAAAATTCTATTGTTTTTACCATATAATCTTCCGTTGGCAAATAATTATGTGGCGGGCTCGGAAGTAGCGGATAATTCAGCCACTGATTATTTAGTGTACCATTCCTTTGCATGTCCAAAAATGCTCTAGCTTCTCTTCTACGAGGTACAGGACAAAATGCAGGGTTTACCTGCAGGGAATATGGAGCGGCTTGCCAGTGTACCCTTAATGTCGGATGTTTCTCCAAAAACTTTCTTCTCCAAACTGGCTGTGCGGCTTCAAATTCTGCTTGAGTGAAATTGAATGTGTCATTCTCAAATTTTAGCTGCTCATCAGGGCTCGTTTTTGTGATCTTCTTGATATATTGACGTGTTTTCTCTTTCAGTAATCCGTATGGAATATTGAAAGGCTTCATAAGCGTCTCTAAGTCTTTTCCTTTGATCTTTGCTTCTTTCATGACTTTAATAACTTCATTTTCAAAATTTTCCGTCAATCGGGACACCACTAGTGCCCGTTCCTTCTGACTTATTTCTGCAGTATATGGCATAGGATGATCATCATGTAGATCCGCCACCTGCTCACGTATGGGAGAATGATAGATCGGTTGAGATAGAGGGCTTACCTCTACCTCGTCAGTAGGATGTTTCTTTTCTGGCACTACTGATGTCCCGATCGGTTCTTTGTCTTTCTTCTGATTCTTTAGCTGTTCGATGCATTCATCTTTTTCCTTTATCTTTTGTATGGCTTCTCCGAGTGCTTCTTTGGTTGCTAGTAGTTCCTTACCTATGTCAGCTACGTGATCCATATTTTCACTGTAGCTTTGGACCAGTTTTGCCTGTGCTGTATTCAGCTGCTTTTTGAGCTCACCTATTTCTTGAGTGTGCTGCCGTTCTGATTCTTCTCGTACTTCTTTCGCTTGTCGCAACAACTCCGCATACTCTGCTATCTGCTCTCTTAATTCCTGTTCTTTAGTGTCTGCTGGTCCCTGTTGTATGAGTGGTTGATCATATAATAAAGACTTCATTAATTCTTTATTTCTATTGCGTAGGCTGTCATTCTCTTCCATATATAGCTTTAGTTGTTGCTCTAGTAGCATGCTTCGCATCTTCATTTTCTCTTTTTCAGCCTCGCTTGCTTTATGTAATTTTTGCAACTCTTCTAGTTGTGTATGCAGCTGTTGATTCTGAGCAATGGATGCTGCATGTTGTGTCTGGATTGCCAGCACTTCAGTATTTTTATTTGCTACTTCCTTTTGTGCTGCAATCAACTGGGCCGATAGTTGTTCACTCATGAGTTGAAACTGATTCTTTTCCCTTTTTGCTTGATATTCGGCATCTATATCCATCATCTGCTACTGAGTGTCCATGGCTGTTTGAATCATCTGTTTTACTACAGGTTTCAACTGCATAACATCTACATTAAGCCATGTTTTAGGTATTGTTGGTTCTTCTCCGGTATTCACGTCTTTGCCTTGAGCAATGTGTAATGTGGTGTCATGGGGCTGCCTGATCTGAAGCTGGATCCTTGGCTCAGCCCCCATGTCTTCTTTATGTCCTTGAGGTGTGTCATCAGGCATCTCGATTACGGTCTGTTCTGGTTGTTGGAGCTCCTTCGTTTCCTTACTCACTGGAGTTTGATCTTCCTCTTTAATAGGTGGTTTGACATGTGTAACCCCAGCGGTCGTATCTTCCTTGATGCTTATTTTTGTAGTGTCATTCAATTGAATGACGTGCTCTGGTTCCATAGATTCTTCGACTTCCTTTTCCTTGTCTTCCTGGTTTTGTGGCGTGACTTCCACTTGATTGATCTCGTTCCACTCACCTTCGTGTGATTCCGTCCGTATATCAGTATCTAATGTATCTTTTTCGGGACTAGAATCCGTATTTGTGCTGGAATCATCAATGCCCAGCTCCTTGTATCTTCCCGCTTGTTTCGGTGTTTGCTTTGGATTCCGTTGTGTCTGCTCTTGACTAGCTTGTCTATAATGGTGTCCTTGAATGTTTAAATTGATTTGCCCTTGCATATACTGATGTGTTTGCTCGAGGGCAGCAGACAGATCTCTCTTAGTGATCGGCATTTGAGCCGTCGTGATCTTCGGTAAGAGGTGCGTTCTCTATGATTGCGGTGTTGCTTGAGCTTCCTCTTCGCGTAGGCGCTTCGTACCCCTCATTGGTTTCTGTGTGCTGGTTCCAGCCTCTTCAAGCACAGCTATTGCTTTCTTCTTCTTCGGGACCATCGCTGACTTTACATATCTTGCTAGTCCTTCCGAAGTCGGCATCTCTCTCAAACAGTTCTTCATTTCTAAAGCTTCATAAATCAGCAATGTAAGAGCTGAACTGCCATTCAAGAACTTCTTTTGCCCCCACTTTTTTTGTGCTTCAAACAGTCTTTCTTGGACGTACCCTGTTAGATTGATTTTGTTTCCAATTTGCCTCATGGCATGCGATAGTAGTTGGACTACAATTTTCTGTGGAGCTGTATACCTGTGCATACTGGGAAAACAAAAATGTTGATGTACCAGTCGTACAGCATCTTCTATGTCAATTCTGTTAATTTCCAAGAATGATCTTTTCTTGGGATCATGGCATTCTTCTTTCACATTAGTAATGCCTGCTTGATTCCATCCAAATGCTCTGTTAATCAACTCATGTGTAAATTGGATGGTCTTCCATGCCCCGACTTTATCCAATACTTGCGCTTCTGGAACTGATATTTTTGTTGCTGCAGGCTGCATGGTATTCATCACCTGTGCACACCTCTGAAAGTCCGGTACATATATAGGCAGTTTAAGAAATGCCTCTATTCCCGCTTGTGTCCATACATCCTCAATATGAGGTAGTCCTTGTATTATTGTCTTGAAATCCTGGGACATGATTGGAAAATAATGATCTGTGTCCATGATTTTGATTGTGGCCATGAAGATTAGCTCTGCCACTGGTTGATCATCCCTGAACCAGTGACCTCTTGCTTTTGTTACTGATTCCAATGGAAGAAGCTGCACCTCTTCTTGCTGCGTAGATTCGGAATCAGTGGAAGCCATCTGCACTCAATATAGAGTATGAATTAGTATCCATATGTTTTCAGAAATCCTCCTCTATATGTTGGTTATAAGTTCGTTGTTGCTCCAAGTGCATGGTGTCGTCCCTTTCCCGTGTGTGTGAGAAAGGTAATACCTGGATTTTTTCATATTTTTATGTTTATATTTCCTGCTGAAAAGAAAACAGAAAAGTTAGTTCATAGCCGAAGCGGTTATTAATTTTTTGGAGTATTTTCTTAAGATATGTACAAGTGCTCTCCTATTTCCCTATTAGGAAAATGTGCTTGACTATCTTGAAATAGAAGAAGAATGTGCCGAATGCTTGGCCTTGTAATGTGGCCCTATCATGCATACTTTGGATCTCGACAACTCCACATGTGTGCAATTGGAAGTAGTTGGCGTATGCATGCCGTCCAATTTGTCTTTTGGTATCCAAATTTGCTTCGTTGTGCTGGGCTTCATTGTATGTTGCCCACTTCTACTGATTGTGGCTTTTTTCTTCGTTTCGTAGGTCTGCTTCATTTGATCTATAACTCTCGGCACATCTCGGGCTGCCTTTACAGACTCTTTCTTTCTCCAATATCTCGTTTTCTGTGGTTGTTTTGCAGGTGGATTGCATTGGTTCTTCTTGTTTCGGGAATCCTCCCTCCGGTTGATTTGCCTTGGGATGCAAGACTTCGGAACCCAAATTTGCGATCGATCTTGTTGAGCAGCTACAACTGTCTTGGGAATCCATAGTGTAGTAATTTGTCGATGATTTCGCTGTTCAGACGGAGTTGGTTTTTGCTTTGCTCGTTTGTTCTGATGTCCGTTGTGCTTTTGTCTTCGTAGATATTCCTTCACTTGATCTTTCTTTATCCACACTTGGTTAGAATATGGAATAGGGTATGTTTTAATGGTGACAGGTTTTGAATTACTCTGAGGCATAGTCTCTTTGATGCAGGGTGTTTCAATGAGGTTGATTTCAGTTTGAGTGATACTCTCAAGACTAGTTAGACTGGAACAAGGTGTGCAAGCAGAATTCAATGTGTCTGCACATATAGTACTCGACGAAGGTGTATCTATAGTGCTAGAGATCATGCATCAGTGCTTTGTTCATTTGATTGAACTCTTTGCTCCATACTCACAGATTTTAATGGTCGCTCATCTAGCAGACTAAATACTTCACGATGTCCTATCCTGGCTGAGATGTATCCCAACGCCAATTGAATGGTCACCTCGTATTCGTAAATCCAATCTTGACCTAACACCACTTCCTCAAGCAAATCTTGGTCATGACACACTAACAGTTTTTGTTCCATGGTGTTGTTACCAAGATGCAACGGTAAGGTGATCTCTCCTATGCACTGAGTAATTGTTCCTCCTATTCCTATCAACTGGGCCATTGATGGGCGTATTGTCTCTTTGAGTTTTTGGGTCAAAGAAAACTTAATGCAACTTACAGCGGCACCTGTGTCAATAAGAGCATTTACCAAGTGATACTCCGTTTTTCCGGCTCCCAAATTTAGATAGGGTTGTGTTCTTTGCGATCCCAGATTTTGAGTGGCTCTAAAATTAGCCATCGGGATGAGTTCTTCTCCTTGATGATATCTTTCATCTCGCTCTCTCATCCACTCTTTTCGTTTCTTTATCCTTTCCAAAGCTTCTTGTCTCGCTTCTTCCCGTATTCTTTCCTCTTCTAAGCGTCGATTCTTACCTTTGATTAATCGAGACATAGTTTCTTCTGTTAATGGTTCTAGGTATTTTTTTACTCTACACCCACTGATGTAGTTTGGTAACACGTCTCCATCTAAGGTCGCTAAGCTGATGGCTCCACCTGTAGATATACGATTAATGATTAATGGGCCATATCCTCTCTTTTGCAATTTCTTAGCATGTTGTTTCAAAGTGTATACCAAAACTAAATCTCCTTCCTTCAATTGTTTGTCCTTGATATGTGCATCAAAATAGGCCTTTTGTCGTCTTTTAGCAGCATAAATACCCGCTACTGCTTGTAACCTAGTTTCATGAAGCTTTTCTATTTGGTCCAATTGGGCTGATAATTCATGTCCTGTCCACTCATAAGTAGTTGCAACTCTAAGAGTGGGAATCAAGAAATCAATTGGCAAAATAGCGTTTTGTCCATACACTAAGTTAAAAGGAGTAGTGCCTATTGCAGTTTTATAGGCTACTTGGAATGCCCATAAAGCATGGTGTAACTGCTTATCCCAATCTGATCTACCGTTGTTAACGATTTTGGTGAGAACCGTACACAATACTTTATTTGAACTCTTTGCTTGTCCATTTGCTTGTGGGTGATAAGGGGCAGATTTCTTATGAATTACTAAGAATTCATAAGGCTTCTATCACTTCATTAACAAAGTGCGTACCTCTATCACTCACAATCTCTATAGGTAGTCCAAATCTAGTGAAGACGTTCTCAAAGAGAAACTTGGCTATAGTTCTTGCGTCATTTTTCTTTGTTGCTTTTGCTTCAACCCATTTGGTAAGGTAATCTGTGGCTACAATTATGTATTCAGCATGTGAACCTTTTGCTGGTGGGCTAATAGGTCCTATAAAGTCTATTCCCCACTTCGTGAAAGCTCTAGCACTCATCATGGGTCTAAGTGGCATCTCATCTCTTCTAATAGGATATTTCGTACGTTGACAAGTATCACACCGTTGCACATATGTTATGGCGTCTTGATGTAGAGTTGGCCACCACATTCCAGCAAAGAGGATCATTTTTGCTGTTTTGTCTGCAGTTAAGTGTCCTCTTGCAGCTCCTGTATGGGCCATTTCTAAGACAGATAGATATTCATTTTCATGAATGCACATTCTTAGTTGGTTATCTTTCCCGCGTTTAAAGAGTTGTTTTCCTATGATGGCATAATCCTTACTCTGTTCTTCAAGAGCACGTTTCCTTGCTAAGGTAGCTCCGTCAGGGTACTCTCGAGTTTTCAAGAACTTTACTAGAGGCATGCTCCACCTTGGTGCTATTGTAGAATAGCATAATGTAGAATTCTCGTCTGGGGTTTGTTCTTGACAGGTTTGACAGGTTGACACATAGTTATGTGCATCTCGTTGCATGGTTGGCCAATATATGCCAAATCTCTTGAGTGTTTGCCACGTTCCATTTGCATTCAAATGAGTGTTCCATTGGTTTATGTGTGCCTTCTGAAACCACATTTCTTGTTCCTCTTCTTCCATGCATCTCACCAGCAATCCGCTTGAATCCTGGTGGTACAAACTTCCCGCAATGATGTGAAGGTTTTTGGTCCTCCAGAGATCTTGCGTTTGGTTTGGCGTGATCCCATCTTTAGGTCCATGTGTAAGTATCGGGATCAATTTTTCTGCCCATTGAGGGCATACTTCCAGGTTAAAAAGATAAGTATCTGGCAGATCATCAGGTACTCCTATGGGTGGTTCTCCATGGGTCATGCGAGATAAGTGGTCTGCTCTGATGTGGGTGTTTCCTTTCTTGACTATTACCTCAAAATCAAATTCCATTAGCAATAAAAACAATCGTACTAGTCGTCCTGTATTACAAGGCTTATTGACTAAGTACAATAGGGCTTGATGATCAATGAAGAATTTGAATTTGTTTGCCAGTAAGTAATGTCGAAATTTCTTGACTGCGTATACCGTCCCTAGGCCTTCTCTCTCCGTAGTAGTATAATGGCGTTCTGCTTGATTTAACTGTCTACTGGCATAGGCTATCGGGTGGTCTAATTTTCTTGTGTCAGCTGGTTGAGCTAAGATGCAACCGATGGCAAACTTGGAAGCATCCACATGAATGTGAAAAGGTTTATTCCAGTTGGGAACTCGAAGAATGGGTGCTGAACTCAATCGATTCTTTAACTCATTATAGGCTTTTTCACATTCTTCGGTCCAATTAAATAGAGTCAATAATGCATAAAGAGGTCTAGCAATTATGGCGTACATATGTATGAATCTTCGATAGTATCCACAATGTCCCATAAATGCTTGAACTTCTTTAGCCGTTTTAGGTCTTGGTAAATCCAAAATTACTTTAATTTTGTCTTCATCTGTTGAAATCCCATTCTTAGAGACAATATGTCCTAAGATTTTCCCTTGTCGCACCATGAAGACACATTTTTCCGGATTGAGGCATACACGATATTGTCGACATTTAGCAAAAATCTTTTCAAGTTCAGGGATGTGCTCTGATCGTATAGCTGAATATGTACAAAGATCGTCCACGTATACCTCCATGCTTTTTCTCAGAAATTCCTTGAACACATGACACATCAATCTTTGGAAAGTAGCTGGGGCATTCGTTAAACCAAAAGGCATGACTCTAAAGGCGTATACTCCCCATTCAGTTGCAAATGCAGTCTTATGTTGGTCCTCAGGAGCAATGGCTACCTGATTATACCCTGAAAAGCCATCCAGAAAACTATAAACTTCCTTCCCTGCTACCCTTTCCAAGAGATGATCAGTGATTGGTAAGGGATAGCTATCCCTTATGGTTGCGGCGTTCACTTTTTTCAAATTGATGCACACTCTTAACTTTCCATTCTTCTTTGGTACAACCACCAAGGGTGACACCCATTCCGTGTGCTCAATTTCGTAGATGAATCCAGCATCTAACAACTTATCTATTTCTTCTTTTATCTTGGCTGAATACACATCATTATAAGTATATGGTCTCTGTTTCGAAGGTTTGGCTTCGGATGTCATGGGGATTCTATGCGCACATATAGATGGATCTACTCCTTTTAAGTCCTTATAAGTCCAAGCAAAGACATCCCGGTATTCTCTTATGAGTCGAATTAACTCTTGTTCTTCTTCTAATGAGACATCCTGTCCTATGAAGGTACAACGTTCTTCTCCTCCTTCCATAGTTACAACTATCTTTTTGGTTTGCTCCTTATTATCATATGCTATTCCAGGTTGTGCTTCTCTTTTCGGCATTTGAATATCAATTTTCCTCTCTTCCACTTCATATTTTTTAAAATGGGCTGGTACCTCAAATTGGTCTTGGAGTTTGTTTTCTTCATCCTCTAATTCCCTTTCAACTTCTAATTCCCCTTTTTGTGTGAGTTCCTTATGTGTTTCATTGGCCGTGATCTCCATGTTGGTGGTACCAATCCCTAGATCTATGGGTTCAGGTTCCATTTCGATGCTCTCGTAGTCCTCCTTCCAGTCTTTCTCGATCACTTCTCCTTCTTCTGCCTCGTGAAGGACTACCATATACAGACTAACATCATAACCCTCCTCATCGATACATTCGTTCATGGTCACTACTTCTTCGTTTACACAGACGTCGAGAGTAGCTAAGATTTCCATCCAACCGTGAGGTTCGAATTCTTCGTCCGGAAATACTTGTGGCATATAGGCTGGATCTTGTACAGATCTCACTATTCCTTGTTTCTGCTGCCAACTTTTTCGTCTCCCCTCTTCTTTCTTTGCAGCTTGACATATCCACAGATGAGTGTCCTCGTTCATCCAGGATTGATCACTAGAACCTGCACTATGGACCGATTGATCGTCTTCCTCTTTATGGATTTGATTCCATTGTAGAGGTGGCACATCTTGATAAGTGTATGTATGTAGGTTTATCCTAGTGGTGGTTCCTGCATGTTGTAGGTATACCGCGTCTTTTCCCCAATCTTGTACGACTTTTAGCTGTCTCATGAAAGGTCTTCCCAAGATCATTTCATAATTGCTTGGCCTTTCGAAGTGACAAATTGCTAAAGTATGTTCAAATTCCACTCCACACGTAGTGAAGACTACTCGTTCCAACAATCCTAAGGGTCTTTCCGTATGTCCATCTGCCATTTGAATTTTCATGCGTGTTGGTCTTAATGCTGGTTTTCCCCATTTCTCCCAAATTTCTTTGGTAGCAATGCCGACACCAGCTCCTGAATCTAGTATGGCTTTGGTAGTGTAACCCCTATAGGTGATTGGAAGACAGGTATTTCCTTCATCTCCTTCACTAAAGTCTCCTACCTTATCCACTGGAATTCTCACTGTTTTCACTTCGTCAGCTACCTCTTTCTTTTCCTCCTTGACTTCCCATTGATTGATCAATTTCTCTTTTAAGTGTGGTTTTACCTTTAACAGTTCCTCGAATGTTAGGGTACATGGGATTTTTACCTCTCTAAGATGTTGTATGATCTCCGATGTTTGAACTGATGGGTTCGTTTCTCGTCTCGTTATTGATGGAATGCGATACAATTCTGATTGTGCTCGTACTCCCCGGTGTAGTTGGGTAGTTCCTTTACATCTTCTTTGTCACTTGCATCCATGGGAAAAATTTCTTCTGAATTTAGTTCAGGTATCGAACCCTCTATTTCGTTTTCTGCTTCTAATTCTTCAAAGGGCGGTTCCATTCCTTCTACCTTTTTCCACTTGTCCTCTTGAACTCGTGCCCATAGATCCTTAGTCCAGTCTCCTTCTACTTTAGGGACTATGGATCCTTCCTTTCTCTCAACACCAAATTCATCATTCTGTGGTCTATTTACTTCGACTTTCTCATGAGTGTTTAGGCACTCTTGGAATTTTTCTTCGGAAATTCGGGTATTTGGTAGAGGCGATGCAGGTTTTTCTAAGGTTTGTTGCGCAATTTCTATCAATTTCTTGCATATTTCTAACCTTTCTTTCTCTAAGTCGCCTCTCGGATATTCTCTCTCATGTTGTTCTACGGTAGGTCCTGCTTTTATTCGTGCCTTATATGCCTGAATCCACATGGCTAATTCTTCAGGCACAGGATCTGCTAGAACGGATCCTACCTCCTCCCTTTTATTCTCATTTTTATTTTCTTCTTCCACTTGCGGTTCTTTTGTTGGTTTCGGTTTACTCTTTTCATTTTCCTTCCTTTGTAATAACTTTTTTTCTTTTATCCTATCTCTCCGGTTCTTCCATCTCTGGGATCTTTTACTGGCGATACTTTTCTCTGGTTCTTCGGAGTCTTCTACTCTGTGAGGGATAGTTATATTCCCCTCTTTGTCACTTTGATTACTCTCATCCGTTTTATCAGGGTTTTCTCTGGCCTTGGCTCTTGTTATGGCTTTCAAGGGTACAGTGTACTCTTTATCGCTCCCTGATGATTCAATCACTTCTATCACATTAATCTGCACGTTAGATGTGACTTTGTTTGGGTTCTTAGGACAATCTCTGAAAAGATGTTCCTTACCACAATCGCTACAGTAGCCTTCCCAAATTCGTTGTGGTGGTGGTGGGTTTGGTAATGTACATTCTCTAATATAGTGGTCACCTCCACATTTGTAGCATGGTCCCCTGGGTACAGGCTGTCTATTCATTGGTCGAGGTGGCATGGTTGCTCTAGGAGCTGTGTACATTAAGGACACATAATCCTGCTCGTGTCCGTATGAACTGTCCGATATTTCCATGCCATAAGCATATGGGTCATGCTGTTGCCCATATTCTGTTATTGCGCTTTCATAACCAGGGTAGATTCCTTGACTAGGGTCGTAAAATGAGTCATATGGTTCACTACTAGTCAAAGGTGTGGCTGGCACTATAGCCCTCTCTAGATTTTCTTCTGGTTGTGCGATCTTGACTGGGACAACGTTCTGAGGGTGGGGCGGTTGTTGTCCTAGTACAGGTTGTGGTTGCGTGTAACCCTGATATGCGTATGGTCGTGGTACTGGTGCCTGCGGCTGATATGAGGGATATCTAAAGGCTTCTCCTCCTTGATCTCTTTGGGGATATCCATACGGTCTCACATAAGGCTGGGTGGGTCTAGTTTGCCTATTGTAAGGGTAGTTCTCGGTGCTATGGTTTGTATATCTCTGCTCTATACTGCAATATTGTAGAGGTCCGGGGGCAGAGGGTCTAGGATGAGCATAGGCAGGTGGTGAGACTACTCCCCTGGTACACAAATGAGAAGGATGATCTCCTCCGCACTGCGTACATCTTCTAAGCATAGGCAGTCTGATAGGATTAGTGGGATAATTCCTCTGTCTTTGAAAGTTTAGTTTTTTTGCTACTAAATCTGCTATTTCCTCCACATTGTTTTTAGAGTTTGATGTGCTACTGACTGACTCTTCGCTTTTCAAACTACCTGGAGGTATTTTCAAGTCTTCTGCAAGGTTATCTTCTAGGTCTATACATTCCTTCATACACTCTTGCAAGGTTTGAACTCTCTTTACATACACTAATGACCTCAAGGTTCCGTTCAACAGTCCTTCCAAGAACAATGATACCATTTTGTTTTGGGTAGGTCTCTCTTCCACCGGGCATCTATCTACATACTGTTTGAATCTCCTTGCTGCCAATCTTACTGACTCGGTAGGGGCTTGTTTGAAGCTGTGGATTAATGATGAAGAATTGTTTTTAATTCCTGATTTGGTAAATTCTTCAATCATTTCTTGATATACCTGCTCCATGTTCTGAAAAGTATTCGGGTCCAATGGCTGAAACCAAGCCAAAGCTGTGTCTGACAAGGTAAGGCCAAAAGACTCATACTGAATCAGGAAGTCATCTACCTGCTCGGCTCTAACTACTTGTTTAAATTCTGCTATGTGGTTGTAAGGTTCACTAGAGCCATCATAGTGATTTCTCATGCACTTGGCAACTTGGATCGGCCTTAGTCGTCTTCCTGCTTCAGGTTGCCTAGGCATAACTGGGAAAATTGGTCTTCCTATTGGTATGCCTGGTCCTCTTACTACCTGCGGTCTGACTGGAGCATGAACTCCATGTCTTGGGTCAATAGCTGGTCGTGGCCGGTAGTTAGGATTAATGGCAGGCATTGCAAATTGCACATGTGGTCTGACTGGGACCTGGGTCTGTTGTGTTTGTTGTGTTTGTCCCGACTGTTGATATGAATCATTCTGAGATGTTCCAAGTGGATTCCGTGAAGTGGTGGCTTGGTCCCTAGGGGGGAACACTGGGATATTCTGATATTTCAACTCAGCTCTCTCTAATTCTGTTAATGGCCAATATTTTCTCTGATTTTTATCCAAATATGTGATGATGGAGGGGAACTCGGGATCGTGCAACTCATAGATGGTAACTGGATTAGGAGCAGCTTCCCATATAGAGGAATGAGCTCTAAGCAAATGCTCCATCCCATTGATCAAATACACATCTATTAGAGTGTCATCCTGGGGAATCAGGTCTCCTCTCCAAATTTTTGTAATCGTAGATCTCCCTCTAGGAGTAGTTACTTGCTCTTCGTTTCCACCGCCATTTAAGCTTGAAGCATTATTTTCTTCACCATGCTCGTTAATGTTTTCTGGGTGTTCTGTGACCACGTATTGAATATCTCGTTTGTCCATGTACAGTCCTCCTACGTACTTGACTGCTGGTCTAGGCACTATGTAGGCTTCTGAGGCTTTCTGTAACCTGGCCACGGATCTGTTTAAGCCATCCAAATAGATAGGGATCTCGTTGTGGTTGGTGTTCACATACTCCAAGGAGGTTCTGTATTCTCCCTCAATGATTGACATCATGCCAATCATGGGTACAGTGTTTTGCATATCCTCTGAAGCCATGAGAATTTCTCCTTCTGACTCACTGGAGGTTTCAGAATAATGTGAACGGCTACTTGGCTCGGCCACACTCCCTACGGAAGAAATTACACTTCTTCGGCTTCCTAGGGTTCTTCCGGATCTTAGGTTCATCCACTTAAGAGCTCTGATTAGACTTTGATACCCTTTGGTCTCAAGTACTCTTCACATTAAGTCAAAAATGTCTAGAAGACTTGGGCTGGATAGAAATGAGTGACAAAGAATTTTGTCTGAACACGATACTTGTCTCCCAAACTCACGATACACGATCTCTAGAATAGACGATACCTGATGTATGTTCAGACGATACACGATCTCAGACAAGTATCGCGATACCGGCTAGACGATACCGATACTTGACAAATATCGCGACACCCGATAAACGATACCGATCGCTGAGTGAAACGATACCGATACCTAGAGGTAAACGATACACGATATTTCAGTCACTGACGATACACGATACTCGATGGGAGACGATACTTGGACTAGACGATACCCGATATGTGGGAAGTATCGCGATCTTTGCTCTAGACGATCTCTGGGCCAAACGATACTTGGCTGAAAACGATCGACGATACTTGGAATCCCACGATACACGATCTCTAAATCTGAGACGATCGACGATACACGATATCTGGCAAATATCGCGATCTCTGAAGATCAGACGATACACGATATTTGAACCAAACGATACTTGGCTGGAAACGATCGCTGGCAAAACGATACACGATACTTGTCAGGTATCGCGATCTTTGACCAAACGATACTTCTCAAGTATCGCGATCGGCACAAAACGATACTCAATCCACGATACACGATCAACGATCGCTGGGAAAACGATCTCTGACCAAATATCGCGATCGGTATGAAACGATACATGATCGATGGGAAATATCGCGATACTCAACCACAGGAGCAAAACGATACTTGATAAGTATCGCGATACTCGACCGCGGGAGTAAAACGATACTTGACCCTTAGCCAAATTTTAGCAAGTGTTTTTGAAGTTTGTTTTTACCCCCTTGATCACCTAGCTCTTCTCTCTTATCCTCCCTCACTGTATCAATCAAAATACAATTTTTTGCCCCCTGAAAGCTCTAACGATACTTAGCGCAGATCGTTTTGCACAGATGGTGAATTTTTTGAATGATTAAAAGGATATAGCACTGGGGGGACTCACCTCTGAAGCTCAGACACACTCTTCTAGCACCTTTCCTAGCTCAATGGCACTCCACAGGCTCTGCCACGATATTCAGCTGCCCACGATACTCGACTCTCGCTCTCACGATACTTGTTCAAACAAGTGATTTTTCAAATGACTTTTTTTGGCTTTTATACTTGGAGTTTTCTAGCTTACAAAAAGGAAGCTTTTCTGAACAAAACTAAAACCTACTCTAATGACTTGGTCCACTCTCTACTCACTCCTACTCTACTCCTTCTACTCACTTCCCTAAACTAACAACTCACTACACACACTCCAAGAATGAGAAGTAGCAAGTGCGGCTGAAAATGACTTACCAAAGAAGAGAAGATTTCCACTCCTCCACTTACTTCAATGCAAAAAGCTACTTACCATCACATGAATGCCTCGGTTTGATTCGTCATTCCCCGGCAACGGCGCCAAAAAGTGTGTTGACCTAAGTATCAACTTAGGGACTTGCGGAGAAAGAGACTATACCTCAATCCCCTCACAAGTGCATATAGTGGGGATACACGCTTTTAATTATCAATCCAGAGAGTATACAAACCTAGTCGAGTGTATGAAGACATGCAATCATGTAATGGTCAATGCAAATGAACTACTCAAAGAATGTAAATGAGGTAAAGACTTATCCAAACAAGCTCCAACTGTTGGTCAAGGCGAAACGATACTTGGTGCAGCAACCGTCAGTATTTTGGACTTTTCTCCCAGCTCCGAACTCCAAATATAGCGAATAGCATATGCGTTTCGAAGCTCTCGAGAAGATGCATCCAATGGCAGTAGTTTCACTCGATTCTGACGCTCCTACTTCAAGTTATGAGCGAAATATTGAGTCGCGGGAATACTTTCCTACACTTCAGTACTTCCTACACCTCGCACACACCTTTCCTACAGCAAAGAAACACTTTCATGGATAGACAACACTCACAAGCACTCTTTCCAAGCAATACACATGCATACAAGCTCACGAAGAAGAAGATAAGGAGGGAAGAAGACACAAATTCGAATTTCTGTGTTCTCTATTCTCACAATGGCCAAAAGTTCTTTACAAAGAGTCACATTTGACTTATATACTAGTGCCCTAAAAATGGTCCTTTCACACAAGAGACCGGCACTTTATTCACTAAAAGACTAAATTTCTACTATTTTACATGGATAAGCTTCTAATCTTCTGTGGGGATGCATCTAGAGGACTCCTCTAGTGCCTTTACAATGGAAAATATATTACAAGAATGATTATGGTACAAAAATATGAAGTCCAAATCGGAAAAATTTTGTGGCCCGTCTTTTTCTCTGCTTTGTGCGCTCTTTAGCTCTGCAACACATGTCAATCGCGATGGACTGGTGTCAATCGCGATGGACTGGTGTCTATCGCGATGCACTGGTGTCAATCGCGATGTACTGGTGTCAATCGCGATGGACTGGTGTCAATCGCGATGGACTGCGCTTTTCGGGGTTTTCCGTTGCTTTGTGTCAATCGGGGCTCTATACGTCGCGATGGTCAAGATTCTCGTCGAAATGGGGTGTCAATCGTGATTTTTCTGTCAGTCGCGATGGACAAGGGTGTCCGTCGCGATGGACACGTGTCCGTCGGGGTCTGTCAGTCGCGATTGGCTGGCTGTCCGTCGCGATGGACAGTGTCAATCGCGATTGATGCTATCAATCGCAATGGACAGAAAAAATGCAAATTTTTCAAAAATTTTTGTGGATCTCTGATGTGCAAGGTCTCTAGTCTACTGTGGTGCACTTAGTTTTACCAAAAGATGAAATTTTCTGTCAATCGCGATCGACAGAAGCTTGCAACACAGAGACAGTTCTGCACATTTCCGTACCTGCGCAGCGTGCTGGAGGGGATGATACTGCTGGATCCTGCAAGACTCACAAGCATGCAAAAACAAGGCACACAAATTTGCTCTCTCGCTCTCTCTCACAAGTTGAATGAGGGAAATGAGGTGGAGAAGGTGATATGAGTAAAAACTTGAAAATTTTCGTGATGATGGAGATGGAGGTGGGAGATGGTGAAAATGATGATGGTGATGATGATGATGAGGTAAGAAAAAGGAAAATAAGAAGAGTGAAGAAATTACCTACAACGCCAACGTCTCAAATCTACGTCTTACCATCACACGCTCGTCCTCAAAGCTCGATCCCTGGCAACGGCGCCAAAATTTGGTGTAGCTCAGAGATGAGTAGCACCTCCTTTAATGTCAATCCAGGAAGACGTGAGGATGGTATGAAGACCCCGAGCAAGTGAAGGCACAAGTGTGTGAGTGAGAAGCACACTAACATGCACACACATACACACACACACGCACACACGATAAGACAAAGAGTGAGAAGCAATGGAGTTCTTAGATTACTTTCAAAAAGCTCTTACAAGTTCAAATCAATTACAAGCTAGCCTCAAAAATGAGCTTTCTAGCTCTATTTATAGTTTTTGAATAGGTTTTGGCCCTGTCCAGACCTAGTGTCTGGCCTAGTTAAAAATTAGGTTCGAGGGCCTATTTGAGGGCTTAAACGGAGTCTAAAAAATACGAAAATTGATATGTAGGTACGTCTAAAGCTCCTCAAGCTCAAGGACTCCTTGGCTTGCACAAAATGGAGCTACAAAAATATGAAATGGTATTTACAATGATTGTTAGTGTTGAGCCCATAAAAGTCATGTTGGTCAAAGTCAACTACAGTCAAAGTCAACGGTCAAAGTCAACTGGTCAAAGTCTACAAGGTCAAAGGTCAAAGTCAATAGGTGCAAAGTCAAAGTGCAGGTGTCAAAGTGCACAGGTGGTGCATAAGTAATTGTCCACAAAGGGTAAATCGGAGAAAGTGGGTTGCAAGTTGCAGAGGTATTTTCTCTAATTTCCCTAAGGCTCAAAGTGTGTTTTAAAGTGTTTTGGAAGGTTCAGGTGAACCCCCCCCTTATGTGCAAAAGTGAAGAATTAAAAGGAAATGTGAAGGCATGTGAAGCGGCAAAGTGTACGCAGAGGTGAAAGTATGGCCCCCATTAAAATTTTTGGTTTTAGACTAAAGTCACCACAGGACAAAACAGTGAGTAGTTGGCTGCCACTTGTGAGAGCAATCTTGGGACATCAAAGTGAGCACCAAGATGCACTTGCAGTTAGGAGCGTACGTGATCGACACACTCAAATGAAGGCAAGGGCCATTCTTGGACAGAGGTTAGAGTAAGCAAGAGAGCATAGGCTAAGTGGAGCAAGGGAGAGTAGTGCAAGAGTCACCAGAGTACGTCGCACAGAAGTGGAAGTGCAAGGTGCATAGAGAGTGACCAAGGATTTTGGTGCAGAGAAGTGCTAAGCTATAGTTCCCCCAAGTATCTCAAGGTCCTTTGGCAGTGTACGCTTGCCGACAGCAGGTATTCACTCCTCCCCCTTTGTGGAAGCTTGGTGCAAGGTGTGCACAAGGAGAAGCTTGAAGCAGGTGGAGGTTTGTTGCAGAGGAGGTCGGCAGCAAGAGGACATTGGGATATTGGATATTTTGTAATTGGGCACTCTGCGGGATTGTGCACAGAGGTATTGGTGTATCTTGTATTTCAAACATTGTACTTTTCTTACTGTAATCAAACGGCAGAAACTTCCAAGGTGTATTTTCTCTTTTGGTTCTTTCATTTTCTCCTACAAACCCTCAAACTCCTTCTTGTCAAAGAATCCCCCAACAAATTTGGCACGCCCGGTGGGACTTCCAAGGAGCTTTGAGCATAGGAGACTATATATTGCCATTGGAGGACAACATTCCAGTGTCGACAACATTACTCCAGTGGGCCAAAAGACAAGAAGAAAGACGAATAGAAGATCATCGAGTCCACTTTCATCGACTTCATCGGTAGGAAGCATGGCAGGACAGGTGGACCTAGAAATCTTGCTCTCCAGATTAAACATAAAATTTCCCTCCTTCAAGGGTTTAGCCCAGGAGGACCCAGATGAGCACATTCGACGATTTTTTGCATTATGTAAGACTAGGGGGCTAATGGGTAGGGAAGATGCTTTCTTGATACTCTTCCCAGCCACATTGGAAGGACTGGCAGACAAGTGGTTTAGCCAATTTGCTGAAAATCACTTTACCTCTTGGGATTTGATGAAAGAGGCCTTTAAGATCAATTTCAGCATGGCAACACGGCTGAGATCATTATAGAAGAATTGGAAAACTTAAAGTTGGGTCCAGGAGAGAAGTTCCCCGAATTCGTGACCAGGGCCAAAGCATTAATGGCTAAACTACCGGATCCACCACACGACTTCTTTGTCAAGAAGTGGTTAGCCAAACCCTTACCTGTGGTCACCCAATGCAAAATAAAAGAGTTAGTGCTACCTACAGCCTCCATAGAGGAGTTCATCACCACGGCTACAAGACTGGAGCAAATAAGGCACCAATATGGGACAACTTCTTCACCACCAACATATGGTACAGAGATGGAGGATCCAGTGACCCAGCTGAGGAGGGAGTTGGAGGGCTTAAAGAGAAATAAGCCCTACAAAGAGGAGGAGACTGCTGTGGCTCAATTGAGAAGGGAGATTGAAGCACTCAAGCTTCAAAAGGAAGAGGAGGCCCAAGCAGAGGAATTAGCTCAGCTGCGACGGAGTTGCAGGAGCTCAAAGGAGGGGGCATCAAGGGTGGTCTTTGGTGTTCCATGTGCAGCAAACAAGGGCATATAGTAAGTGAGTGTCCTCTGTTAAGTGTAACTTGCCAATTATGCAGGAAGGTTGGCCATGAGGCCCATGAATGCCAATCAAGGGGAATGCCTGCAACGACATACTGGACCCAAGGAGGACCCCCAACAACCACAAATGTGATGGCTGCACAAAATCAAGGTAACACTTATAACCCTAGACAGAGGGATAATTTTGGAAATGGGCCTAGAAGGCCAATTATTTGTTTCAGATGTGGGGAATGTGGGCACTATCAAAGTAGGTGCACCCTACCAGAAAATGCTCCCCCTTGCAGAAACTGCCCAGAGGCCAGAGACCACTACACAATTTGTTGTCCTAAGAATCAAGCCTCTTCATCTGGGCCCCACATTCAAATGATTTCCGTGCAGGAAGAAGAAATGGCAAATCAAGTTAAGGTGCCATCACCATCTACCAGGGTGGTGCAGTTAGAGGAAATTGACTCTTTTACTGTGCAGACAAGAAGCAAGGGGAAGGCTCCAGTGGACATGGGTCAAGAATCATTGATTAATGGATTAAACAGAGACAAAGGTGTGTCTGAAGACCAAGCCACCACAAGTGCAGACACAAGGCAAAAGGAAAATTGCACAGGTACCAGTGATGCCATTGGACATGCATTCAGCAGGGCTCATGAGGAGTTGGATAAGTCAAATGGAGCCCAAGCTCTTAAGGAATCAGAAGCCTCCAGACTGCTCAAGTCCATGAAAAAGGAGGTTAGTATTTTTTATTTAATAAAGATGGATGGGAAGTTCAGGTCAGAACTCTTGCAGATAATTGATGAAATGTCCACAACAAGCTTAGTGGCAAAAGCTGCTGTTATGCATAAAGATAAATATGTAGGGGAAGCACCCCTCACAGATTACAAGAGCCCTCGGCTAACAATTTCTATTAAAGGTCATGAGTTTCAAGGAGTTATTGTGGATGGTGGTTCTGGCATTAACTTGATGCCTGAATATACCATGAAAAAGATTGGACTATACCCTTCACAACCTGCCAACTTCACTGTAACAATGGCAGACCAAAGCATAGTAAGGCCTATGGGAGTGGTTCCTGGAGTCCCAGTCAGGATACAAGGTACTATCTTTAACTTGGACTTTGTTGTTTTAAGGCTGCCACAGGTAGAAGGAAGCTTCCCACTGTTAATTGGGAGACCTTGGTTAAGGCATGCCAATGTGCTGCATGATTGGGGCAAGGACACAATGTGGGTAAAGCAAGAGGGAAAAGAGTTGCAGCAGATAATTTTAGAAGAAGGCCCAGATAATCAGAAAAATACTAGCATGATGCAGACAATCGGTATTTGTATGGAAGAAGAAGTGGTGGACAACCCAGAAGCAGACCTATTTGAAAGAGCAGATTTATATGAAGATGAAAACATGTTGGCTTGGCTCCATGCAGAAGACCCATCCTCCTGCTATGGAATTTTTCCAAACTCATGTATAGAAAAAGCATATGAAGAAAAAGAGGAAATCACTCAGGTTGAAACAGTAGCAGTCAAAGGCCATAGCAAAGCGAAGAAAAGCAAAGTCCTTACATGCAGCAGTGATAAAGCTACTCAAATTCATATATCAATGGCCACTTTTTTATGGATTCTGGTATGGCTATCATCTGTTATTTCAATTCTTATGGTAGCAAGTGCAGGGCTTTACAAGAATGTGGAAGTTGCTACTGCCAGTATTTGGGAACATAGGGTTCCTCTGGATGAAGAAGCTGGAGTAGTAAAATTAAAATTTTGCAAATCATATCATAAAGTTGCTGGAGGAGATAACATTCTAATGAAGGATTTAGGGTACCCCTCTCAGATGGCCAGGGTGCCCCAGGAGAAGACTAAAGCAATGAAGTGCAGTACAAATGCAGATTATGGAGGAGTCTCTCTCAGTCAACAATACAAGGCTCAAGGCCTACTATCAAGCCAACTGAAGTTTTATGGATCACCTGGAACCTGCAAAAATTGTCCAGGTTGTACATAGTCTTTTCTCGTCATTTTTACTTAAGTTTTAGTAGTTTTCTTATCCATTTCATGCTTGTTTCTTGAGGTTTTAGCAAATTTAGCAGTCATTTCATCCACTTTGCAAATGCACAAATTTTTGAATTTTTTAGAAATTTTTTCAGATTTTTTCAGGCATTTTTTTTGGACTTTTTCTAGTATTTTCGCCTTTTTCATGTGTCTTTTTATTGCCCAATTTGAGGAATAAATGGAGGGTCTCTGTGGTTTGATGAAGGATTTTAGGCTCAACATGTAGAAAATTTCATCAGAATTTTTTCAGAATTTTTTTAGAATTTTTTGGCCAATTTTTGGCATTTTTTTCAGATTTCTCCTTGATTTTTCTCTAAATTGGGCTATTTAAAAAAATAATAATAATTAAAAAAAAAATATTAAAAAAAAAAAAAAAAAGCCCCCTAGGGAATTTGCGGGTTCCCAAAAAAAAAAAAAAAAAAAAAAAAATCCCCCAGCCCCCCCCCCCCCCATCACACCCCAGCGCCCCCCCTCCCGACCCGCTCACCACAACCCAACCCCCCCCCCCCCCCCCCTCTTTTATTTATTTTTTTTATTATTATTATTTTTATTTTTTATTTTATTTCATTATTTATTTTCTTTATTTATCACACCCCAACCCCGCTCAACACACCCCAACCCCCCCCCCCCCCCCCCCCCTCCCAACCCCGCTCAACACACCCCAGCCCCCCCCCCTCCCAACCCCGCTCGACACAACCCAACCCCCCCCCTCTTTTATTTTTTTTATTATTATTTTTACTTTTTATTTTATTTCATTATTTATTTTCTTTATTTATCACACCCCAACCCCGCTCAACACACCCCAACCCCCCCCTCCCAAACCCGCTCAACACACCCCAACCCCCCCCCTCCCAACCCCGCTCGACACACCCCAACCCCCCCCCCCCCCCCTCTTTTATTTTTTTTTATTATTATTTTTATTTTTTATTTTATTTCATTATTTATTTTCTTTATTTATTACACCCCAACCCCCCTCAACACACCCCAACCCCCCCCTCCCAACCCCGCTCGACACACCCCAACCCCGCTCAACACACCCCAACCCCCCCCCTCTTTTATTTTTTTATTATTTTATTATTATTTTTATTTTTTATTTTATTTCATTATTTATTTTCTTTATTTATTTTCCTTTTATTTATTTTTTATTATTTAGGCGTTCGAATTTCTTTACTAATTATAAAAAAAAAAAAAAATAATAATAATTAAATAAAAATTAGATATCCATTTTTTTTATTATTATTACTTATATTTTTTTATTTTTTATGGCTTGAAGCTTTTGGCTCTGAATTGTGCATCGGTTGGCCGTTTTTTACAAAAAAGGAGTCATTTTCATGTCTTTTGGCATCTCTGGACTCCGTTTTTGGCTTTATTTTTCCAAATTCCAACATTTTATCTGAGTTTTGGTCAAAACCCTCACTATTTGAACACAATTATCCCATGTTTTTATTTACCCACATTGTCCAAATGGTCTATTCTCACCTTGTCTTCCCTTATGTTTAATAATATCCCATATGTACCCTCTGTAGCCCTCCCATTTGATCATTTTAGCCTCCTCCCGACCCCTGATTCCTACTCCCAATCCCTCCCTTTACCAATATGCCCAGCCACATCCTTTCCCCTCCCTACCCCATCCATCTTCGCACCCTCAGCCCTCCCTTCCCCTTCCTTTCTACCCTCCCATTGCCCCCCTTTTTTGCTTTTCCATTCCAAAATCCCAATTTTGGTTCTTCTCTGGTGCTTGTTCTCTCCTGCTTTTGGTGGAATTGGTTGCTGCTCAGATGTCCTATTCAAGTTTTTGCGGCTCTTCAAAGTTTTAGCTATAGCTCTCCGGGACGGAGAGCACATTAGGTGGTGGGCAACTGTTGAGCCCATAAAAGTCATGTTGGTCAAAGTCAACTGCAGTCAAAGTCAACGGTCAAAGTCAACTGGTCAAAGTCTACAAGGTCAAAGGTCAAAGTCAATAGGTGCAAAGTCAAAGTGCAGGTGTCAAAGTGCACAGGTGGTGCATAAGTAATTGTCCACAAAGGGTAAATCGGAGAAAGTGGGTTGCAAGTTGCAGAGGTATTTTCTCTAATTTCCCTAAGGCTCAAAGTGTGTTTTAAAGTGTTTTGGAAGGTTCAGGTGAACCCCCCCTTATGTGCAAAAGTGAAGAATTAAAAGGAAATGTGAAGGCATGTGAAGCGGCAAAGTGTACACACAGGTGAAAGTATGGCCCCCATTAAAATTTTTGGTTTTAGACTAAAGTCACTACAGGACAAAACAGTGAGTAGTTGGCTGCCACTTGTGAGAGCAATCTTGGGACATCAAAGTGAGCACCAAGATGCACTTGCAGTTAGGAGCGTACGTGATCGACACACTCAAATGAAGGCAAGGGCCATTCTTGGACAGAGGTTAGAGTAAGCAAGAGAGCATAGGCTAAGTGGAGCAAGGGAGAGTAGTGCAAGAGTCACCAGAGTACGTCGCACAGAAGTGGAAGTGCAAGGTGCATAGAGAGTGACCAAGGATTTTGGTGCAGAGAAGTGCTAAGCTATAGTTCCCCCAAGTATCTCAAGGTCCTTTGGCAGTGTACGCTTGCCGACAGCAGGTATTCACTCCTCCCCCTTTGTGGAAGCTTGGTGCAAGGTGTGCACAAGGAGAAGCTTGAAGCAGGTGGAGGTTTGTTGCAGAGGAGGTCGGCAGCAAGAGGACATTGGGATATTGGATATTTTGTAATTGGGCACTCTGCGGGATTGTGCACAGAGGTATTGGTGTATCTTGTATTTCAAACATTGTACTTTTCTTACTGTAATCAAACGGCAGAAACTTCCAAGGTGTATTTTCTCTTTTGGTTCTTTCATTTTCTCCTACAAACCCTCAAACTCCTTCTTGTCAAAGAATCCCCCAACAGTTAGTAATAAGAATCACTGTTATAAAGATGTTGATTTGGAAAATTTTGAAGGGCCTATCTGCCAGATCTGCGTCGACTGCTTTGTCTACTTAATCCTTCGCTTTGCTCTGAATCTCTCCACTGGCTTCCTTGTCTCCTCAGTCCTTGGGTGCCCATACTGCTCTCAACACCCCCCCCCCTCTCTCACGTCCGTCGTCTTTGACAGACTCTTGTTGCTGGGAGTGCTGGATGTAATAGTCCACCACATGAGTGGCAAGTTGATGTTCTTGTAAGCGTAGTCCTCTGGCCAAATCTGTCATCACATGATCCCAATCAATTGGTCCTGGAATGTCCGGATGGGGCAGACGTAACTGATCTGCATGGATGGCTTGTTCTACTGCGAATAGATGTAGCAAATGTGTTGGTCTGGGAATGAAAATTTCCGAATGACATTCCCAGAATCCCGTAGAGAACGTTTCCTCAAATGTCTGCTTGAAGCATGCAGGTAAGTACTTTATTCGTGCATGCCAGGCAAAGATTATATTGACCGAGGGAGTCTGGCTCATGTCGTAGACTAAATCCTTGTTACCTTGAGAGAATCCAGGGGCAGAGATGTATGGAGCTTGTACCTTCCGAAAGGTTTTGAAGACAATGGTCATGAGCTCTAATATTTTCATACACATTTTCACTGCTATGTCGGGTACATTATTTAGACGTGTAGACCAGTGTCGAATTGTTGATATCATGTAGGCTACGGTTGGGGTCCCTCGAGGTGGAGCAAGATATGGATAGTTAACCCAAGCTGAGCATTCTTTATTGTTGCATACCTTGATTGCAAATGCTTGCCAGGATCTGCGACGTACCATTGGGCAATAGCATGGATTATACTTGATATACAGTGGCATGGTTGCCCATGTGCTCATCATCTCAAGGTAATTGGTTAGTAGACGTGCACGCCAATTAGGTTGGAAGATCGAGCCAACACGGGCATCTGCTGGTAAGTCCTCTGGCTCAAATTGAGTGGCGAATGTGGGCTCCTTCCCTGTATGCCTTTTAACTTCTGCATTATAATCATGTAGCAAGACAAAGTAAGTCATGTATTGCGTCTCTGATGTTGTGATCAAACGTTGGTGGGATAGGTTCTGAAAGTAAGAAGATCGAAGGACAGTTTCTTCCAGATTTGTGAGAGATTGAATTTGCACCGCAACGCGATCATCATGTGTCTTTCCTACTTTCTCAATCCTTTTAACCCAATCTAGAACTCCAATTTCTAAAGTGTCCTGTCCTTCCTCTGTTACCCGACCGTCGGGTGTGGGCATCGGCTCATACGGCTCTTCATAGCTGTCATCGACGGGGATTTCCACAACTGTTTCAGGTTCTGGTTCTTCAGTTGGCGAGGGTGACCTTTCATATGGTAAGAGGCATGCTTGGAGTTCTGCCACCTGTTTCCGGAGGGTCTCTACTTCTTCTGTAGAGTGTTGCAAGATTATCGGCTCCTATTGAGTTGTGGGGGCACTGGCTATCTGCTTCTTTAGATCCGCACATTCAACCTCTAACTTTTCATATGACTCCAAGAAATTTGCATGCCCTTCAAGTAAGATGCAAATGTCTTCAGATGGGACTGCTCTATACTTGGTAGGGCTAATGGTTGCTCCTGCAGTTCCTTCCATAGCCGCTTCAAAGTTGTCTTGGTTTTGTTGCTGAAGCCTCTTGTTCTCTTCTAGTGTTGCTGCCATATGCTTCCTTAATAGCCCAAGATTGCGTCTAAGTGTAGCATTGGATATCATTTGGGACTCGAGCATACTTTCCAGTTCCTTCACTGCTTGATCATCCACTGTCGATATTTTTGATTCCATTTCTGTGTGAGCCTGTTGTAAGGTGGTATGTTCTGCTAGAAGCGTTTGGTAATCATCTTCGAGAGTGTTGACTCTAGCTTGTAGACGCTGAGATTCTGCTTGGAGGGCAACAGCGCGTTCTTCCAATTGATGGTATTCTTGTTGTAGTTGATGTGCACACTGAAGTAATGTAGTGAACGTGCTATTTACATTATGAGATGCAAGGGGAAAAGTTTGGAATGCAGGGGAGGTGGGAATGGGAAGGGAGGTAGTGAATGCTGTGTCTACTAATGATGTGTTGAGTGGTGAGGTGGGGGGTAGTGGAGGGGGAGAGGGTGGAATTGTGGGGAGAGGTGATGTGGTGGGTGAAATGTCCATTGGGTCAGACACAGTGGTGTGTACAGGGGCTACCATGTAAGTGGGTATGGTAGGTGAAGTGAGTGTGGTGTTCGTGTAGATTGATGTCGTTGCAAACATCGGGGAAATGTGCCTCTGAAACATTGGAGTGCTGATGGACTGCGCCACGAAGGATGGTTGTTGGGGTGGTGCGGCTAGGTAGAATGAGGTGTAGGGGACAGATGGGAAGGGAGGGTCATGGAATGGAGGTATCCGTATTGGGGGATAGGCTGGGAAACACAGGGTGCCTTTTGTGGGTGCAGGGTTTCCAACCACACTTGGAATTATGGGATGGCCAATTATGGGTTTGGAGGATAGAAGGGTTGAAGTGTACAAGGGATTGGTGATGAAAGAGAAGAGGGTGTCTTGTGAGGTGGGTTCTTGAAATGAGAATGATGTGAATGAGGTTGGGTTATAAGTGAAGGTAGAGGTGATGACTGCCGTTTCTTCCATAGTGGGAGGTGGTGGTGGGGGTGGAGAAGGTGGTGATGGGGGGTGCTGGGGTGAGATGGGTGATGTCTGAACGAAGGTTTTAGCAGAGAGGTCAATGGTGGTGGTGGGGGTAGCTGTGGCTTCAATGGTTACTTCTTGTTCTGTGACGGGCATCCTGATAGTCTTACCTGATCGTGGTAATGTGTCAACTCTGCGTTTGTCATACCTCACGGACTGGCGGACTGCAGTGTGGACAGCCTCCGGAACTCCTAAAGATTCTGACACTAATTTGAGGGTGTCAATGAAATGTTGATCCACCCCATCATCTGATAGCATTTCTTGCATCAAAGCTTGGCCTGACACAAGAGAGAGTTGATGCCTTTCTTGTACTGCTTTGATTGTGTCATATAACCTTTGTAGTTGAGCTGTATATGCAGGTGCACCTACAAGTTCTGGCACATCTTGTTGCTCATCTTGTTGCTCATCTTGATGCCCTTGATCATAATCCTCCGCATCTTCCTCATATTCTTCATCTTCATCGTCCTCTTCATCCGTTTCAACTGTGGTAACAGGTACCTGGGAGGTTGTTGCCTGCGTTTGCACATTCTCCACTTGTTGTGCCTCTTCTGTCTCCAGCTCTACATCTTGTAATAATTGTTCGAAGTCTTCATTCGTGAGTTCTTCCAAAGGTGCACCACCAGGAAATTCAAGATCGATTGGGATGGGAGGAAATATCAAGTTAGGACCATCGGTGATGCGTCTTGGAAGTCGGAGTGTGAATGGTCGGACTCTTCGGGATGGAGGGGTAACATCCGATGTTAGGGTGGCTCCACGTGGTTGAGCACAAGGGACTTGGATAGTTCCTCTCATCTTCTTAGAAGGGGGTCCAGTGGACGTCCTGCCTCTGAACTGCTCCACTCGATTCCACATCAGGGCTCGTTGAATAGGGACGTCGTAGGCCAAACATCTATAAATGATTCGAGTCAGAGCGCAACATCCATATAAAACATGCTTCCACGGCCATCGTTTGTGGGCTAGGTGTATCTGATCAATTATCCAGTGGGGTAAGTTGATGGTGAGGCTCTGTGTCTCTGCCAGATACAAACTAAACCATATCTTTTTGGGTGGCATGGTGAATCTATCTTGGGCAGGAAAAGCAAAGTGTTGCATGCACATGCGGAGGTGTATTGCAATATTAGGCGTCATGGACACCATGTCCTTGTGAGTTTAGTGAGGGTTCGATTCTTCATGTAATCAGGCACGAGGGTCTCCTTTTCTGCTGGAATATGCATTCCTCGCATGTCTAGGGCCTCTCTCACTAAGTTGTTTGAGAGCCTAAACCTTTTGAGCTCATTTCCTTTTGTCAGAGATGGGAGCACAAATGAGCTTGCACCTTTTGGGGTCTTGCTTGGAGTTAAGGTATTGATGAGATAGTAGCATCGCATGAAGTCAGGCTTTGGGAGCCGGGCACTGAAGTAGGCATCCAATCCTGCCTTCTCCCACACCGAGCGTAGACCTTCTGCATTTTGTAACTTCTCGAATTCCCTTGTAAAGAAATGGTATTTACCTTGCTTCCCATTGAATTCCAACTCTGATTCCCATAGGTATGATCCCTCTCCCAAGGGTCTTGCAACTTCACTAAACCAGTGGGAAGCTTTTCCTACAGGCATGGTATGGCCACTAGGGGGGTCCGCTACTGGTATGATTTTGATGTCCTGCAACTCTTCTGGTCTTTCATTTGTCTCAGGCAAAATGGGTAAACTATCTAAATCCACCACTTGCTGGCTCGTTCCTGCTTGAAATCTTGTTCCTGCAGCCTCAGCCATGTTGAAAAATTTGCAGCCCGTTCTGTGAGAATATATGAATAAATGTTAACATTGCAATGGAAACAAAAATGACGACACTGTGTCCCCGTTACAACATTAACATGAGCTTTTAGTGATAAGTCAGTTAGTCAGTGAGTGCGCGGTGCTTGTGTGTGTAGTTAGGAATTGGGTAAACCTAGGAGCTAAGTGGAATGATGTAGTGTGAGAGTGATGTAGTTAGTAGGTGGGCATGGATTTACACCTGGGGTCCGGGGGTTTATTACAAGTTTTAGGCTGCAAAATGCAGTGGATGGGTTTTGATCTTGATTTTATGGAGACTCTCGAGAGTTTGATAGGAGTATCTGCTTGAAAATGAGGCTTTTTAGGGACCCATTTACATGGATTCTACTTGTGCTCATGGAAGAATATGTGTTCGTGCATGATGTGTAAGAATGGGCATCGGATGTTCGAGTGAGTGAAACGTGTTGTATCGGGTGTGGCCTCGGTGTAGCTATTTGAGCCCGCAAGCAAGCCTTAGGCACCCAGATTTGTCGTGATTGTGGGCTGGCCTTCATCGACTTCTTGGGTACCCAAATAGACTTTACTTTTGCCGAAGAATTTATGAAAGACTTCTTATTAGTGTCGTGTTGTTGATTACTAATAAGAGGTTTCGGCCGTGGGGTTGGCATGGTCGCAACAGGGTGTTCGCCTTTCTGCACCCACACTCGTTTTGACGGCTGAGACATTCTGCTTCGCACATGTTTTTGGCCTCCAGTATAGGTTGTACGCTGCTCCTCCTGTATTTGATCTGCCTTTGGTTGCTGCATCCCTCTGATCTTTGGGAAAGAAGGGAGTGCCGTCTTATCCTTGACTCCGTTGTTGAGACAATCCTCGTTCTGCATCATACAGTTTTGGACAAGAATAGCATTGTCAACTTCATGTGCACCCCTGGAAGGACCAGGAGTTCGTGCCTTACTTAGTTCCTTGAGTGCCTCATTTTCCAATTCAAGTGTAATTCGACTATGATTTACCCATACCTGAAGAAGTCCACTTCTTAGGTTTAGGTTGACTGCATGATCATAGATCCAGTCCTGACCCAAGACAAGAGGCTCAGTGAGGTCCTCATCTTGACACACTAGTACTTTGACTGTCATTACTTCGTCTTGAATATAGAGGGAAAGTTCCACCTCGCCCATGCAAGGGGTTTCCACACCTCCCAAACCTATGAGATATGCTTCTATAGGATTGATGGTTAATTTCAACTTTTGACAGTACGAAAATTTAACAGCACTAGTGGCTGCACCTGAGTCAATCAAGGCTCTTACAGTCCTTGCAACTTTTCCTTGTCCTATCTCTAAGGTTATAAAAGGACGTCGATCAATTATCCTATGAGAGCTGATATCTGAAACTTCACACATAGCCACATGATATCCTTGATTTGCATATGCATCTGGCCTAGGTTGCTCTCTGCCTTGTCTTCTTAATTTCATTCTCCGTATGCGCTCTAAAGCTTCTGCTTAAGCTTCGTCTCGAATTCGCTTTTCTTCTTCTTTGTGTTTCTTAGCAGTATTGAGTCGACTTAGCATTTCCTCTGTGAGAGGTTCCTGATATAACTTGACCCTGCATCCGCTTATGTAGCTCGGGAGAACATCACCTTCTAATGTGGCTAGTTGCACTGCTCCACTTGTTGAGATTCTATTAATGAACATGGGTCCGTAGCCTCTCTTCTCTAGTTTCCTCGCATGTTGTTTCAAAGTGTATACTAGTACTAGGTCGCCTGCCTTCAAGCCTTTATCCTTAACGTGGGCATCAAAGTATGCCTTCTGTCGTTTCTTAGCTGCATATATCCCTGCAGCCGCCCTCAGTCTTGTTTCTCCTAATCGTTCAAGGTCAAAAAGTCTAGAGGAGAGTTCATGACCCGTCCATTCATGCTCTTGTGCTACTTTCAATGTAGGTATTAAGAAGTCCAATGGTAGCACTGCGTTTTGGCCAAATACCATCTGAAAGGGGGTGGCTTGGAGTACCGTTTTGTAGGCGACTCGGTATGCCCAAACAACATGGTGTAGCTGTTTGTCCCAATCAGAGCGTTTATTATTCAGTAATTTGCTCAACACATTGCACAGAATCTTGTTTGTGCTTTCGACTTGCCCATTAGCTTGTGGGTGGTAGGGGGCATACTTCTTATGAACTACCAAGAGTTCTTGGAGCAGATTTTCAATCACTTCATTCAAGAAGTGAGTGCCCCTATCACTTACTAGCTCTATAGGTAGCCCGTATCTTGTGAATACATTCTCAAACAAGAATTTAGCAGTTGTCTGAGCATCGTTCTTTGTCGTAGCTTTTATCTCTACCCATTTGGTTAGATAGTCTGTGGCAACAATGATATACTCAACATGGGAACCCTTAGCTGGGGGATTAATAGGACCAACAAAGTCTATTCCCCACTTAGAGAATGCTCGTCCACCCATCATGGGTTTCAGTGGCATCTCATCTTTGCGTATAGGAGGCTGAGCTCGCTGACAGGCATCACACCTCTTCACATAGGTATAGGCGTCCATGTGAAGAGTCGGCCACCAAAGTCCTGCAAATGATATTGCCTTCATCACTCGATCTGGGCCAAAGTGTCCTCCTGCTACACCCTGATGGGCAGTTTCCAATATCTTGAGATATTCACTCTCATGGGCGCATAGTCTGAGGTACCCATCTTTACCACGTTTGTATAGATTATCACCAATGAGTGAGTAATCCAGGGCTTCTTGTTCTAAACTCCTTTTCCTAGCAAGGGTCATGTCTGGAGGGAATGTTTTCGTCCTCAGGAAGGATACTAGTGGTTCACTCCAATCTGGCACTATGGACACTTGATAAAGAGTGGCATGTTCCACAAGTGGTTTAGTGCAGCAGATTGGGCATTCTTTGCATAACTTTTGGACATCAATTTCCATAGTCGGCCAATGCACTCCGAGTCTCCTTAGTGTCTGTAGGGTTTGTTGCTTTGAGTAGTGTTGCTCTAATGCACCTACATGTGCTAATTGCAACCATTTAGCATACTCATCCTCTTCCACACAACACACCAAGATCCCTTGATCTGTGTGCTTGTACATACTTTCTGCCATGATGTGATACTTTTGGGCTTTTACTACCTCTTTATCTTGTGTGTTTATTATTGGATGGTTAGGCGTGTATGTCAATACTCGCACTAATGGCTTAGCCCACTACGGCACCACTTCCAAATTAAACAAGTAAGCATCAGGAAGTTCATCTGACACTCCTTGTGGGGCCTCTCCAGATGTGAGCCTAGCATTAGGGGAAAAAATGAACCCTGCATGGGCCTTTTAGATTAAGGAGTGATTAAGGATGGACCAATGGGAGGAGGGTGGTGGCCACAGTCTAGTCTCTCAATTTACTAGAGTAGGCCTAGGCTTCCCTTGGTTTGTGCTAGTCAAAGGCTCTAAAACCACTATGAATCTGTGGTTTTGGTGAGAAGAGTGGTTTGAGATTGCAAACATTTGAATCTTGGCCATTGGATGGTCAAAAAGATCCAATGGATCATATGATTGTGCAAAAGTCAAGGCTACTTGAAAGGTAGGCCATTCGATCATTCAAGAATTGTGTGGCTCTGATGTACTTCACAAAAGGAAGTGTGCGAGCAACTATAAGCCGTCCGATTCACCTATGATCCGAGGGCTGAAGATCATCTCAGATCACCTAAAGCGCCTTTTCACATAAGCTCTTGGATGCACATTTGATCCGACGGCTACGGATGAGAGCTCAAGCTGGATCAGCTTGAAAAGCGGACGTCCGTGCGATCATGGACAGATCTAACGGATAGTAATGACAACCGAAATGCGCTCAGCTTGAAATCCGGATCGGCGTTCAATCTTGCAGTCATCGGACGGCGAGGAAGGACCCACGCTTTTTATATCAGCATGAAACATGGTAGGCCATTAGATCTTGGACAAATGAAGGGTTGTGATAGACTGCACATTTGATCTTCTCTCTCTACTCTGACATTCGAAATACCCACGCAATCATTATGGTCTCCCATCTCTTTTAATCGCCATCGTTCAATGAAACATATCCAATGGTCTGAATTCAATTCGACCCATGATACATTTGAAGTTTTTTCCTCTTATATTTTAATAGAAAAAACCACCAGTGGTATTTTGTGTCCCCTTAATCCTTGACAATCTTAAATTTAATCCCTGAAAATTAGGGATCCTTACAAGGCCCATGCAAGGCTCCTTTTCTCCCCTAATGGAAAGATGGTCAGCCCTCAAATGAGTCCTACCTTTCCTTAACACTACCTCAAAGTCATATTCCATTAGTAAGAGAAACCATCTTACTAATCTTCCTGTATTGCATGGCTTGTTCACAAGATATAGCAGTGCCTGATGGTCAGTAAAAAATTTAAACTTATTTGCAAGCAAGTAATGTCTAAACTTTTTAACCGCATAGACCATGCCTAGTCCTTCTCTCTCAGTAGTGGTATAATTTCGTTCAGCTGCATTCAATTGTCTACTAGCATAGGCAATTGGAAGATCCATATTACCTTCACCGATAGGTTGCGCGAGTACACACCCAATAGCATAATTGGATGCATCCACATGAACATGGAAAGGCTTATTCCAATCTGGTGTAGTCAAGATTGGGGCTGAACATAATCGTCGTTTAAGCTCATTGAAGGAATTTTCACACTCATCAGTCCACTCAAAGTTAGTCAAAAGTCCATACAGAGGCTTTGCTATGATGGCATACATGTGTATAAACCGTCGGTAATAACCACAATGTCCCATGAGAGCTTGTACTTCCTTGACATTCTTTGGCCTAGGTAACTCGGCTATGGCTCTCACTTTCTCTTCATCAGTGGATATGCCATTCTTTGACACTATGTGTCCTAGAATCTTGCCTTGCCTGACCATAAAAACACACTTTTCTGGGTTCAGGCAGACTTGATATTCTCTACATTTGTCAAAGATTTGTTTGAGTTCAGGAATATGGGTTTGCCTAATGTTGGAATGAGCACAAAGATCATCAACATAGACTTCTAAGTTCTTCCTCAGGAACTCTTTAAATACATGGCACATCAGCCTCTGGAAGGTAGCTGGTGCATTGGTAAGCCCAAATGGCATTACTCTAAAGGCAAAAATGCCCCATTCAGTGGCAAAAGCCGTCTTATGCTGATCTTCTGGAGCTATGGCTACTTGATTGTAGCCCGAAAATCCATCAATGAAGTTGTACACTTCCTTGCCTGCTACTCTTTCTAAGAGATGCTCTGTGATAGGAAGGGGATAGTTATCTCAAATTGTGGCTGCATTGACCTTCTTCAAGTTAATGCATACACGCAGCTTTCCATTTTTCTTGGGCACCACTACGATGGGGGATACCCACTCAGTATGCTCAATTTCATAGATAAATCCAGCTTCAACCAAGCGATCTATCTCTTCCTTGATCTTGGCTGCATAGTTGTCATTGTATGTGTGTGACTTTTTCTTGGAGGGTTTGGCATCTGGGGTCATGGGGATAGTGTGTGAGCATATGTCTGGATCAACACCCTTCAAATCCTTGTAACTCCAAGCGAATACATCTCTGTATTCTCTTAGCAAGGCTATCCATTCGTGCTCTTCGTCTTCCGTCAGGTCGTGGCCTATGTACGTGCATCTCTCTTCTCCTTCTTCCACGGCTACCACTATTTTCTTGGTAGGTTCTTTGTTATCATAGGCCTCCCCTGATTGCGCCTCTCGTTTAGGCATTCTGATCATGACTCTCCTGTCATCTATCTCATACTTCTTAAAATGTTCCGGGACCTCAAACAAAGATTCTTCCTCTTCTGGTGTGACTTCTCTCTTCTTTTTTTTCTTTCCTTCTTCCTTCGGGGTCACATGTGTGGCTAGCCTTACATCATTTGTAAGCTCTCCATACCTCTGGGGTTGAAATTCTACTTCATAGAAGTATTGTTCATCTGATGCAAAAGGTGGGTCCATGATGATTGACTCTAGATCGGAGTCACTTGCATCCTCAAATGCATCAGGGCTAGGTTCACACTCTTCTAACACTGCCTCTCCCATGATCGGCTCTATGGAGAAGACTGAAATGCCATAGCCATCTTCATCACAGTGAGGTGTCCATTGTTCTTCATTGATGGCTACCATGGTTGCTAGGATTTCTGCTGAGCCGTGGGGTTCAAATTCTTCGTCAGGAAAGACTACAGGTGCATAGGCTGGGTCTTGTATTGATCTATGGGTTTCTTTTGCACCTATCTCTCTGGCTTCTTCTCTCTTTTCTTCTTCTACTGCTACTTTGCACATCCATAAGTGGGTGTCTTCATGCATCCATGAGGATCCTGAACCTATGGAATGCACCGATTCCGTATCATCTTTGGCTCTATGGAGGGGATTCCATTGGATAGGAGGGAGATCTCTATGAGAGTAATCTTTGAGATTCACTTTGGTCGTAACACCTAAGTGTTGCAGGTACAAGGAATTGGTTCCCCAGTCCTGTACCACTTGCAACTGTCGCATAAAGGGTCGTCCCAAGATCATTTCATAGGCATGATTTTTTCTAAAATCACATATAGCAAATGTATGCTCGAACTCAACACCACATGTGGTGAGAGTTATTCCTTCTAACAGCCCTAGGGGTCTCTCTATGTGACCATCAGCCATTTGCAATTTCATCCTTGTGGGCCTGAGTGCTGGCTTGCCCCAACGCTTCCATAGGGAAGTGGTAGCAATTGCAACTCCTGCGCCTGAGTCTAAAATGGCCTTGGTGGTGTATCCTTGATGGGTTATAGGAAGATATGTGTTTCCCTCTTCGCCCTCACTCATTTCTCCTATCTTGTCCAATGGTATTTCTGGCACTGTTCTCTAGGATCCTACCTGGGAACGAGGATTGCTATCTCTGGTACTTGTTTGGCTACATGTTTCCATAGCTCTGGCCTTACTTTGAGTAGCTCTTCTAAGGTGAGGTTGCACTATACTTTAGTGTTTTTCACTACCTCTGTGTTCCTAGGTATGACTGAGTCCTCATTTCGTACCATGACCGTGGGTGCTCTCATACAAGTAGACTTAGCTTCCCATGGGCCTCTGAAGTGGGGTAATTCTTGTAGAGAGTTAGACTCAAAGTCTAATCTTTCCTGAGATTGGGTGCTCTCCTGCTCGTCATAAATGGAGGGGATGTCTTGTGGGAATTGGTCATGCGCATCATCCACAAGTTCAATGGGAGGAGGGACTTCACTTTCTTTAGCCCATTTGTCTTCTTGAATCTCTCGTAGGAATTCTGGTGTGAACCGATTCATAGAAGATGATGTATCTGGCTCCGTAGAGTTAGGCACATAGACTTCTTGGGCAGGAAGACCTGCCCTTTCACTTGCCTTGTCCTTGTGTTGAGAGGCGGGTTCCTTTTCTGATTGTGCAATTAGCTTCTCTATTCTTTGTAACAGTCCATCAAAGTGCAACTATATCTTCGCTGAACTAGAGATGTTAAATAGGCGACTGGCTTCAAACATGGTGTGAGCCAATTCCACCATCTTAACACAAATTTTGGTTCGTTCTAGCTCTAGTTCTGCTCTAGGGTAACACTTTTCATGATCAGTTACATTTGGCCCTTCTTGGATTCTGGCCTGATATGCTTTAAGCATCATATTAAGGTCCTCGAGAGTGGGATCTGCTAGGACTGATCCTACTCTTGGTGGTGGTGGAATTGTGTGAGGTGGGTTGGAAGGTGGCGGGTCGGATGGAGATGGGAATGGTGGTGGTGGGGTAGTATGAGAGGGAGTTTGAGATATGAGTTCAGTTATCCTGGCCTTTGTTTCTCTGAGGCTTTCCTCCAGTTCACTCATCTTTTTTGCCCATTGCCTTTTCATTCTTTCACGACTATCTCTCCAAGCTCTAGTCCTTTTCTTTGGCATGCTCTCTGTTTCACTAACATCTGGGATCTTTTCCTGGCCTACACCTGGGTTCTACTGTAAGGCTTGGGCTCTAGTGACGACTTGTATCGGTGCAGTGGAAGTGACACTTCCTGTGGAATCTACCACTAACCCAATAACGTTAATGGGAGTGATTTTTGGCATATTGCTGGGATTCTTTCGACAATCTCGTAAGAGATGCTCGTTTCCACATTCTTGGCAAAAGCCCTGGATCGTCACTGATTGGGGTTGTGTAGGTGGAGGCAAGGGACAATCACGAATGAGATGATCTCTCTGACATCTGTAGCATGGTCCTCTAGGGAATGGGGGTCTTACTTGCCTAGGTTGAGGTCTAGGGTTGGGGTTTGCATACATGATGTTTGTGTAATCTGACTGCCAACTAGGTTCATTTGGCTCTTCACTATAGTAGGACTCACCATGTTCAGGAGACTGCATGTAGTAGGTCAGGGGGCTATCAACATGTGTAGAATCGAAACTATGGTCACTAGGGTCACTTTCTGATAGCAATGGGGTTACTGGCACTATGACCCTATTCTGGTTTTCTTCTGTAGCTGCATACTTTACAGGAATCACATTAGTAGGAGCAGGTGGTTGTTGCACTAGCACTGGCTGGGGTCTCAATTGGGCCTGATATTGCGGTTGGTAATTTTGTTGGGGCCTAGTATACTGTTGTGGTGGGTATTGACTCTGGTATCTCCTTGTTGGTATGGCTGAGGGTAGGTTTGCCTAATCGCTTGCTTATTGTATGGGCAGTCTTGTGCTGAGTGATTTGTGTATCTTCATTCTATGGTGCAATACTAGCTACTAGGATTTACTTGGGGTTGAGCCATAATGGGACATACATTCGCCATATGGTCACCTCCACAAGTATAGCATCTTTTCACTGGGGAAAATATTGGGATCTGTTTGCTAGTGACACCTAATTTCTGAGCTACTTTCTCTGCAAGTTCCTCAATCGATGTGGATTGCGAGGAAGAGAGACTTGAAGAACTATCAGTATCTTTGTAGATTTTTGAAAGCTCTAATTCCTCCCCTAGGTTATCCTCGATGTCAATGCACATGCGTACACACTCTTCTATGGTCCTAGGGTCCTTCAAGTACACATAAGATCTCAATTTGGTACTTAGCAATCCATCCAAGAATAAAGCCACTTGCTTAGCTAGTGTGGGTAGCTCCGAAACAGGGCATCTTTCAAGATATTGCCTAAATCTTCTTCCTGCAAGTCTCACGCTCTCTTGAGGGGTTTGCTTGAAGCTGTGAATCAATGAGGAGGTATTATGCCTTATGCCACTTTTAGAGAATTCGATAATGAATGCCTCTAGAAGTTGGTCTATGCTCCTGAACTGCCTTTTGTTTAGTGGCTGAAACCATGTCAGGGCGGTGTTCCTAAGGGTTAGACCAAAGGCACTGTACTGCGTGAATAGATCCTCCACTTGTTCAGCTCTCAAGAATTTCCTAAACTCGGCTACGTGATCGTAGGGGTCTCCGGTGCCATCGAAGTAGTTCTTCATGGACTTCACTAACTGGGTCGGTCTCAAAGTCCTCGTGTGCTCTCTAGGTCTTGGTAGAGGGAACTCATCCACATTTCTTTGATTCCTTGGAGCTCTAAGTACCTCAGGTTCCACTCTATTTGTTTTTGTTCGCGGTCTTTCTCTGCCCCCTGGGTTGGCAAAGCTTACTTCTGGCCTATCTCTACTTCTGTCTCTTTGAGCTCCATGAGCTTGGGATGCTCTAGCTCCCTGGTGACCATAGGACACGTTCGATCTTGGTTGGGGAAAAACGAATTCACCCTTCCAAGTATAAGCATGCCTGTCATGTTCTGTAACCACAAAGATCCTCTCTGAAGTGTGATATAAGTAGGTTACTCTGCCTAGGCTATCAGGATCTTTGAACTCATAGATCATGATTGACCCAACATCATTTGGCCTATTTGATTTATACCTCCAAAAGGCTTTATCTGTCTCTTGGTTTAGGAGGAGATCTATGCTCTTATTATCCTAGGGAATCCACTCGGGATTGAGGATTCTAGTAAGAATAGACTTCCCCCTAGGGGTCCTGGGCTCTCCTCCTACGTTCCCTTGGTCTAGGCCACCTATGTCCGTCTCAAGGATCACATTCCCGAATTCATCTGTCCTATCTGGGTGACTGGTGACTACGTATATGGTTCCTTCTTTGTCCAAGTATTCTCCATTTTCAAACTTTACAACTGGGTGTTCTATTCCAATGGATTGGTCAGGGTTTTTAATCTGGACTACGGATCTTCCTAGGCCGTCCTCATAGATGCTAGCACCTAATCGATTGGTCCTAAGGTATTCCAGCTGTGTCTTGTAGGGGCCTTCCAACCTATACAAATATGGCACACCTGTACTTCGTGTAGGTCTGTCCATACCTTGAGACATCTCTGATTCACTAGTCTTAGAGCTAGGGTAATGGGAGTGGTGACTCAACTGCTGGGCCCAAGACCTAGCAGTATGATTAACGCTAGCCTCTGAAGACCTAAGACTTTGTCTATCTCTTACTAGATGTCGTCCTGATCTAAGGTTCATATGCCTATTTAAGTAGCCCCTATTTTGCCCAAGTACAATCTCGTTGCTGAGTTCTTTTGTATCAATTACTTGATTCCTTTTTATGTTGATTATCGTGTTTATACTCTTGTCTGATATCACGTCGTCAGGTATACTTGAGTGTATTTCCGCACTTGAAGTTGATCGTTCCACATTACGTTCTTTTTCCTTTAAAGTTCTTGACCGTACAAAGATTATGTCGTTAGCTTGAACTTGAGTATTTAGGTAGTCTTCAACTTGATAAATTCCTATTGCCGCTCTGGCCTACTCCTATCACTAGTCGTTCTTAGCCTAAGCTAGGAATTGACCGAGGGAGTTGAGAGTTTCCAACCTTTTGTTTCCTTCCTGGTTGCCCTTGAGTGCCCAGGAAATGTGTTCCCAAGCTTGCACTTACTCTTGCTTAGAATGCCCTTCGATGCTCCTAATAGATCTGTAAGAGTTCCAAAGTTAGCTCAAGACTTAAATTCCAAAGACAGAACCAATCACTTTCATTCATGTAACACAAACACCAATTTGCATTGTGATTTTTTGGGAAACAATTCTAAAGATCCCTGAATTTTGTTCCCCACGAGCTTTTCAACAAAACAAGAATCACAACAAACGGATTTCGTATGAGAAAGTTATGCCAGTTCAGGGTTCTAGGGTTAAAATAGGGTTTAAACAGGCTAACAGGCAAACAGGACTTCTCAAGTTATTTTCTTATGGCCTCCTTATGTGCTCTAGAGTGAAATGTTCATGCCCAAAATTAGCCAAAATCTTCATATTACAAAACCCTAAAAAATAGTCGAAAATGGCTGTCAATCGAGATCGACTGGGCTGTCAATCGCGATGGACTGGTGTCAATCGCGATGGACTGGTGTCTATCGTGATGGACTGGTGTCAATTGCGATGGACTGGTGTCAATCGCGATGGACTGGTGTCAATCGCGATGGACTGGTGTCAATCGCGATGGACTGCGCTTTTCGGGGTTTTCCGTGGCTTTGTGTCAATCGGGGCTCTATACGTTGCGATGGTCAAGATTCTCGTCGAAATGGGGTGTCAATCGTGATTTTTCTGTCAGTCGCGATGGACACGTGTCCGTCGGGGTCTGTCAGTCACGATTGACTGGCTGTCCGTCGCGATGGACAGTGTCAGTCGCGATTGATGCTATCAATCGCAATGGACAGAAAAAATGCAAAATTTTCAAAAATTTTTGTGGATCTCTGATGTGCAAGGTCTCTAGTCTACTGTGGTGCACTTAGTTTTACCAAAAGATGAAATTTTCTGTCAATCGTGATCGACAGAAGCTTGCAACACAGAGACAGTTCTGCACATTTCTGTACCTGCTGTCACTTTAGCACAATGGTGAGTACCAACGTGACAAGATTCACCTCATAATTGTCAATCCGTGGAGACGTGAGGACTAGTATGAAGACTATGAGCAAGTGAAGGCACAAGTGCGTGAGTGCGAAGCACACAAGCATGCACACACATACACACACACGCGCACACAAGGCAAGAACAAGGAGAGGAACAATGGAGTTCTTTGCATTAATCAAAATGTCTCTTACATGAGCTCAATTCACAAACAATCTAACCCCAAAAATGAGCTCTCTAGCTCTTTTTATAGTTTTCTAACTAGCTTTGGTCTTGTCCAGACCTAGTGTCCGGCCTAGTTAAAAATTAGGTTCTAGAGCCTATTTGAGGGTTCAAACAGAGTCTAAAATTATGAAAATTGATATGTAGCTAGTTCTAATACTCCTCAAGCTCGAGGACTCCTTGGCTTGCACAAAATGGAGTCTATTCTACCAAAAACCGAATTTACAATGTTTGTGTAGTGATTAAAATCACTTGAGTTGTAAATATTCCATGGAAAAAAAATGATTTGGCCTTGTTGCCGTATTGTGCATGACTCCTCTGTTGCTTTGTATGCCAACACGCCCCCCTTCCTAGCATCTGTCGCCTCTGACAGACCTCTGTTCTCTCGGGTGGTCGATATAGTATTGGATGACATTGGTGGCAAGTTCATGTTCTCCTATCCTTAAGCCTCTTGCTAGATCAGCTTCCAATGCATCCCAATTTATTGCACCAGGTGCCTCTGGTTGCGGGGTGGTGTAGTACTCAGAGTACATTGCTTGTTCACACGCAAAGAGATGGAGCAGGTGTGTTGGCTTCGGTGCAAAGATCTCCAAGTGATACTCCCAGAAACCTGATCTGAACATTTCTTCGAAGGTCTGTTTGTAACATGCAGGGAGGTATTTGATGCGTGCATGCCAGGCGTAAGCCACACGAATACTGGGGGTGGTGCTCATGTCATACACCAAGTCATAATTTCCATTGCTAAACCTCGGGAGACGTACCTGTGGTGCGGCTGCATTTCTAAAAGTTTTCAGGACTACCTGCATCATATCTAAGATTTTAAGCATCATTTGAGCTGCTACATCTGGCATGGGCTTCAATCGCGGCATCCAATGGCGAATTGTTCCCATCATGTATGCTACCGATGGTGGTCCCTGTGGTGGTGCAATGTACGGGTAGTTTAGCCATTCCTTGCATTGCGCATTGTTCTGCACTTTGATATTGAATGCCTTCCAAGACCTGCGGCGTGGAACTGGACCGTAGCATGGATTGTATAGCAGATGTAAAGGCGCGTTGTTCCATGTGCGTAGCATTTCTGGATATGTCTCTAGAAGTTTCTGCCGCCAGGTGGGTTGACGAATTTTGCCTTTTTGCGCCTCTGGAGGAAGGTCTTTGGGTTGAAATTGGGTAGCAAAAGTAGGAATCTGACCCGTGACTCTCTGTATTTCTGCATTATAATCAGCCAAGATAATATAATAAGGCTTGTATTGGAGTTCAGATGAGAGGATAAGGCGTCTCGATGACAGGTTCTTGAAGTAAGCCGATTGTAGCACAGTTTCCTCTATGACCCTCATGGCCTGATTTTGCACTACTGTGTCTCTTCGTGAGAACTCCCGATTTCCTCCACTTGACGTAGCCATGGAGGCCGTGGTGCCTCGAATGTGTCCTGAGCTTCTTCCGTTTGTTGGCCTCCTGGGAAGGGTTGTGGGTCGTATTCTTCTTCAAATGTTTGTTCCACAGGAATTTGTACTACTTCTTCGTCAGTGGGAGCCTCTGGAGGGGAAGGTGGTCTCTCATATTGTAGTAGACGTGCTTGCAATTTGGTGACCTGTTTCTGGAGATCTTTTAAAGCTTCTGAGTCTGTGAGAAGTGAAGCCGCGGAGGGGGTGGTTGGAGAGGCTGCTGTTGTTTCTTTTTGGTGTTTCTGCTTCAATTGACCGAGTTCCTCTGATAGCTGGTCATGTGCTTCAAGCAGCATGGCATAGTCTTCCAATATGATCTTGATATTATCGGGGGTCACTGCTTGAAACTTTGATGGGCTGATGGGTGCCCCCGGTGTGCTCTCAATAGCTGCTTCCAGGTTCTCTTGATTTTGTACTTGCAGGCGTCGATTCTCTTCCTGAGCGGCCGCAAGATGTCGCTTGAGTAGGGCCATATTTCGCTGAAGCTTTGAATTGCGTTCCAGCTGTGTCCGTAGGTGACCTTCGACCACCTGTATCGCTTCCTGATCTGTGTTCTGTAACTGTACCTCCAATATGCCATGAGATTCTTGGAGAGTTTGGAACTGTGTGTGGAGGCGAGCATTTTCCTCCTCTGGTGCCACGAGGCGGTGCTGTAGTGTCTCTGAGTGCTCGTGCAGGCGTTCATTCTGTTGCAGGAGCTGATTATAATCTGTCCTTAAGTTTGATATACAAGCTAGCATGGTGTCTAATGCATTTCCTATAGATGAGTGGGTGGTGTTTACAGTGGAAGATGCATGGGAAGGGAATTGGGGAAGGGGAAGAGTGAATGATGTGTCTATTGAAGTCGTGTGTGTGGGTGAAATTGGTGGAGGGGGAATGGGAGGAGGTGGAATCGTGGGGGGAGGTGCCATGGGTGGTGAAATGTCCATACTTTCAGGAGTGGGTGCGAGTGTGGGGTCTGCCATATACATTGGAATGGTAGGTGGTGTGTGTGTGGAAGTGGTGAATAGATGAGAAGTGGGGTGGGGAGCTGAAAAGAAAGGAAATGGTTGAGACCTGGATTGAAAAGTTCTAGCAAGGAGGTCATGGAGGGATTGTAGAAATGGAGAGATGGAGGTCGGGGGTTGAGGTCGTAGATTTGAGAAGGGCGTGAAGGGTTGCGTGGTAGCAGGAAAACCCATGAATGTGGATCTAGGGTCAGGATGACCTATGGCTGAGGGCATGGGGGATGGTTGTCCTAGGGTAGGCTCTATGAGCGGTTCGGTGGATTGTGTAGTGATGGGGGTTGCTTCAAAGATTGGGTTATCAGGCATACATGTGTATAAACCGACGGTAGTAACCACAATGTCCCATGAAAGCTTGTACTTCCTTGACATTCCTTGGCCTAGGTAGCTCTGCTATAGCTCTCACTTTCTCTTCGTCAGTAGATATGCCATTCTTTGACACTATGTGTCCTAAAATCTTGCCTTGCCTGACCATAAAGACGCACTTTTCTGGGTTCAGGCAGACTTGATATTCCCTACATTTGTCAAAGATTTGTCTGAGTTCAGGAATGTGGGTTTGTCTAATGTTGGAATGAACACAAAGATCATCAACATAGACTTCTAAATTCTTCCTCAGGAACTCCTTAAACACATGGCACATTAGTCTCTGGAAGGTTGCGGGTGCATTGGTAAGCCCAAATGGCATTACTCTAAAGGCAAAAATGCCCCATTCTGTGGCAAAGGCCGTCTTATGCTGATCCTCTGGAGCTATGGCTACTTGATTGTAACCCGAAAATCCATCAAGGAAGCTGTAGACTTCCTTGCCTGCCACTCTTTCTAAGAGATGTTCTGTGATGGGAAGCGGATAGTTATCTCGAATAGTGGCTGCATTAACCTTTTTCAAGTTAATGCACACATGCAGCTTGCCGTTCTTCTTGGGCACCACTACGATGGGGGATACCCACTCAGTGTGCTCAATTTCATAGATGAATCCAGCTTCAACCAGTCTATCTATCTCTTCTTTGATCTTAGCAGCGTAATTATCGTTATATGTATAGGGCTTTTGCTTAGAGGGTTTGGCATCTGAAGTAATGGTCATGGTGTGTGAGCATATGTCAGGGTCAACACCTTTCAAATCCTTGTAACTCCAAGCGAATACATCTCTGTATTCTCTTAGCAAGGCAATTAACTCATGCTCTTCTTCCTCTGTTAGGTCATGGCCTATGTACGTGCATCTCTCCTCCCCTTCTTCTAGGGCCACTACTATTTTCTTGGTGGTTTCTTTGTTATCATAGGCCTCTCCTGATTGTGCCTCTCGTTTAGGCATTCTTATCATGACTCTCCTGTCATCTATCTCATACTTCTTAAAATTTTCTGGGACCTCAAACAAAGATTCTTCCTCTTCTGGTGAGACTTCTCTCTTTTTTCGTTTCTTCCCTTCTTCATTCGGGGTCACATGTGTGGCTAATCTTACATCATTTGTAAGCTCTCCATGCCTCTGGGGTTGAAATTCTACTTCATGGAAGTATTCTTCCTCTGATGCAAATGGTGGGTCCATAATGATTGACTCTAGATCGGAGTCACTTGCATCCTCAAATGCATCAGGGCTAGGTTCGCATTCTTCTAGAACTGCCTCTCCCATGATTGGCTCTATGGAGAAGACTGAAATGTCATAGCCATCCTCATCACAGTGAGGTGTCCATTGTTCCTCATTGATGGCTACATCCATGGTTGCTAAAATTTTTGCCCAGCCGTGAGGTTCAAATTCTTCGTCTGGGAAAACTACAGGTGCATAGGCTGGGTCTTGGATTGATCTATGAGTTTCTTTTGCACCTACCTCTCTGGCTTTTTCTCTCTTCTCTTCGTCCACTGCTACTTTGCACATCCATAAGTGGGTGTCTTCATGCATCCATGAGGATCCTGAGCCTATGGAATGCACGGATTCCGTATCATCTTTGGCTCTATGGATGGGATTCCATTGGATAGGAGGGACATCTCTATGAGAGTAATCCTTGAGATTGACTTTGGTCGTAACACCTAAGTGCTGCAGGTACAAAGAATTGGTTCCCCAGTCCTGTACCACTTGCAACTGTCGTATAAATGGTCTTCCCAAAATCATCTCGTAGGCATGATTTTTGCTGAAGTCACATATAGCAAATGTATGCTCAAACTCGACACCAGAGGTGGTGAGAGTTATTCCTTCCAGCAATCCTAAGGGTCTCTCAATATGACCATCGGCCATCTGCAATTTCATTCTCGTTGGCCTGAGTGCTGGCTTGCCCCAACGCTTCCATAGGGAAGTGGTAGCAATTGCAACTCCTGCGCCTGAGTTCAAAATTGCCTTGGTGGTGTAGTCCTGGTAGGTAATGGGAAGATAGGTATTACCTTCTTCACCTTCACACATATCTCCTATCTTATCCAAGGGTATTTCTGGCACCGTCCTATGTGATCCTACCTGGGAACGAGGTTTTGCTATCCCTAGTACTTGGTTGGCGACATGTTTCCACACTTCTGGTCTAACCTTAAGCAGCTCTTCCAAAGTGAGATTGCACTGCACTTTGGTGTTCTTCACTACCTTTGTGTTCCTAGGTATGACTGAGTCTTCGTTTCTTACCATGACTGTAGGTGCTCTCATGCAGGTGGACTTTGCTTCCCATGGGCCTGTGAAATGGGGTAGTTCTTGTAAAGAATTAGACTCGAAGTCTAATCTTTCTTGAGATTCGGTACTCTCCTGCTCTCCATAAATGGATGGGATGTCTTGTGGGAATTGGTCATGTGCATCATCCACAAGTTCAATGGGAGGAGGGACTTCACTTTCTTTAGCCCATTTGTCTTCTTGAATCTCGCGTAGGAATTCTGGTGTGAACCGATTCATAGAAGATGATGTGTCTGGCTCCGTAGCGTTAGGCACATAGGCTTCAGGCATGTAGGCTTCCTGAGCAGGAATGCTTACTCTTTCCCTTGCCTTGCCCTTGTGTTGAGAGGCTGGTTCCTTTTCTGATTGTGCAATTAGCTTCTCTATTCTTTCTAGGGAGGGGGGGTTGTCTGGTTCAGTGGAATCGGGCACATAAGCTTCCGATGGGGGATGGGTCGTGTTTTTGCTTGCTTTATCTCTTTCTTGATTCTTTTCTTCCTTGGCAAATCTTGCAATTATGCCCTCTAACTTCTCTAGAAGTCCATCCAAGTGTAATTGCGTCTCGGCTGAGCCCGAGTAATTGAAAAGGCGACTGGCTTCAAAATAGTCTGAGCCAATGCGACCATTTTCGCGCAAAGCTTGGTTCTCTCTATCTCTAGGTCAGCTCTAGGGTAGCACTTGTCATGATCCGTGACGTTTGGCCCTTCTTGGATTCTGGCCTGATATGCTTTAAGCATCATGTCTATGTCTTCAGGAGTGGGATCAGCTAATACTGATCCTGCTTGGGGTGGTGGGTGGGTTACGCGGGGTGTCTTAGAGGGTGGAGGGATGGAGGGTGATGGGGATGGTAGCGGGGGGAATGTGTGAGAGTGCGGTTGAGATGTGATCTCTATGATTTTGGCCTTGGTTTCTCGTAGACTTTCCTCAAGTTCACTCATCTTCTTTGCCCACTGCCTGTTCATACGTTCGCGGCTATCTCTCCAAGCTCTAGTCCTTTTCTTATTTTGGCTCTCAGTATCGCTAGCATCTGGGCTCTTTTCCTTGCTTACCCCTTGGTTTTGCTGCACTGCTTGAGCTCTAGTGACTACTTGTACGGGTGCAGTGGAGGTGACACTTCCTGTGGAATCTACCACTAACCCAATAACATTAATCGGAGTGATTTTTGGCATATTGCTGGGGTTCTTGGGACAATCTCGTAAGAGATGTTCCTTTCCGCACTCCTGGCAAAAGCCTTGGATCGTCACTGATTGGGGTTGTGTAGGTGCAGGCATGGGGCAATCACTTATGAGGTGATCACCCTGGCATCTAAAGCAAGGTCCTCTAGGAAAAGGGGGTCGTATCTGCCTAGGTTGAGGTCTAGAGTTGGGGTTTGTGTACATGACGTTTGTGTAATCTGACTCCCAACTGAGTTCATTTGGCTCTTCACTATAGTAAGACTCACCATGCTCAGGATACTGCATGTAGTAGGCCTGGGGGCTATCAACATGTGTAGAATCAAAGCTATGGTCACTTGGGTCACTTTCAGAAAGCAATGATGTTACAGGGACTATAGCTCTATTCAGGTTCTCTTCTGCTGCTGCATATTTTACTGGGATCACATTAGCTGGGGCAGGAGGTTGTTGTGCTAACACAGGCTGAGGCCTTTGGTGGTTTTGGTATGGTTGCTGATAAGGTTGTTGTGGCCTGCCATATGGCTGTGGAGGGTACGGGTTCTGGTATCTTCCCTGTTGAGGGTATGGCTGAGGGTAGGGTTGCCTAGCCGCCTGCTTGTTGTATGGGCAATCTTGCGCGGTGTGATTGGTGTACCTCCGTTCTATGGTGCAGTACTGGCTACTAGGGTTAACTTGGGGTTGAGCCATAATGGGATAGACGTTCACCATGTGGTCGCCACCACAAGTATAGCATCTTTTCACAGGAGCAAACCTTGGGATTTGTTTGTTAGTGACACCTAACTTCTGAGCTACTTTCTCTGCCAGTTCCTCAGTTGATGTGGATTGCGTGGAAGAGAGGTTAGAGGCACTATCCGCGTCTTTGTATATCTTGGAAAGCTCTAACTCCTCCCCTAGGTTATCCTCGATGTCAATGCACATGCGCATACACTCTTCTATGGTCCTAGGGTCCTTCAAGTACACATAAGATCTCAATTTAGTACTTAGCAATCCATCCAGGAATAAAGCCACTTGCTTAGCTGGTGTGGGTAGCTCCGAGACAGGGCATCTTTCTAAGTATTGCCTAAATCTTCTTCCTGCAAGTCTCACGGTTTCTTGAGGGGTTTGCTTGAAGCTGTGAATCAGCGATGAGGTATTATGCCTTATGCCACTCTTAGAGAATTCAATAATGAAAGCCTCTAAGAGTTGGTCTATGCTCCTGAACTGCCTCTCATTTAGTGGCTGAAACCATGTCAGGGCAGTGTTCCTAAGGGTCAGACCAAAGGCATTGTATTGCGTGAATAGATCCTCCACTTGTTCAGCTCTCAGGACTTGCCTAAACTCAGCCACATGATCATATGGATCTCCAGTGCCATCGAAGTAGTTCTTCATGGACTTGACTAGCTGAGTCGGTCTCAAGGTTCTTGTGTGCTCTCTAGGTCGTGGTAGAGGGAACTCATCCGCATTTCTTTGATTCCTGTGAGCTCTAAGTATCTCAGGTTCTACTCTATTTGTTTCCGTCCTCGTTCTCTCTCTTCCCACTGGGTTGGCAAAGCTTACTTCTGGTCTATCTCTACTTCTGTCTCTTTGCATTCCATGAGCTTGAGATGTTCCAGCTCCAGGGTGACCATAGGATACATTCGATCTTGGTCGGGGGAAAACGAATTCACCCTTCCAAGTGTAAGCATGCCTATCATTTTCCGTAACCACAAAGATCCTTTCCGAATCGTGATCTAAGTAGGTCACTCTGCCTGGGCTATCAGGATCCTTAAACTCATAGATCATGATTGTTCCTATATCAATTGGCCGATCAGATTTATACCTCCAATAGGCTTCGTCAGTCTCTCGGTTCAGAAGCAGATCTATGCTCTTGTTGTCTTGGGGAACCCAATCAGGTGTGATAATCCTAGTGAGAACAGATTTGCCTCGGGGGGTTCTAGGTTCTGTACCCATGTTTCCTTGCTCTAAGTCCCCTAAGTCCGGTTCTGAGATCACATTTCCAAATTCATCCGTCCTATCTGGGTGACTGGTGACTACGTATATGGTTCCCTCTTTGTCCAAGTATGCTCCGTTTTCAAATTTGACAGCTGGGTGCTCTAGTCCAATGGATTAATCAGGATTCTTAATCTGTACCACAGATCTTCCTAGGCCGTCCTCATAGATGCTGGCACCTAATCGGTTGGTCCTAAGGTATTCCAACTGCGTTTTGTAAGGGCCTTCTACCCTGTGCAAGTAAGGCACTCCTAAACTTCCTGTAGGTCTCTCCATACCTTGAGACATCTCGGATTCACTAGTCTCAGAACTTGGGTAGTATGAGTGGTGGCTCAACTGCTGGGCCCACGACCTAGCAGTGTGGTTGACACTAGCCTCTGAAGACCTAAGGCTTTGTCTATCCCTTACTAGATGTCGTCCTGATCTAAGGTTCATAAGCCTAGCTGAATAGCCCAATTTTGCCCAAGTACAACCTCGTTGCAGAGTCCTTTTATATCAATTACTGGATTCTTTTTAGTTGATTCCCGTTGTCAAAATTCTTGTCTGATATCACGTCGTAAGGTATATTTGAGTGTAGCTTTGCACTTACAGTTGATCGTTCCACGTTAAGTTCTTTTCCTTTAAAGTTCTCGACAGTACAAAGATTATGTCCTTAGCTTGAACTTGAGAGTTTAGGTGTGCTTCAACTTGACAATTGCCTATCGTCGCCCTGACTTACTCCAACTTCTAATCGTTCTTAGCCTAAGCTAGGAATTGACGAAGGGGAGTTGAGAGTATTCCGACCTTTCTTGCTGATCCTTGCTCTTTAGTGCTCGAGAAGTTGATTCTGAAGCTTGCACAAAGCCCTTGCTTGGACGCTCTCAATTGCCTCTCAATAGACCTGCATCAGTCCCAAGATTAGCTCCAAGTTGACCTTTCAATTGACAGACAATTTATTTCAGACACTTTTTTAATGACCCTTGTTCCCCCTTTTGTATTGCTAAAAATTTTTCTCTAGAGCTCCCTTGGTGTACCTACCCCTCAGTGTGTCAACGAGCTTTCCGACAAGCCCTAGAGCTCAAAAAATGGATTTCGTATGAAAAAGTTATGACCGTTCAGGGTTTAGGGGGTTAAACAGACAAACAGATCCTTTCAGGGGTTTTAATGCATTTTTCTAAGGCCTTTGTGGGTGTATGAGTATTTGAGTATGCAAATATGCCCAAAATTTAGCCTAAATTTCCAAAAAATTTACCCCTTAATTTTTGCCGAAAATGTCTGTCTATCGCGATAGACGGTGTCTGTCGCGATAGACGGTGTCTGTCGCGATAGACGGTGTCTGTCGCGATAGACGGGGTCTGTCGCGATAGACGGGGTCTGTCGCGATAGACGGGGTCTGTCGCGATAGACGGGGTCTGTCGCGATAGACGGGGTCTGTCGCGATAGACGGTGTCTGTCGCGATAGATGTGTCTGTCGCGATAGACGGTGTCTGTCGCGATAGACGGTGTCTGTCGTGGTTTTGGTCTGTCGCGATAGACGGGGTCTATCGTGGGTCTCTGTCTATCACGATAGACGGGTGTCTGTCGCGATAGACGGTGTTTGTCGTCTGTCGTGATTTGGTCTGTCGCGATAGACGGTGTCTGTCGCGATAGACAGTGTCTGTCGTGATAGATTGAATAAACGCAAATTTTTGAGAAACTTCTAGTGATTTGGAGTGCTCTAATGGTGTAGGTTACCGTGCCAAACACGCATTCACAAAATATTAAGTTTTTCTGTCTGTCGCGACAGACAGAGGTCGTCGTCCTGGGAACTGTGCAGAGTCTGTCGTACCTGCGCACACTGCTGGAGAAGGTGGTACAGCTAGTTCCTGCAACAAAAGCTCAAAAAACACACAAAAACTGATAGCATGCAAGCTCTCTCTCGCTCTCTCTCACAATGGAATGAGGGAAAAGAGGTGGGGAGTGGAATATGATAAAAAAACTGAAATTTTTGTGGAGATGGAGATGGAGGTGGGAGATGGTGGGGATAATGATGGTGATGATGGTGATGCGAAAGTAAGGAAAAAAAATGAAGAAAAATCAAGAGAAAGAAGGATATTACCTATAACTCCAAAGTCTCAACTCGACGTCTTACCATCACACGCTCGTCCTCGAAGCTCTCTCCCCGGCAACGGCGCCAAATTTGGTGTCACTTTAGCACAATGGTGAGTACCAACGTGACAAGATTCACCTCATAATTGTCAATCCGTGGAGACGTGAGGACTAGTATGAAGACTATGAGCAAGTGAAGGCACAAGTGCGTGAGTGCGAAGCACACAAGCATGCACACACATACACACACACGCGCACACAAGGCAAGAACAAGGAGAGGAACAATGGAGTTCTTTGCATTAATCAAAAGGTCTCTTACATGAGCTCAATTCACAAACAATCTAACCCCAAAAATGAGCTCTCTAGCTCTTTTTATAGTTTTCTAACTAGCTTTGGTCTTGTCCAGACCTAGTGTCCGGCCTAGTTAAAAATTAGGTTCTAGAGCCTATTTGAGGGTTCAAACAGAGTCTAAAAATTATGAAAATTGATATGTAGCTAGTTCTAATACTCCTCAAGCTCGAGGACTCCTCGGCTTGCACAAAATGGAGTCTATTCTACCAAAAACGGAATTTACAATGTTTGTGTAGTGATTAAAATCACTTGAGTTGTAAATATTCCATGGAAAAAAAATGATTTGGCCTTGTTGCCGTATTGTGCATGACTCCTCTGTTGCTTTGTATGCCAACACCTGCGCAGCGTGCTGGAGGGGATGATACTGCTGGATCCTGCAAGACTCACAAGCATGCAAAAACAAGGCACACAATATTGCTCTCTCGCTCTCTCTCACAAGTGGAATGAGGGAAATGAGGTGGAGAAGGTGATATGAGCAAAAACTTGAAAATTTTCGCGATGATGGAGATGGAGGTGGGAGATGGTGATGATGATGATGAGGTAAGAAAAAAAAAATAAGAAGAGTGAAGAAATTACCTACAACACCAACGTCTCAAATCTACGTCTTACCATCACACGCTCGTCCTCAAAGCTCGATCCCTCACAACGGCGCCAAAATTTGGTGTAGCTCAGAGATGAGTAGCACCTCCTTTAATGTCAATCCGGGAAGACGTGAGGATGATTGAAGACCCCGAGCAAGTGAAGGCACAAGTGTGTGAGTGAGAAGCACACTAACATGCACACACATACACACACACGCGCACACACGGTAAGACAAAGAGTGAGAAGCAATGGAGTTCTTAGATTACTTTAAAAAAGCTCTTACAAGTTCAAATCAATTACAAGCTAGCGTCAAAAATGAGCTTTCTAGCTCTATTTATAGTTTTTGACTAGGTTTTGGCCCTGTCCAGACCTAGTGTCTGGCCTAGTTAAAAATTAGGTTCTAGGGCCTATTTGAGGGCTTAAACGGAGTCTAAAAAATAGGAAAATTGATATGTAGGTACTTCTAAAGCTCCTCACGCTCAAGGACTCCTTGGCTTGCACAAAATGGAGCTACAAAAATATGAAATGGTATTTACAATGATTGTTAGTGATAAGAATCACTGTTATAAAGATGTTGATTTGGAAAATTTTGAAGGGCCTATCTGCCAGATCTGCGTCGACTGCTTTGTCTACTTAATCCTTCGCTTTGCTCTAAATCTCTCCGCTGGCTTCCTTGTCTCCTCAGTCCTTGGGTGCCCATACTGCTCTCAACACCCCCCCCCCTCTCACGTCCGTTGTCTCTGACAGAGTCTTGTTGCTGGGAGTGCTGGATGTAATAGTCCACCACATGAGTGGCAAGTTGATGTTCTTGTAAGCATAGTCCTCTGGCCAAATCTGTCATCACGTGATCCCAATCAATTGGTCCTGGAATGTCCGGATGGGGCAGACGTAACTGATCTGCATGGATGGCTTGTTCTACTGCGAATAGATGTAGCAAATGTGTTGGTCTAGGAATGAAAATTTCTGAATGATATTCCCAGAATCCCGTAGAGAATGTTTCCTCAAATGTCTGCTTGAAGCATGCGGGTAAGTACTTTATTCGTGCATACCAGGCAAATATTATATTGACCGAGGGAGTCTGGCTCATGTCGTAGATTAAATCCTTGTTACCTTGAGAAAATCTAGGGGCAGAGATGTATGGAGCTTGTACCTTCCGAAAGGTTTTGAAGACAATGGTCATGAGCTCGAATATTTTCATACACATTTTCGCTGCTATGTCGGGTACATTATTTAGACGTGTAGACCAGTGTCGAATTGTTGATATCATGTAGGCTACGGTTGGGGTCCCTCAAGGTGGAGCAAGATATGGATAGTTAACCCAAGCCGAGCATTCTTTATTGTTGCGTACCTTGATTGCAAATGCTTGCCAGGATCTGCGACGTACCATTGGGCAATAGCATGGATTATACTTGATATACAGTGGCATGGTTGCCCATGTGCTCATCATCTCAGGGTAATTGGTTAGTAGACGTGCACGCCAATTAGGTTGGAAGATCGAGCCAGCACGGGCATCTGCTGGTAAGTCCTCTGGCTCAAATTGAGTGGCGAATGTGGGCTCCTTCCCTGTATGCCTTTCAACTTCTGCATTATAATCATGTAGCAAGACAAAGTAAGGCATGTATTGCGTCTCTGATGTTGTGATCAAACGTTGGTGGGATAGGTTCTGAAAGTAAGAAGATCGAAGGACAGTTTCTTCCAGATTTATGAGAGATTGAATTTGCACGGCAACGCGATCATCATGTGTCTTTCCTACTTTCTCGATCCTTTTAACCCAATCTGGAACTCCAATTTCTAAGGAGGGTCTCTACTTCTTCTGTAGAGTGTTGCAAGATTATCGGCTCCTATTGAGTTGTGGGGGCACTGGCTATCTGCTTCTTTAGATCCGCACATTCAACCTCTAACTTTTCATATGACTCCAAGAAATTTGCATGCTCTTCGAGTAAGATGCAAATGTCTTCAGATGGGACTGCTCTATACTTGGTAGGGCTAATGGTTGCTCCTGCAGTTCCTTCCATAGCCGCTTCAAAGTTGTCTTGGTTTTGTTGCTGAAGCCTCTTGTTCTCTTCTAGTGCTTCTGCCATATGCTTCCTTAATAGCCCAAGATTGCGTCTAAGTGTAGCATTGGATATCATTTGGGACTCGAGCATACTTTCCAGTTCCTTCACTGCTTGATCATCCACTGTCGATATTTTCGATTCCAATTCTGTGTGAGCCTGTTGTAAGGTGGTATGTTCTGCTAGAAGAGTTTGGTAATCATCTTCGAGAGTGTTGACTCTAGCTTGTAGACGCTAAGATTCTGCTTGGAGGGCAACAATGCGTTCTTCCAATTGATGGTATTCTTGTTGTAGTTGATGTGCACACTGAAGTAATGTAGTGAACGTGCTATTTACATTATGAGATGCAAGGGGAAAAGTTTGGAATGCAGGGGAGGTGGGAATGGGAAGGGAGGTAGTGATAGCTGTGTCTGCTAATGATGTGTTGAGTGGTGAGGTGGGGGGTAGTGGAGGGGGAGAGGGTGGAATTGTGGGGAGAGGTGTTGTGGTGGGTGAAATGTCCATTGGGTCAGACAGAGTGGTGTGTACAGGGGCTACCATGTAGGTGGGTATGGTAGGTGAAGTGAGTGTGGTGTTCGTGTAGATTGATGTCGTTGCAAACATCGGGGAAATGTGCCTCTGAAACATTGGAGTGCTGATGGATTGCGCCACGAAGGATGGTTGTTGGGGTGGTGCGGTTAGGTAGAATGAGGTGTAGGGGACAGATGGGAAGGGAGGGTCATGGAATGGAGGTATTCGTATTGGGGGATAGGCTAGGAAACACAGGGTGCCTTCTGTGGGTGCAGGGTTTCCAACCACACTTGGAATTATGGGATGTCCAATTATGGGTTCAGGGGATAGAAGGGTTGAAGTGTACAAGGGATTGGTGATGAAAGAGAAGAGGTTGTCTTCTGAGGTGGGTTCTTGAAATGAGAATGATGTGAATGAGGTTGGGTTATAAGTGAAGGTAGAGGTGATGACTGCCGTTTCTTCCATGGTGGGAGGTGGTGGTGGGGGTGGAGAAGGTGGTGATGGGGGGCGCTAGGGTGAGATGGGTGATGTCTGAATGAAGGTTTCAGCAGAGAGGTCAATGGTGGTGGTGGGGGTAGCTGTGGCTTCAATGGTTACTTCTTGTTCTGTGACGATTCTTCCTCTTCTGGTGTGACTTCTCTCTTCTTTTTTTTCTTTCCTTCTTCCTTCGAGGTCACATGTGTGGCTAGCCTTACATCATTTGTAAGCTCTCCATACCTCTGGGGTTGAAATTCTACTTCATAGAAGTATTCTTCATCTGATGCAAAAGGTGGGTCCATGATGATTGACTCTAGATTGGAGTCACTTGCATCCTCAAATGCATCAGGGCTTGATCACACTCTTCTAACACTGCCTCTCCCATGATCGGCTCTATGGAGAAGACTGAAATGCCATAGCCATCTTCATCACAGTGAGGTGTCCATTGTTCTTCATTGATGGCTACATCCATTGTTGCTAGGATTTCTGCCGAGCCGTGGGGTTCAAATTCTTCGTCAGGAAAGACTACAGGTGCATAGGCTGGGTCTTGTATTGATCTATGTGTTTCTTTTGCACCTATCTCTCTGGCTTCTTCTCTCTTTTCTTCTTCTATTGCTACTTTGCACATCCATAAGTGGGTGTCTTCATGCATCCATGAGGATCCTGAACCTATGGAATGCACCGATTCCGTATCATCTTTGGCTCTATGGAGGGGATTCCATTGGATAGGAGGGACATCTCTATGAGAGTCATCTTTGAGATTCACTTTGGTCGTAACACCTAAGTGTTGCAGGTACAAGGAATTGGTTCCCCAGTCTTGTACCACTTGCAACTGTCGCATAAAGGGTCGTCCCAAGATCATTTCATAGGCATGATTTTTGCTAAAATCACATATAGCAAATGTATGCTCAAACTCAACACCACATGTGGTGAGAGTTATTCCTTGTAACAGCCCTAGGGGTCTCTCTATGTGACCATCGGCCATTTGCAATTTCATCCTTGTGGGCCTGAGTGCTGGCTTGCCCCAACGCTTCCATAGGGAAGTGGTAGCAATTGCAACTCCTGCGCCTGAGTCCAAAATGGCCTTGGTGGTGTATCCTTGATGGGTGATAGGAAGATATGTGTTTCCCTCTTTGCCCTCACTCATTTCTCCTATCTTGTCCAATGGTATTTCTGGCACTGTTCTCTAGGATCCTACCTGGGAACGAGGTTTTGCTATCTCTGGTACTTGTTTGGCTACATGTTTCCATAGCTCTGGCCTTACTTTGAGTAGCTCTTCTAAGGTGAGGTTGCACTGTACTTTAGTGTTTTTCACTACCTCTGTGTTCCTAGGTATGACTGAGTCCTCATTTCGTACCATGACCGTGGGTGCTCTCATACAAGTAGACTTAGCTTCCCATGGGCCTGTGAAGTGGGGTAATTCTTGTAGAGAGTTAGACTCAAAGTCTAATCTTTCCTGAGATTGGGTGCTCTCCTGCTCCTCATAAATGGATGGGATGTCTTGTGGGAATTGGTCACGTGCATCATCCACAAGTTCAATGGGAGGAGGGACTTCACTTTCTTTAGCCCATTTGTCTTCTTGAATCTCTCGTAGGAATTCTGGTATGAACCGATTCATAGAAGATGATGTATCTGGCTCCGTAGAGTTAGGCACATAGACTTCCTGGGCAGGAAGACCTGCCCTTTCACTTGCCTTGTCCTTGTGTTGAGAGGCGGGTTCCTTTTCTGATTGTGCAATTAGCTTCTCTATTCTTTCTAACAGTCCATCAAAGTGCAACTGTGTCTTCGCTGAACTAGAGATGTTAAATAGGCGACTGGCTTCAAACATGGTGTGAGCCAATTCCACCATCTTAACACAAATTTTGGTTTGTTCTAGCTCTAGTTCTGCTCTAGGGTAACACTTTTCATGATCAGTTACATTTGGCCCTTCTTGGATTCTGGCCTGATATGCTTTAAGCATCATATTAAGGTCCTCGAGAGTGGGATCTGCTAGGACTGATCCTACTCTTGGGGGTGGTGGAATTGTGTGAGGTGGGTTGGAAGGTGGCGGGTCGGATGGAGATGGGAATGGTGGTGGTGGTGTAGTATGAGAGGGAGTTTGAGATGTGAGTTCAGTTATCCTGGCCTTTGTTTCTCTGAGGCTTTCCTCGAGTTTACTCATCTTTTTTGCCCATTGCCTTTTCATTCTTTCACGACTATCTCTCCAAGCTCTAGTCCTTTTCTTTGTCATGCTCTCTGTTTCACTAACATCTGGGCTCTTTTCCTGGCCTACACCTAGGTTCTGCTGTAAGGCTTGGGCTCTAGTGACCACTTGTATCGGTGCAGTGGAAGTGACACTTCCTGTGGAATCTACCACTAACCCAATAACGTTAATGTGAGTGATTTTTGGCATATTGCTGGGATTCTTTGGACAATCTCATAAGAGATGCTCCTTTCCACATTCTTGGCAAAAGACCTAGATCGTCACTGATTGGGGTTGTGTAGGTGGAGGCAAGGGACAATCACGAATGAGATGATCTCCCTGACATCTGTAGCATGGTCCTCTAGGGAATGGGGGTCTTACTTGCCTAGGTTGAGGTCTAGGGTTGGGGTTTGCATACATGACGTTTGTGTAATCTGACTCCCAACTAGGTTCATTTGGCTCTTCACTATAGTAGGACTCACCATGTTCAGGAGACTGCATGTAGTAGGCCTGGGGGCTATCAACATGTGTAGAATCAAAACTATGGTCACTGGGGTCACTTTCTCATAGCAATGGGATTACTGGCACTATGGCCCTATTTAGGTTTTCTTCTGCAGCTGCATACTTTACAGGAATCACATTAGTAGGAGCAGGTGGTTGTTACACTAGCACTGGCTGGGGTCTCAGTTGGGCCTGATATTGCGGTTGGTAATTTTGCTGGGGCCTAGTATACTGTTGTGGTGGGTATTGAATCTGGTATCTGCCTTGTTGGTATGGCTGAGGGTAGGTTTGCCTAACCGCTTGCTTATTGTATGGGCAGTCTTATGCTGAGTGATTTGTGTATCTTCATTCTATGGTGCAGTACTGGCTACTAGGATTTACTTGGGGTTGAGCAATAATGGGACATACATTCGCCATATGGTCACCTCCACAAGTATAGCATCTTTTCACTAGGGCAAATATCGGGATCTGTTTGCTAGTGACACCTAATTTCTGAGCTACTTTCTCTGCAAGTTCCTCAATTGATGTGGATTGCGAGGAAGAGAGACTAGAAGAACTATCAGTATCTTTGTAGATTTTTGAAAGCTCTAATTCCTCCCCTAGGTTATCCTCGATGTCAATGCACATGCATACACACTCTTCTATGGTCCTAGGGTCCTTCAAGTACACATAAGATCTCAATTTGGTACTTAACAATCCATCCAAGAATAAAGCCACTTGCTTAGCTAGTGTGGGTAGCTCCGAAACAGGGCATCTTTCAAGATATTGCCTAAATCTTCTTCCTGCAACTCTCACGGGCTCTTGAGGGGTTTGCTTGAAGCTGTGAATCAATGAGGAGGTATTATGCCTTATGCCACTTTTAGAGAATTCGATAATGAATGCCTCTAGAAGTTGGTCTATGCTCCTGAACTGCCTTTTGTTTAGTGGCTGAAACCATGTCAGGGCGGTGTTCCTAAGGGTTAGACCAAAGGCATTGTACTACGTGAATAGATCCTCCACTTGTTCAGCTCTCAAGACTTGCCTAAACTCGGCTACGTGATCGTAGGGGTCTTCGGTGCCATCGAAGTAGTTCTTCATGGACTTCACTAACTTGGTCGGTCTCAAAGTCCTCGTGTGCTCTCTAGGTCTTGGTAGAGGGAACTCATCCGCATTTCTTTGATTCATTGGAGCTCTAAGTACCTCAGGTTCCACTCTATTTGTTTTCGTTCTCGGTCTTTCTCTGCCCCCTGGGTTGGCAAAGCTTACTTCTGGCCTATCTCTACTTCTGTCTCTTTGAGCTCCATGAGCTTGGGATGCTCCAGCTCCTGGGTGACCATAGGACACGTTCGATCTTGGTTGGGGAAAAACGAATTCACCCTTCCAAGTATAAGCATGCCTGTCATGTTCTGTAACCACAAAGATCCTCTCTGAAGTGTGATCTAAGTAGGTTACTCTGCCTGGGCTATCAGGATCTTTGAACTCATAGATCATGATTGACCCAACATCATTTGGCCTATTTGATTTATACCTCCAAAAGGCTTCGTCTGTCTCTTGGTTTAGGAGCAGATCTATGCTCTTATTATCCTGGGGAATCCACTCGGGATTGACGATTCTAGTAAGAGCAGACTTCCCCCTAGGGGTCCTGGGCTCTCCTCCTACGTTCCCTTGCTCTAGGTCACCTATGTCCGTCTTAGGGATCACATTCCCGAATTCATCTGTCCTATCTGGGTGACTGGTGACTACGTATATGGTTCCTTCTTTGTCCAAGTATGCTCCATTTTCAAACTTTACAGCTGGGTGTTCTATTCCAATGGATTGGTCAGGGTTTTTAATCTGGACTACGGATCTTCCTAGGCTGTCCTCATAGATGCTAGCACCTAATCGGTTGGTCCTAAGGTATTCCAGTTGTGTCTTGTAGGGGCCTTCCACCCTATACAAATATGGCACACCTGTACTTCCCGTAGGTCTATCCATACCTTGAGACATCTCTAATTCACTAGTCTCAGAGCTAGGGTAATGCGAGTGGTGACTCAACTGCTGGGCCCAAGACCTAGCAGTATGATTAACGCTAGCCTCTGAAGACCTAAGACTTTGTCTATCTCTTACTAGATGTCGTCCTGATCTAAGGTTCATATGCCTATTTAAGTAGCCCCTATTTTGCCCAAGTACAACCTCGTTGCTGAGTTCTTTTGTATCAATTACTTGATTCCTTTTTATGTTGATTATCGTGTTTATACTCTTGTCTGATATCACGTCGTCAGGTATACTTGAGTGTATTTCCGCACTTGAAGTTGATCGTTCCACGTTACGTTCTTTTTCCTTTAAAGTTCTCGACCGTACAAAGATTATGTCGTTAGCTTGAACTTGAGTATTTAGGTAGTCTTCAACTTGATAAATGCCTATCGCCGCCCTGGCCTACTCCTATCACTAGTCGTTCTTAGCCTAAGCTAGGAATTGATCGAGGGAGTTGAGAGTTTCCAACCTTTTGTTTCCTTCCTGGTTGCCCTTGAGTGCCCAGGAAATGTGTTCCCAAGCTTGCACTTACTCTTGCTTAGAATGCCCTTCGATGCTCTCAATAGATCTGTAAGAGTTCCAAAGTTAGCTCGACTTAAATTCCAAAGATAGAACCAATCACTTTCATTCATGTAACACAAACACCAATTTGCACTATGATTTTTTGGGAAACAATTCTAAAGATCCCTGAATTTCGTTCCCCTTGGGTATGGTCAGAAAGTTATGCCAGTTCAGGGTTCTAGGGTTAAAACAGGGTTTAAACAGGCTAACAGGCAAACAGGACTTCTTAATTTATTTTCTTATGGCCTCCTTATGTGCTCTAGAGTGAAATGTTCATGCCCAAAATTAGCCAAAATCTTCAGATTACAAAACCCTAAAAACTAGTCGAAAATGGCTTTCAATCACGATCGACTGGGCTGTCAATCGTGATGGACAGGGCTGTCCGTCGTGGCCTATCAATCGCGATGGACTGGTGTCAATCGCGATGGACTGGTGTCTATCGCGATGGACTGGTGTCAATCGCGATGGACTAGTGTCAATCGCGATGGACTGGTGTCAATCGCGATGGACTGGTGTCAATCGCGATGGACTGGTGTCAATCACGATGGACTGCGCTTTTCAGGGTTTTCCGTGGCTTTGTGTTAATCGGGACTCTATACGTCGCGATGGTCAAGATTCTCGTCGAAATGGGGTGTCAATCGCGATTTTTCTGTCAGTCGCGATGGACAGGGGTGTCCGTCGCGATGGACACGTGTCCTCGGGGTCTGTCAGTCGCGATTGACTAGCTGTCCGTCGCGATGGACAGTGTCAATCGCGATTGATGCTATCAATCGCAATGGACAGAGAAAATGCAAATTTTTTAAAAAATTTTGTGGATCTCTGATGTGCAAGGTCTCTAGTCTACTGTGCTGCACTTAGTTTTACCAAAAGATGAAATTTTTTGTCAATCGCGATCGACAGAAGCTTGCGACACAGAGACAGTTCTACACATTTCCGTACCTACGCAGCGTGCTGGAGGGGATGATACTGCTGGATCCTGCAAGACTCACAAGCATGCAAAAACAAGGCACACAATATTGCTGTCTCGCTCTCTCTCACAAGTGGAATGAGGGAAACGAGGTGGAGAAGGTGATATGAGCAAAAACTTGAAAATTTTCGCGATGATGGAGATGGAGGTGGGAGATGGTGATGATGATGATGAGGTAAGAAAAAGAAAAATAAGAAGAGTGAAGAAATTACCTACAACGCCAACGTCTCAAATCTACGTCTTACCATCACACGCTCGCCCTCAAAGCTCGATCCCCGGCAACGGTGCCAAAATTTGGTGTAGCTCAAAGATGAGTAGCACCTCCTTTAATGTCAATCCAGGAAGACGTGAGGATGGTATGAAGCAAGTAAGGCACAAGTGTGTGAGTGAGAAGCACACTAACATGCACACACATACACACACACACGCGCACACACGGTAAGACAAAGAGTGAGAAGCAATGGAGTTCTTATATTACTTTCAAAAAGCTCTTACAAGTTCAAATCAATTACAAGCTATCCTCAAAAATGAGCTTTCTAGCTCTATTTATAGTTTTTTTCTAGGTTTTGGCCCTGTCCAGACCTAGTGTCCGACCTAGTTAAAAATTAGGTTCCAAGGCCTATTTGAGGGCTTAAACGGAGTCTAAGAAATACGAAAATTGATATGTAGGTACTTCTAAAGCTCCTCAAGCTCAAGGACTCCTTGGCTTGCACAAAATGGAGCTACAAAAATATGAAATGGTATTTACAATGATTGTTAGTGATAAGAATCACTGTTATAAAGATGTTGGTTTGGAAAATTTTGAAGGGCCTATCTGCCAGATCTGCGTCGACTGCTTTGTCTACTTAATCCTTCGCTTTTCTCTGACTCTCTGCGCTGGCTTCCTTGTCTCCTCAGTCCTTGGGTTCCCATACTACTCTCAACAATGAAGATGGTAGAATTAGCACAAGCAATGTTCGAAGCCTCTAGATATCTAAATTGGAATAACATGGCAAAACCAGAATTACACTTTCAAGGACTGATGGAGAGGCTAGAATACTTGATTGATAGCAAAGAGAAAGAGGAGGAGCATAGGAACCCTATTGCCTCAGAGAGACAGGAAAAGAATGCACCACCGTGTCTCAAGTACCCAATACAGAAAGTCAAGACAACCTATCTTCCATACATAGGTACTCACATGAATTTTTGAGAGAAATCCAAGAAGAGAAATGGGGAAAAGAACAAGGAACTCATCCTCCTATTCAAGAGATAGACGACTTGCAAGAACAATTTCCCCAAGATATCCCCTCTATTTACGATGATGCAGAGGAAGAACAACTGAGTGAACACAAGGGATTTGAATCCAATTCTTTACAAGAATTACCTCAGTTCACAGGACCTTGGGAAGACAAGTCTATTAGCATGAGAGCACCCACGATAATAGTGAGGAATGAAGAATCAGTGATCCCCAGAAACACGGAAGTGGTCAAGAACTCTAAAGTTCAGTGTCACCTCACGCTTGAGGAATTATTGAAGGTTAAACCAGAACTGTGGAAGCACGTAGCAAATCAATTCCCTGAGCTTGCTACTACTCCCTCACAGTTAGAAACACACAAGAAGGTAGCAGAGATACCAGTAGAAAAGATCGGAGATGTAAGTGAAGGAGAGGAAGGTAATACGTATCTTCCAATAACCCATCAGGGCTACACCACGAAAGCCATCTTAGATTCAGGAGCCGGAGTAGCCATTGCTACCACCGCTTTATGGAAATGTTGGGGTAAGCCATCACTAAGACCTACCAGGATGAATCTACAAATGGCTGACGGACACATAGAAAAACCATTAGGCTTACTAGAAGGCATATCTCTCACCACTTATGGTGTGGAGTTTGAGCATACCTTCGCCATTTGTGATTTTGCTAAGAATCATGCATATGAGATGATATTGGGACAACCATTCATGCGTCAGTTGCAAATTGTACAAGATTGGGGAACTAATTCTTTGTACTTGCAACATTTAGGAGTGACTACCAAAGTCAATCTTAAAGACTATTCACATCGAGATGTACCCCCAATACAATGGAATACCATCCATAAGACACCAGTAGAAACAGAATCGGTACACTCATTAGAATCAGACCCCTCATGGTTACACGAGGACACTCATTTATGGATGTGTAAAGTGGAAAAACAAGAGGAAGAACAGTTAGAAGCAAGGACCTTAGGTGCAGAACAACATCCACGAACCCTTCAAGACCCAGCCTACGCACCTGTAGTATTTCCAGACAAAGAATTCGAACCCCATGGTTGGGCAGAAATCCTAGCAACCATGGATGTAGCCATCAATGAAGAACAATGGACACCCCACTGTGACGAGGATGGCTATGACATTTCAGCTTTTACGATAGAGCCAATCATGTGTGACTCGATTATTGAAGAATGTGAACCTAGCATTGATGCATTTGACGATGCAAGTGACTTCGATTTAGAATCAATTATTATGGACCCACCCTTTGCATCAAAGGAAGAATATTTTTACGAAGTAGAAACTTACCCTCAGACATACGAAGAAATCATGAATGAGGTGAGGATAGCTACACAAGTGACCACTAAAAGTGAAGGGAATAAAAGAAAGAAGAAAGAAACCATGTAAGAAGAAGAAGGATCTTTGTTTGAAGTTCCGGACAACTTCAAGAAATATGAAATAGAAGATAGACGAATAATGGAAGCTGACATTGGAGAAGTATATGATAACCGAGAGAAAACCAAGAAAATAATAGTGGCCATAGAAGGAGAAGAAGAAAAATGTACATACATAGGGCATGATTTGACGACAGAAGAAGAAGAAGAAGAATTAGTTGCCCTATTGCGCGAATATAGAGATGTGTTTGCTTGGAGTTACAAAGACCTAAAAGGAGTAGACCCGGATATATGTTCTCATAGAATCCCTATGACTCCAGATGCAAAACCGACAAAACAAAAACCATACACGTACAATGATAACTACGTTGCGAAGATTAAAGAAGAAATAGATCGCTTGATAGAAGCAGGATTCATTTACGAAATTGAGCATACGGAATGGGTATCCCCCATTGTGGTTGTGCCCAAGAAGAATGGAAAATTGCGTGATTAGAGACAGTTATCCTCTTCCTATCACAGAACATTTATTGGAAAGAGTTGCGGGCAAGGAAGTTTACAGCTTCCTTGATGGTTTCTCAGGCTATAATCAAGTAGCCATTGCTCTAGAAGATCAACACAAGATGGCTTTTGCCACTGAATGGGGCATATTTGCATTTCATGTAATGCCTTTTGGCTTAACAAATGCACCCGCCACTTTCCAACGACTCATGTGTCATGTTTTTAAGGAATTCTTACGTAAGAATTTGGAAGTTTATGTCGATGACCTATGTGCACACTCAAATATTAGACAGACACATATCCTAGAGTTAAGACAAGTATTTGACAAATGTCGAGAATATCAGGTTTGTTTGAACCCAGAAAAATGTGTTTTCATGGTCAGACAAGGCAAAATTTTAGGACACATTGTGTCAAAGAATGGAATTTCGACAGATGAAGAAAAAGTGAAAGTAATTGCAGACTTACCTAGACCAACTAACGTAAAAGAAGTACAGGCATTTATGGGCCATTGTGGTTATTATAGACGATTCATACACATGTATGTAATCATAGCCAAGCCGTTGTACTCTCTTTTGACCCATTTTGAATGGACAGACAAATGTGAAAATTCATTCACGAATTCAAACGACGTTTGTGCTCGGCACCTATATTGACAACCCCAGATTGGAGTAAGCCATTCCATGTACATGTGGATGCATCCAATTACACCATAGGATGTGTGTTAGCACAACCCACGAATGAAGGAAATATAGATCTTCCCATAGCTTATGCGAGCAGACAGTTGAACGCAGCAGAAAGAAATTACACCACTACGGAACGAGAAGGATTAGGAATGATCTATGCAGTAAAGAAATTCAGACATTATTTGTTGGCAAACAAGTTCAAGTTCTTTACAGATCATCAAGCCCTATTGTACTTAGTCAACAAACCATGTAACACAGGACGATTAATACGTTGGTTTCTATTACTCATGGAGTACGATTTTGAAGTGGTTGTCAGGAAAGGAAAGACACATCTTAGAGCTGACCACCTTTCAAGATTAACCACAGGAGAAGCTCCTCAAGGAATAGTGAATGAATTACCCGATGCATACTTGTTTAACCTTGAGATAGCACCAGAATGGGCTAAGCCGATAGTCCCTATTCTCACATATGGACCCAAGAATCCTAAGATAAGGATCAAGGAAGGAAAGATTACAAAGTATCAAAGATATCAAATCATAGCAGGAAGCATATATAAACAGGATAATCAAAAGATTCTTGCTTGTTGCGTAGATGAATCAGAACATGCAAATTGGTTGCAATTAGCACACATAGGTGCATTAAAGCAACATCACTTGAAACATCGTACTTTGCAGACTCTGCATAGACTAGGAGTATATTGGCCTACGATGGAAGCAGATGTCTACAAATTGTGTAAAGAATGCCATGTCTGTTGTGAAAGACCACCAGTAGAACATGCTATGTTATATCACGTGTCTCTCACACCAGAATGGAGTGAACCTCTAGTCACGTACTTGAGGACGAACACATTCCCTCAAGGAATGACCTTAGCACGACAACGCAGTCTAGAGCAGGAAGCTCAAGACTATTCACTTATTGGCGACAATCTATACAAACGAGGACGAGACGGATATTTAAGACAATGTATTCATGAAAGCGACTATTTGCGCGTACTAGAGACAGCACACCAAGGTGTTGTAGGCGGTCACTTTGGACCAGATAGGATAATCAAAGCCATTCTCTTTGCAGGATTATGGTGGCCTACTCTTCACATGGATGCTCATACCTACGTAAAGAGATGTGATGTGTGCCAAAGAACTCAATTTCCTACTCGCAGAGATGAAATTCCATTGAAACCCATGATGGGCGGACGTGCATTTTCTAAGTGGGGTATAGACTTTGTAGGACCCATTAACCCCCTTGCAAAAGGTACACATGCTGAATACATTATTGTTGCGACAGATTATCTTACCAAATGGGTAGAGGCAAAAGCCACAAAAAAGAATGATGCACACACGACTGCAAAATTCTTATTTGAAAATGTCTTTACAAGATATGGATTGCCTTTAGAGTTAGTGAGCGATCAAGGAACTCACTTTCTAAACCAATTCATTAAATATTTGTTACAGGATTTTATGGTGATTCATAAGAAATCTGCACCACAAGCTGAAAGCACTAACAAGATCCCTTGTAACGTACTGACGAAACTCGTGAACAACAAACGTTCAGATTGGGACAAACAGCTACACCACGCTGTTTGGGCATATCCAGTGACCTACAAGACCGTACTCAATGCAACTCCCTTTCAGATGGTTTTTGGACAGAATGCTGTGCTTCCTTTGGACTTCTTGATACCGACCCTTAAGGTTGCACAAGAACATCAGTGGACCGTCCATGAATTATCGGCAAGAATAATGGACTTGAAACGATTAGGAGAAACTAGGCTGAAAGCAGTAGCACGAATATACGCGGAAAAGAAGCGACAGAAAGCATATTTGATGCACATGTGAAAGATAAAGGCTTGAAAGAAGGAGATTTAGTTCTAGTATATACGCTGAAACAGCATGCACGGAAGTTAGAAAAGCGAGGTTATGGACCTATGATCCTTAACAGACTCTCGACAAGTGGAGCAATACAATTAGCCACCTTAGAAGGAGATATAATGCCTAATTACATTAGTGGCTATAGAGTGAGGTTATACCAGGAACCTCTTACTGAGGATATGCTTAGACGACTCACGTTGGCAAAGAAGCATAAGGAGGAAGAAAATAGAATACGAGCTGAAGCTCAGGTAGAAGCTATAGAACGCATTAAGCGCATAAAGCTAAGAAGACAAGGACTAGGGAGAGAACATTATAACCATCTGGAAACATCACCCAGATATCCCATGGCCATGTGTCAAGCAAAGTCAAGTACTCATCCTAGCATAGTGGATAGGAGACCATTCATTACAGTCAGGCTAGAGCATGACAACCCTTGCCAAGAGCTCAAGGCTTTAATTGATTCACGTGTTGCGACTAGTGCGAGTAGATGGTCCCACTACAAGGATTCAGGAATAGAAATGTGGCCAATTGAGGCATACCACATAGGGCTAGGAGGCATGGAAACCCCTTGCATGGGTGAGGTGGACCTTCCTATCCTCATAAACGAAGTGACCTTGACAGTGAAACTACTAGTGTGCCATGACAACGACCTGATAGAACCCCTAATCCTTGGCCAAGATTGGCTTTACGATCACTCAGTGGACCTAAATCTTAGACAAGGCTCCTTGCAGATTGGAACCTTAGATCAGAAGTGAGTGATACCGCTTGACTTCCCTAATGGCATCCCGGCTGAGGTTTGTGGCCCTAGACCCTATGAAATGCATGCGACGGAAGACCGAAAGATCTTTGGTCAGATCAGTCATGTTACATCTACACCAACCCATGCAGGCTTGGCTATGGACAATTGTCAATCAGAAGGACGCCAGGAGATTTTCCCTTGGGCTTCCTGCAAATTAGAAGGGTCAACCGCCCAACCGCTTGGACAAATGAGGACCATTAGCAGCCAAATGGGCACAATAAGCGGTCAGGTGGACTTCATCAGCGTCCACATGAGCAAAACACCCTGCGGTGCCCATCCTTCCACACTTACTGCGGACTGGCCTAGATCTGTGGTACAGAATGCCTCACTTCCTAATGGGCAGGTTTCGCAAGTGTTGGACCTCCCTTCTTTTCCAAAGCAGAGTGTCCCTCCGACCTCTCAACCTCAACCACAAAGGAGTCAACCACGTCGAAGGAACCCAAACCTACGACAACATCAGATGACACAAAGAAAGCAGCAGTATCAGCATTACAAAGCAAGAGGCACAAGACAGATATGGGTGCCAAAAGGACAGAAAGCACCGACTGATTTCAACAATGCACACATTGATACGAAGAAGTTAAAGACAAATCAGAGTCAGTATTCAAAGTCTACTCGACCTTCTTCTACAAGCACGAACACTCGACAAATTTGGATCGCCAAGAAGTACCTTACAAACCGACCCACACCCATAGAGATTTGGGTACCCAAACAATGTATTATAGCTCAACCCTCAAGCCATGTAATATATACCCCTCAGAAATCTCTTCAACCCCCAATACCCCCAAATCCGATCTCATCCCTTGTCCCTCAATAGAAGCCTATCACCTGCACACGAACTCTTAGGAAGTGGATACCGAAACGTATCCAGAAGTTTTCTCCTAACCCCTTATCTAACATAACTCCCACCCCGATTAATCTACAACCTTGTAATAACTCATTCACAACTGAACCTTGTACAAATCCACACACTATAACCCACCATCATCTGTAATAACACCTCATCAAAGCACTGCATGCAATATCTGAAAACATATAGGTGTCTAGGGACCTGCACTAGTTCTGCAAGAAGCATTGCATCAATCACATCACAACACTTGGCTACACGGGTTACACATCGGCTATGGAAAGGGATTACGGTCTCACTTTCATGGGATCATGATTAATTTCCATACTAATGTGTTAATCTTATGTAGCAAATCTACTACGCATTCGCACCATTCATCATGCAGGCAAAAGGACCATCAGAAGCCGGCCCCAGTGCACCAATGGCCAATATTGGAGAACTACTAGCGGAGCCCCATCCTACGGCTCAACCGCCCGAATTTCAAGGTTTCCCAGGGCCCATGCCAATTGAAGATCCCCTCAGGGGTTGTACTGAGAAGATTCATCGCAATTCTCACTGGTTTCAAGGGCTAGCAAGACCATTGGCGGATGCTGAGTTTATATTTGAGGCTAATTTGACTTTTGATGACCGTACCTGGGGCAAATATCAGTTTTTCTCACAAGAGTTCGAAGGATTACAGAACACGGAAGATCTAACACATGTTTGGGCAAGAGCAGGGTTTACAGAGTATTTCAGCGACCCTTTGCCTAAACCCGACTTCTACAGATGCTATTACTTAATCACCACTTTGATAGCTTCACAAAACAAGGATCTGCCCGGCACTTTTATTTTGCCATCCTTAGTGAATGATCCGCCATATAAGCGATTTTATCTTTCTAAAGATTTGATTCGAGCCGCCATCAAGATTCATGGAACCCACACTCCAACGGAATGAGAACGGCTGGTTCGAGAGCCAATGAAACGTGGAGACATTACTAAGTGGGAAGAGATTTCAACGATCACACCTGAACTTTCAAAACCACTGCGGATATGTATGCAACATTTTGCTTTCCCCGCTCAAGACAGATTCACAATGCCTTACAAGCGCATATGGTTTGGATTATATCTAGCATGTACTGGACCTCAGACAGTTGATCTCGCAAGCTGGATCATTGATCAGCTCTACTTAGCTCAACATAGATGGGAAAGAAAGAAGTTCATCAATGGATGCTGCACGTTGACTAGAATTGTATATATGTGCTTAGCATACGACTTGCCGATCGAACGTGCATTGACAAGTGAGGAGCTGAAAGCATTTAAAGGAACAACAAAGAAAGCTAGGAAGCCTAGCAAAGGATGAGTAGGAAAGCGAATGAGAGGAACTATCCCTTGCCTTCAGGTGCCAGAATCACCCTCACCACAACCATCTCCAGAGCAGTCTCCGACAGAAGCCACTCCAACAGTACAACCTATTCGTATACGGTTATCAAGACCAGTTGTAATGGAAGGCACTACCAGCGCAGTTACCTCACAACCAACATCAGTTCAGGAACCGACCACCACTGCAGCAGAAGTTCCCACCACTATTGGTGAGGAAGCTTTCTCTTTTCCGATACCAAACATGGAAGCAGAGCCACTAGATACAACCTTTGATTTTGAAATGCAAGATGCTTTCTCTAGTGAATTTTCAGTTTTCAGAAGGTCAGAACTTCTCTCAAGAATACGAGCGGCCAAGTTACCCGACCACGCCCCGAGACCAACCACAAGGACAAATAGTGTCTAGTTCCGAGGAAGAAAGAACGGGAACCGACGAAGATGAAGGCGATGACGAAGCAAGCCAGGGCACTCACGAATCCCAAGAGCATGGACAAACAGATGAACAAGGACAGCACACCGACACCCGGGGAGACACTAGTACGCATGAAGATGAAACTTTTGAAGCAGCAGCTTATACACTAGCCATCAAGAAGCTATACCACACCATGGAGAAAGTTTGGGCACGCAAGAAATTGACCGAGGAAGAGAGTCAAGCACTTATAGAACAGGAACTTGTCTCAGGTGGATTTGAAGAAGTATACATCAGAGGCTTCCGAGAACTTGTCAAATCAATGGGATCCATAGAAGCCTTACGATATTTGCAGAGGAAACCATTACCGCAGTATGACCCTCATAGAATCCGTCTACTAACCAAACCTAGTGAATATATTCCGAGAACTTGTCAAATCAGTGGGATCTACAGAAGCCTTACGATATTTGCAGAGGAAACCATTACCGCAGTATGACCCTCGTAGAATCCGTCTACTAACCAAACCTAGTGAATATAATCAGGTACCCACCGGCGGACAATCTTCAGAACAAGCCAGGGAAGCACGTCTTGTCCCTGAAGGCTCATTGGTAGAAGACACCATTATCGTCGACTCCCCACCCCGTACTACTGATGTACATACCACCACAGTTGTTGAAGTACCACCCACCCCAACCGCTCCTCCTTCACCTCCCATCCATCTAGTCTCCCCCATACACCCTCCTTCTCCCAGAACAACATCCTCCATCTCCGGCGGAGTAGCAGAAGTCATCCTTACTCACATTCATCCCACAACTCCTGCACCCACTCAACCTAGTCTACCCCCTAGCACACCCACCTTTCTATCAAATCCAATTTTCCCACCATCCTTTCCGACCTTCCCCACACCTCCAAACCCCTTTTCCCATTCCCATCTCCATTAACCTTCTCCCCAGTCTCACCTCCCCGACCCATCGTAACTCCTCTTTTCCCTTTCCACCAAGCCATCCAAGACAACCCCCCTGTAAATTACTCGTCAACCTTTGTAAATCCCGTATTTACACCTACACACTTACCCACGATCACACCACTATTCACAGTCACCGCACTTGACACCACATTCAGCGATGTGGATATATCACCACCCACCGCACCTCCCCTCACTTCATTTGTGGCACCACAATATTTAAGCACACCACAATTTTCCACAATCACCACAGCATCCACTTTCCCACCCCCATTCCCTTTGCATCTACACCTACTACATCTTTGCTTAGCACATCGTTAATATTATCACCCACTGTAGATACTGCATTTCGACAAATGTTCACATGTATGACTCAAGTAAGAGATGAGTTCACATCTCTGGGAAATAATTATCAGCAGCTGTAGAGGACAACCAATGATTTATAGTCGCAGCTAAATTCACTGACCATCGAGAATGCCTCCCTAAACACCAGATACCAAGAACTCCGAGAGGCATACCACAAACTAGAACTAGAAAGTGAACAGAAAACCAAAGAGGCCACTGCTGATCTTGATAATTTGTTACGGGCACAGACCATTCGCAACGCAACGTTAACACGTAATATGGGATTACTTAGACGACACTTGGCAACCGCGAAAGAAGAAAACCAACGCTTACAAGAACAAAATAGAGAGAATCTAGAAGCTGCCTTAGATCAGCCAAACCAACCGCTAAGCCCCAGTCGCTTCAAAGCCGTGCCCTCAGAATCGATGAAAATGTTACTAGAAGATCATATCAGATTGTTAGATGATTACGACAGCATGAACGAGCAGTTTCAGAAACTCAAAGATGAAAACAAGATCTTGTAGCTAAGAGTACCAATATCACAAGGCCTACGAGCTCTTGCGGACCCATCTCCTGACATTCTAGAGGAACTCAATGCTTTACGGGCCCAGGTATCCACTCTTTAATCACGGATAGAAGTATATGAAGCACCACCCAGACCAGACTCCCCACCGGACCTACCAGCCAAGGAAGAAGCAGTCACTATTCCGGTGGAGGAAACTTTTGAGGAAGCCTATGAGCCCCAACCCGCGGACGTGTCACGGCTGAAGGCCAGACGACTTTCGAACTTCCGACTCCCGCATGGATGAAGACAATTGAAGAGCTTGGAACAACCCACTCAGCACGAGTAGAGGCACAGTTGCACGCAATGGCAATGATTGAGGAAAGAATTTTACAGTCGCCCTACTTTGCTCATTTGGCCCCGCGCATATACATATCAGGGCACAAGCTACAGTATAAACCTTATTTCATGTTGATGGCAGAATATCAGTTAGCCATAGAGAAAGAAACAGGCAAAAAGCCCTCCCACGCAACTCAATTTGAGCCGGAAGATTTGCCATTAGATGTGCAGCAAGGAGAGATCTATCAACCAGAATGGTGCAAGGATCTCTTACATAAATATCTTGAAATGATGAGTACTTGGGTTAAGGCACCTTTATAACCCATGTTAGGGACCAGTACCACGTCGCCGCTCCTGGACAACATTTGCTATTAAGATACAAAACAACAAACAATGCCAGGATTGGTTGAATTATCCCTATTTCAGGCCCCCCACAGGACCACCAACTATCGGATACATGATGGCCACGATTCGCCACTGGCTCCCTTGCTTGAAACATATGGACGATATAGCAGCGCATATGACTGTCAAAATCTTTGACATGATGCAAATGGTTTTCAAGTCTTCCGTCGTGTTAAGGATCCTCATGTAAACACCCCGGGCTTCGAGCATGGCAATCTAGATCTTGCATATGATATGATTACAACGCCATCGCTACGGGTGTGTTATGCCTGGCATTGCAGAATTAAATACCTAGCGGCGTGCAACAAGCAAACCTTCGAAGAAATGTTCACAACCGGTTTCTGGGAATACCATTCAGAAATGTTCATCCGCAGGCCCACACATTTGCTTCAATTATTTGCCTGTGAACAGATGGTTTATTCCACACATTATCCACTCCCACCACCTGATGAACCGCAACCAATTGATTGGGAGAAACTCGAGGCAGATTTGGCCCGAGGCATTCAAATATCAGAACACACCCTCGCTCAAGAACTACTCTAGAATTACATCCGACAGACCGCACAACAAGGTTCTGTCGAGGATGACAGAAGCGAGAGGGAGGGGTGTGTTGGCAGTAGCCAGAGGCATAGAAGACGCGGAAGCATGTAAACACAGAGCAGGGAGCCAGTCGAATCAATTTTTCAAAGAATTATGTTTTATAAATATGCTTCAAAAACCTCCAACAGTGATTTTCATCACTATTGTAACATATGTAACATAGAAAAACCCCTTTTGTAATTTATAGCTCCATTTTGTGCATGCCAAGGAGCCCTCGAGCTTGAGGAGCTTAGGTAAAATGAGCATACCAAATTTGGTTATTTTTAGACATCATTTACCCTTTCAAATAGCAATCTAGGACCTATTTTTTAACTATGCCAATCACTAGATGTGAAACCGGTCAAAACTAGTCTAGAATCTATAAAAAGAGCTAGAGAGCTCATTTTTGAGGTTAGCTTGTTTGAGTAGAGAAGAGCCTAGAGCTATTTTGAGCTTGTAAGAGTGTTGTTGAGCAATAGAGTTGATTTCTCACCTTCCATTGTGTCTTGCTTGTCTCTTCATAGTGTGTGTGTATGTGTGTGTGCATCTCTATGCTTCTCACCTTCACTCTCACTTCATCTTACATTCACGATCTTCATATCACTCCTATCTCTTCCGCGGATTGACATTAAGGAGGTGGAGCTTCTTAACGTGGTTCTCACCATTGTGCTAGAGCAACAAAGACTTCTAATGGCATGATGATAGAGAACTGACTTGAATAGTAATGGAGCTATAAGAGTCAAATCACCAATAAGGCTCAAGAAAATGACAAAGTGTCAAATTTAGGGAGAATTTTTGTACGTTCTCCCTAGAAAAATGGATAATGAACAAAATTAACCAACCAAAGAGATTATGTGAGAATTGTTGATATATTTAGGTGGTGATGTGTGTGAACACACTAGGACCACCGGGGCACTTTTTTCCCTCTTTAGGAGGTTTTTTTCCCTCGACTTGTATATATGCCTATATCCCTAATGGTTTACTTATGTTTGTACATTCTAGTGGTAATACATTTAGTATTGTGTGTTGTGCTCCAAGCTTCTTCTTCTTCTTCTTCCTTGTGCTATTCATGTGCTTTCGTAGACCTCAAACTCCAATAATTAGTATCAGAGCAGGTTGCAACTTCATCAAGGGCGTAATCGACACCCCTCGGATCACAGTTTCAAAATTGCACGAAATTTCATGAGCATACTCAAGATGATTAGGATATTAAAACCACTTCACTCTACGGTGTAGAAATCGTGATTTGAGCTCGTTTCAGCTTCCGAACACACTATCATAATGCTTGTGCAAGAAATTTTGTCTTTTTGGGCCAAAGAGATATACAAAACAACAAACCTCCTTAAATAGTCTTCATAGATGTGAGCACCTAATTGGTTGGTTCGAATGTACTCTAACTGAGTTATGTATGGTCCTTCAAGTCTTTCTAAGTAGGCTAACCCTGAACAACCCTCTGGTCTCTCCATGCAATAAGACATTTTTGACTCGCTTGTTTATGAGCTTAGTTTGTAAGGGTAACCACTTAGTTGTTGAGCCCAAGATCATGTTGTGGTTCTACTACTAGCTTCAAATGAGTTAACACTATGTTGATCGTCCTTTCCTATGTGCTTTCCTAACCTAAGGTTCATGAATTTGTTTCCCCCTAGAGAGTCGATGTGAATTTTCATCACACGGATCCTTTTGTCCTCAATTACTTGATTTGTTTTTATTTTCTTTAATCTATTGTCTTGTCAATTTATGTATGTCAGGTATCGTTCTTTTGTTGTGTGTTTAAGTTATCGCACCATTGAGTTTTAAGTTCATTTTATCTTTAGGGTTGTTGCCACCATATCTTAATTTGCATTTGAACTTGAATAATTAAGGTTTCTTGCACTTTTGTCCTTCCTAACATGACCCTAATAATTCAATGACACTAATTGTGCTTAGTCTATACTAGCAACTAAGGGGGTTGAGAGTTAGAAACTAACTTTGATCCCTTTATTCTGGGGGGAATAGCCTCGCATCACACCTCAAATCCCCTGCTTCACTGATTATTTTTATGCCCAAGAAGAAGTGCTTCCCAAGCCTTGCTTTGCTCTACACTTCACCTTGCTCTAGATGCCCTTAATAGACCTAAAAAATCTTAACTTTAGCTCAAAATTTTATTAGCAAGCTGTTGGAACTCAAGGACAAGCACAAGCATGGAAGCGCATCAAAGAAGTGGACGCATAAGAAGAGGGAGCATGTAGGGAGCTCCAAGAAGCACATGCCAAATGTTAGGGGCACATCTTCATTTATGTAATTGATTAAGGTTCATTTGGAGGGTGAGTCAGAGATTGAGTGGAAAGATCCTTTAAAGGCCACAAACTTGTATTTATATGGCTTGAGTTAATGGACAAAACTCTCTCTTTTTGCGTCACCAATATGGCTTTCGACGTGTGGCTAGTTAGCTTCTTTTGCATTCTTGGTTTTCTTGAATTCTGTGCACCTTAGGAATGCATGTTAGTTTTCTTCTTGACATGTTCGTATTGATGGCGACGTAGTTTTCTCTTTCGTTTTCAATCTGTGCATGCATGGAGGTATCATATACTTGTTCTTGTTTCTTGGTTCTCCATGTATGACTCTCTTCCCTATTGCATGTGCGCTAAGCCATGTTAACACTGGCGCCATCTTCATGATCGACCCATGGGATGCTCTACCGGCTGATAGCACAAGGGGTGGTGGCAGTTGTACTGGCGACCACGCGCGGCCATGCCCTCACTTTGGTGATGATGTCGGCGCTCATACAATGTAGTCGATATTGGAGATACATGACAGAGGAGATTGTGGAAGTTTTTGTGTAGTTGTACATGGGTGCCATGACAAGCAACACTCTGCACAAGGTGCTATCGGTGACGTTAGAGCGACTTCATCAGAATTCTTGCGTCGACATTTACAAACTGTTACAGCAACATGGTGTGCTCCTTTCGCAGAGTTTCCCCTTTGGCATTATTATGGCTAGCACGCCAAACTTTTGATGGTATGGGTCTTGTTGTGCGACTCTCTCTCTACGCTACAAGTTTCCTGTGAATTTTGTTTCAACATTTCATAAGATCCATTTTCTGTCGGAGCCTGAATATTGTGATGTAGTAAAGAAACGAGAAAGCGCTAGCATCTGCATTTGCGGACAGAATAGCATGGCGGAATGACGGTGCAATGAGATGATGAGTCCTTGTTGTCACAGATTTTTTGACACACTTTTGCGACTTATAGCAGTGCTCGCTCTGGTGCATGAAATGATCACATTCAACATTTCCATTATCAACACACATATCTCAACGTTACGCACGGGACACGATGGAACTACATCGTTTTTTGGATCCCATGCAATGGATTCATTGATCTGCATTTGTCAATAAACCATTATGGACAGATTGGATGCATAGCCTGCAATCATTTTTGCCTTGTGCAAGGATTTGGACTTTGAAATTTTATTATTAGATGCTTTGATAAATGTTTTATGTTTGGGTGTGATGTTTTGATATGGTATCATGGGCTTCTTGTTCTTCTTGATAAAGGATATGAATTCTCCATACTTGATGATCAGTTTAAATGGGCATTTTGCCATTTACTTTTTGCATACCATTTCTTGTTGTCATTTACTATTTTTAGTGCCTATATTGACCATAAAAGAAGGACTTGGAGCCATTGACGTTCTTGTACCTTACATACTGATGGTTCATCTTTTCTTCTACAACATGATGTAAATGAGCCACTCATGTACTTCATTGGTATGCATATAGGAGGGCAAGATTAGGGGTTATGTGAGTGGTATTTGTGAACCTTGGATTAAGTTCCAGACACTTCACTTTGCCTCTTACATTGCTTTTGATTTTGGATATGTTATGAGCTTTACTTGCACTCCATACCATGGTCTAACCATGCACTTTGGTTTGCAAGTATTGTTCATAAGGGTAGAGCATACTTATGTGAGCATATTTAAAATTGGATTGACATGTTACTACTACATTGGTTATGTACATGGAGTTGGACTATTCCATTCCGAGAACGGTGCTACCACTTTAGCATTATGAAGATGTACATGAAGATTATATATGGGTTGGGTTCTTATTTTTAGACTTTGTTTGGAGATGTGTTGGCCTTGATATGAGGGCTTGACTTGATGTATTTGATCTTGGTGAGTGTGATGGAACCGGTGTCCTTGGGCATGCGTGATGTGGAGGCTCGCGGATTGAAACACTCTTCAAGATTAGGTGTGTCCCTTTGGTTGTATGACATGTTGTATCAAGGTTCCCAGCCTATAAATGGTTTCCATGTAATTTTCATCTTGTTGAGGGGGGTATCACTTATCAAGGGATGTGGTAGTTCAAGTCCACCGTGCATGTCAGTGTCAGGGGCACATCTTCATTTATGTAATTGATTAAGGTTTATTTGGAGGGTGAGTTAGAGATTGAGTGGAAAGAGCCTTTAAAGGCCACAAACTTGTATTTATATGGCTTGAGTTAATGGAAGAAACTCTCTCTTTTTGCGTTGCCAATATGGCTTTTGACGTGTGGCTAGTTAGTTTCTTTTGCTTTCTTGGTTTTCTTGAACTCCGTGCACCTTAGGAATGCATGTTAGTTTTCTTCTTGACATGTTTGTATCTATGGCCACGTAGTTTTCTCTTTTGCTTTCGATCTGTGCATGCATGGAGGTATCATATACTTTCTTGTTCTTGTTTCTTGGTTCTCCATGTATGACAATGTGAGCAGACACACAATACTCTCTTCTCTGTACATGGTGGAGCAATCTTGTCATGGCAACATTGTACTCTCTCACTCTCTTCCCTGTTGCATGTGCGCTAAGCCATGTTAACACAAATTTTCAGAAGAAATCCCTATAAAAATAGTGACTTTTATCACTAAAAACCATTATAAATACCATTTCATATTTTTGCAACCTGATTTTGTTCAATATGACGAGTCCTCAAGCTTGATGAGTATTAGAAGTATCTAGCTACCAATTTTCATAATTTTTAGACTTTGTTTGAGCCCCAAATAAGCCTTGGAACCTAATTTTTAACTAGGCCAGACAATAGGTCTGGACAAGGCCAAAACTACTCAAAAACTATAAAAGGAGCTAGAGAGCTCATTTTTTAGGTTAGCTTGTTATAGATTTGAGCTTTTGTAAGAGAGTTATTTTGTAATAGAAGCTTTCCATTGTTCCTCTCTTTGCTCTTACCGTGTTTACACGTGTGTGTGTATGTGTGTCCATGCTTGTGTGCTTCTCATTCATGCATTTGTGCCTTCACTTGCTCACACTCTTCATACTAGTCCTCACATCTCCGCGGATTGACATTTATGAGGTGGATATCCTCACATTGGTACTTGCCATTGTGTTAGAGTGACACCAAATTTTGGCACTCTTGCCAGGGAGCGTCGTGATGGTAAGATCATAGATTTGCAATGTTGGAAGGTTAAAAATAGTCATTTTCTATTCATTTTCTAATTTTTCTTCTCCATCTTCATCATCATCACCATCTTCATCCTCATAGATTTTTTTTTTTGAGTGCATTTTCACCATTTTCACATCATTTCTCATGTGTGGGAGTGTAAGAAAGAGTTAGGAAGTGCTTGGGAGTTTAGACCTAAAAAATCTTAAGTTCAGCTCAAAATTTTATTGACAAGAAATCATGAACTCTTCAAACATTTTCTAGGGGTCCTTAAGATGCATCAATTTGGATGAAAAAATCACCCAAAATTGGCTCAAAATTGTCAAAAAATCAAAACTATAATTCTTGCATTTCAATCGAAACGTTGCAACGGTCTAGCAGGATCGCGATGATGATGAATCATCACGATGGCATGAGCCCATCACGATGATGTGGTACAATCACAATGGTGTGGTAGGTTGTTGCAATGGTGTGAAATGTCATGATGGCCTATGATCATTGCGATGGTGTGAGCCAATCATGATGGTCAATGTTCAAGTGAGTCATCATGAGGGTATGAACTGTTGCAATGTTGTGGTCTAGTCACGATGGCAAGAACCAATCACAATGTTCAAAAGGCACGATGAGCTTGAAACATCATGATGGCATGAACCAATCAAAATGGCGTGGTCATCATGATGGTAAGGTCAAGTCATTGTGATGGCCTAATCCCATCACGATGGTCAGATGTCACCGCAATGGCATGAACCAATCATGATGCTCTGGTGTGGTCGCGATGGTGTGAGCCAATCGCGATGGTGATGCCTCATCATGATGGCATGAGCTAATCACAATGGTTCAAAATGGAAAACATGAATGGATGAGTGCACTTATGAGTGATAAGCTGGACTAGAACAACTTCCATGGTTGGAGAGAATGATGAATTTCTTGATGGGAAAAGGCTACTGGAAGTACATCAAAGGAGAGAACAAAAATGCTCCATAGTTACAAGAGAGGAATCAAACTATGGAGTAGTTAAGAGCATATGAGGAATGGGATCAAGGAGCATGAAAAGTAATGTATTGGCTATCTGTTAGCATACAAGATAGCATGACTAGGCACATACAGGATGTCAAGACTCCAAAAGAGACTTGGAACAATTAGGTCACATTGTATTAGACCAATACAAAGGCACATAAATTGCAATTGAAGAACGAGTTGCATACACTCGAGAAAAAGGGCATGTCAGTAAGTGACTACACTCTGAAAATCAAAAGCATATGTGAGTTACTTGCATCTATTGGCATGAATGTAGATGATGATGAGAAGGTGGAAGTGTGCCTTTCTGGTTTACAAGTTGCATATAAGCAGTTCAAGAGTTCTATATAGGCCAGGGAAAATATTTTGAATTTTGTTGATTTGTTGTCCATGTTGATATTGAAGAAAAGAATCTTGATGAGGACTCAAACTCCCAAGGAAAAACAAGTTCTAAGAAGGTATTCTACTCTGACAAAGGAAGAGGTAGAGATAGAGGTTTTGGAAGTGGAACAGGAAACAATAACCAAGACCAAGGTCAACATCAGAATCATGCAGGAGGTGGAGGACAGTTTTGAGGTAGGGGGAGCCGAAGAGACTGTAGAAATTTCCAAAGAAATGATTCAGGTAATGACAATAAAGGATGTTAGAATTCTGGTAAACTTGGACACTTTGAATGTGTTTGTACATTGAAGAATCAAAATAACAAAAGGCAAGAGACATGCATGCAGATGATTTTGAGAAGTTGTTCATGGTTCAACATCATATGATGAATACAATGTTTGTTGATGTTTCGAAATTGAATGGTAATGTCTGGTATGTTGATTTAGGTGCTTCAAATCACATGACCAATCATGCGACATGTTTTAATAGTTAAAAATTACCAATTCTTGGATATGTTGAAACAGATGATGACACATCACACCCTATCAAGCATACATGAAACATAGCACTGCCTATGGAGGACGGAAGGTAAAACACCTTGATAATAGGCTCCAAATATAACAAAGAATCTGGTTTCTATTGGACAAATGGTTGACCAGGGATTACAAGTCAGGTTCAATGCTAATGGGTTATATGTAGAAAAGTACAAAGAAGATGAACAAGATGGACAATTGAATGCCAAAGGAAACAAAGTGTGTAGGATTCTCACCTTAAATATGAAAATTCCTTAAATGGATGCAGCTATGTTTGCAATAGGTGCAGGAGTTATTGCTGATATAGAGATCTATCACAAATGAATTGGACATGCAAACTTGCATGTGCAGCATGTCAATTTGGTAAACATTCAAGAGCATCATCTCCACATGACAGGCATGTTCGTGAGAATGTGCTAGAAATTGTACATACAAATATTTGGGGTCTTGCAGAGACCACATCTATGGGTGGTTGCAGTTTTATGTTACTTTCATTGGTGACCATACACAAAACATATGGATATATCTCCTGAAAGACAAGAGTAAGGTGTTCAATCACTTCTAGAATTTTAAAGCTATGGTGGAAAAGCATTCAAGGAAGTATATTCAGACATTAAGAGGTGATGAAGGAGGTGAATATATGTTGAATGAGTTCAACAACTTTCTAAAAAGTCATGGAATTCAACGTCAGCTTTCATGTAGGAATAGAGCACAACAGAATGGCATTGTTGAACGCAAAAATAAACATATTGCAAAAATAGCAAGAGCCTTGATGACTAGGAAGAATATGCCCCAGAAGTAGTGCACAATGTTGTATACATCATGAACAGAAATTTGAGTGCTATTGTACCTCAAGTTACACCTGAAGAAAAGTTCACAGGTAAAAAGCCAAACTTATCACATATGAAAGTTTTTAATTATATTGCATATGTACATGTTCTAGATGAGTTGAGGATGAAGCTTGATCCAAAAGCAGAAAAATGTATCTTCACTGGATGCTCCCTTGAGCAAAATGGATATAAATGTTATAACCGACTCACAAGATAGGTAAAGGTAAGTAGAGATGTGGTCTTTGATGAAATTTCAAGCTTCTATGTAGATTCCAAAGAAGAACTTAATCTTGACTCAAATGAAAAAGAAAATGCTAGGAAATCAAGTGTAAAATCTCAAGCTTTGAGTGGACTAGATGCATCACCAAGCAATAGCTCCAACACAAATCCATGGAGTGGAAGATTGCATGGAAATTTCTGTCCAACAAATTCATCAAATACATCCAAGAAAGGTAAAGGAAAGCTTTTTGTTTCTAGTAAAACATCTATAGTTTTTGAAGACATTGACGGAGATCCAAGTAGTTCAGAAAAGAGTCTTGATGAGGAACTTGGATTTTCCCCTGTGAAGACTTTGGAGTAAGAAAGGCACATGCAGATGATATAAGGACAAGTGACCGAGGACCAAGAAGATTTGGGAGGATGCAAAATTTAGTGCAACGATTGACGTATGTGAGTTACATGGCTCATCATTATGCCTACATGACCAAGTTAATACAAGATGTTGAACCTTCTTGTTTTGAAGATGCAACTGGAAATGCAGCTTGGAAAAAAACTATGGATTAGGAGATGGTTGCACTTTATGGAAACCATACATGGAAGCTAGTTCCATTTCCACAAGGAAAGAAACCCATAGGTTGCAAGTGGGTTTACAAGGTAAAGCACAATGTTGATGGTAGCATAAGCTAGTACAAAACACGATTGGTAGAAAAAGGATATGCATAGACATATGGCATTGATTATGAGGAAATGTTTAGCCCTGTAGCTAGAATGTCTATTGTCTAAACACTTGTTGCATTAGCTATAGAAAAAGGATGGACTTTGCATCAAATGGATGTAAAGAATGCTTTCCTACATGGTGGGTTATAGGAAGAAGTATACATGGACTAGCCACAAGGATATGAAGATTCAAAGCGCCGAGAATATTTTTACAGATTGCAAAAGGCTTTGTACGAGCTTAAACAAGCCCCTCGTGCTTGGCATGCAAGGATTGCTGACTACTTAACCACCATTGGATCTTCTATGTGTGATGCACATCCTTCATTATATGCAAGGAAGGGTGATGATGTTATCACAATTATGGCTAGTTATGTTGATGACGATTGTAGGAGGTGACAATGAGCAAGCATTAAATAGGTAAAACAACTCCTTATGCGGGAATTCGACATGAAAGATCTTGCTCTGCTATGTTATTTCTTGGGCATCGAGTTTATACATATAAAAATAGGTATATGGATGTCACAAAGGCAATATGCCTTGAGTATGCTGCAAAAGTATGGTATGGTTTATTGTAATCCAATTTCTATGCCATTAGATTATAATTTGAAGTTGGATGCTTGTAGCTCAAACATAAGCATCACCTCCTTGTCAATCCACAGAGACATGAGAATTGTTATGAAGACCGTGAGCATGTGGAGGCACATATGTGTGAGTGAGAATCACACTAGCATGCACACGCATACACACACACACGCGCAAGGCAAGATCAATGAGAGGAACAATGGAAAGCTTTCTATTGCAAAGAATTCTCTTAAAAAAGCTCAAATCTCTCACAAAATACTAAGAAGCTCACCTCAAAAATGCTAACCTCAAAAATGAGTTCTCTAGTTCTTTTTATAGTTTTTGGACTAGTTTTGGCATTGTCTAGACCTAGTGTCCAGCCTAGTTAAAAATTAGGTTCCAAGGCTCATTTGGGGGCTCAAACAACTCTAAAAATTATGAAAATTGGTAGCTAGATACTTCTAATACTCCTCAAGCTCTAAGACTCCTTGGCTTGAGCTAAATGGAGTTGCAAAAATGATAAATGGTATTTACAATGGTTTTTAGTGATAAAAATCACTATTTTTATAGGGATTTCTTCTGAAAAATTAGCTTGTGCTTCCCAGAGCTCCCTAAGTGCTCCCTCTTCTTATGTGTCCACTTCTTTGAAGCATTACTTTGCCTTTTGCTTGACCTTGAGTACCAACACTCCCGCGCTTGTCGAGTCTGTCGTCCCTAATATACCCTTGTTGGAGGAGGTATTCCGTGTAGTACTATGAGAGGTAGTGTCCATCATGTATCAGCAAGAGTGGTTGGTCTTCCAAATGTAGCAGGGTCTATTGTCTAGGTCTTCATTATGGTATTGCTAGCCTTTGCGAGGTTGAGTCCCTTTATGTGTACTCCTTCCTTGGATTCTAGCTTGACCACATATTTGTGAGCTTCCAAGAATGGCTAGTTGCCAAAAAGAGATTGTCTATGTTGATGTTGAGCCGTTGTTGTCTATGAACTGCATCTTATGTACGGATGTCGTAACCTTGATGTCCTCTAGATCTTTCAACTATGGGTTTCATAGTTATAATGCTAAGTACTCATGTCCGATGATGAATGATGGTAAGTGTGTAAGTGCATGGGTTGAAGAAAATATGTGCCTTGTGCACCGCTTTGTAATGTGGCCCTATGCATGCTTACTTGGGGAATGCAATGTAAGAATTATGGTGCAAAACATTGGGTCTTGAGGTTAGTGCTCAAGGGTATGTTGACGAAGAGGTTTCCTAATCTATCATTGTTATAGTGTTGCCAAAGCAAGGGATTCTTACCCTGGTGAATGGATGGTCGATGTTCATCTCTTCGTGTTGTACTCCCATCATGGTGATTGACCATGGGCTTGTCTCTTGTTGTTGACAAATGTCCTTGTTGATGATTCACTAATGAGATTCTTACTAGCGCATGAACTTGTCCCTATTTCTTTCCTTTCTTTTTTGTATCTTTTTCTCCTCTTTTTCTCTTTTTTTTTGAGAAGGAATGTCACAAAACAAGAAGAAAGATGTTAGTATCAATAAAATAACTTACATATGTCCAATGTGTCTCATGTGCCTAGGATTCTCAATTGTGTGTATGCACGATTATGTAGTGTGGCCCTATATTAATGCATACTCTGGAAATGCATGACCTGAATGGTGCAATGTTACTTGCAGGCATTGATGCAGTCTTTGTTTGGAGGTATCCCTTGGATCTCACTCATTCCTCCTTATAAGGGTTGGTGCTTTTGGCTTCCAAACACGTACCATTTTTTATTGTCTTCTTACTATGGTTGAAGAGGGGAGTTGATCTTCTTTGAGCCTTGTACTTGGTTCAGACTCTTGCTTCTCCTAGGCTTCTTTGTTGAGACTTTTCTCATGAGTGAGAGCCTAGGGTTTTGTGCATGTAAGAGTTCCTTGGGTACCCACACATGTAAGTGCCCTTGTTGAGCTACAACTAATTTCTTAGGCATCCAAACTTGTCGAATACCTTGTGGTTGAGCTTGTCCTTGTTGCTTCATTCATTGTTTGGCTTGGTTGGCTTTCCTAGATGGGAATGGGTGTGGCAAAGCCAGTGGTTGCTCTCCCTTTCTTCCTGAATGTTGTTTGTATAATTGATATAGTGGTTGTCTTGTGTTGTTTTGCTTGCCTTTGTGGTTGAATTATTGTGGCGCCATTAGTCTTTGCAAAAGAAGATAGATCCATGTGCCTTTGAGTTTGTTCTTCCAAGATTGAGTCTTTTTGCATCATAGAGCTATCGACACACTCAACATCTTCTTATTGAGGATTAGTCTTAGAAGAACTAAAAGAATATATGGCACTTGGATTTGTAAGCATGCAGTTCTCTAATTCTAATGTAATGCATTGTTCTTGTACCCAAACTTGAAGAATTTGACTTCTTAGGTTTAAGTTGACTGCATGTTCATAGATCCAATCTTGGCCCAAGACAAGTGGTTCCATAAGGTCCTCATCTTGACATACTAGCATTTTGACTTTTATTAGGACATCCTGAAGGTAGATGGGAAGCTCCACCTCACCCAAACACGGAGTTTCCACACCTCCCAATCCTATGAGATAGGCTTCTATTGGATTGATGTTCAATTGCAGAGCTTGGTAGTAAGAAAGTCTAACTGCACTAGTTGTTGCACCTGAGTCAATCAACACCCTCACAATTCTTACACTCTTTCTGTGTCCTACCTTTATGGTCACAAAGGGACGTCGATCAATTATTTGAGAAGCAATTACACATGATGTTTGGCACATGGCCATGTGATATCTTGGGGCATTGGGATTAACATCTAGGCCTTGTCACCTTAACTTATTTCTCCTAATGTGCTCTCTAGCCTCTACCTGTGCTTCCTCTCTAACACTCAACTCTTCTGCTTTTTGCTTCTTAGCAGTGTTGAGTCTCATTAGCATATGCTCTGTAAGAGGTTCTTGATATAGCTTGAATCTACATCCACTAATATAGTTTGGCAAGATGTCAACTTCTAGCATGGCCAGTTGAACCGCACCACTAGTGGAAATTCTATTAATGATCATGGGTCAATATCCTCTTTTTTCAAATTTATGAGCATGCTGATTTAGTGTGTAAACCAACACTAGGTCTCCCTCTTTTAATCCTTTATCCTTGACGTGTGCATCAAAGTATGCCTTTTGTCTTTTCTTTGCAGCATAGATGCATGCTGCCACTCGTAGCCTAGTTTCACCTAAATGTTCTAGATCAAATATCGTGGAGGACAACTCATGTCCATTCCACTCATGTTCTTGTGCTACTTTTAAAGTCCGGATCAAGAAGTCTAATGGTAGCACAACATTCTATCAATAAACCATCTAAAATGGGGTGGCATTGAGTTTTGTTTTGTAGGCAACTCCGTAAGCCCAAACTGCATGATGAAGCTGTTTATCCGAATCAGAGTGTTTATTGTTGGAGAAACACTCACTAATTAGACATATATTTGAAGGTCAAATCTTAGGACGAAAACCCCATGCCTATGTGAAGGGACAAATTCACAAATGTATCATATTTGTAAAGTTAGTTCACTTTAGTTCTAGAAGTTTTTTAAAATCACGAGAAATACAAAAATCTATATAAGTTAGTTTGTATCAACTGACGCGGTGCGAGAGGAGAAGAAGAAGGAGGAAGACAATGAGAAAGTGAGAAGAACTCATTTTTGTATGACTGAGTATAGTAGGGCTTCTCTGAGTGAGAAAGCATCTGTAAAACTTCTGAGTTTTTTATAGTTATGAGAAGAACTGAGTAAAGTTCTGTGTATGAGCCTCTCTCCATCATCTCCATGATTACCTACTGTGTGATGAGTTACAAAGATCAAGTTTTCCAAGCAACTCGATGCCTGGCATCGAATCTCTGCTGATAAGTCATATTTTCATTTATATTTTTCATCCAGTATTGAAGTGTTTGAAAAACATGATGTTGTTGGAGCAACTCGATGCCTGGCATCGAATTCCAGTTGATAAGTCATATTCTAAGTGTGCATGAAATCACCTATAGTTTTGGTGTCCAAAAGATCAAGACTTTATGCGGGAATTCGATGCCTGGCATCGAATCCCTGCTGAAAAGTGGCCAAAAACATCCCAAGTTGATGCCCGGCATCGAATTCTCGTTGCAAGTCGATGCTAGGCATCGAATTCTAATTTTAAACAGGCGCTCTTACTAAAACAGGTAATATTTCCAGTTTTGGAAGGTCATACAGGGTCATCTTGTGAGAGCCATAACTTGAGTTCTAGAGATCCGTTTGATGCATATGATAGCTTGTTGGAAAGCTCTACTCTTCTAGTTTTAGCCTATAAAGTTTCATGGAGAAATAATACTTGAGCTAGGAGAAATTAGCAAAATACTGAAGGTATGTCATTTCAGTGAATAGGAATTTCTGTAGAAGCAAAATTCTCACTTTAGGCTATCATTTCTCAAAGTTTGAAGTGGCAATGAGTTAATGGTGACCATAGAGGTGTTCTAGTGTCACCTTAATTCATTTCTTGTGGTGTTTCATACATCAACAAGTGGTATCAGAGCAGAAAGATTCTCGAGAGCAGAAGACGACAAAGGTACGAGAAGTTTTGTAAAGTTTTCCATTAAAGTTTGAAAGGTGAAGCATTTGAAGACACAAGGCATCAAAAGATTACTTTCGAAGTATCCTCATACACAAAGAACTTCAAAAGGTATTATCCTTTATCCTTTAAGCTCACAGGTTGCAGCAGAAGGAAAGAACTATGGCAGATCATATCTCCATTGACAAACTGGACAGAGATAATTACCCCGCATGGGTAATGAGAATGGAAGCCTTACTTATGAGTAAGGATCTCATGGTATATGTTTTTAACAGGTGAAGAAGAGAAGCCAGTATTTGAAGATGAAAGCCGACCAAAGAAAGAAGAACTTGATGCTTTAAAGCATTGGCAGAAGAAGGATGCAAGTGCAAAAGCCTACATCTACAATACAATCTCAGATCATTTGCTACCACACATCAGAGGATTGGAATCATCAGAAGATATATGGAATGCATTGGAATATCATTTCCAAAGCATTACTAAAGCACGGAAAGCAAGTCTATGGTCAGAGTTTACAACATTCAAGAAGAAGCCAAGTCAAACCATTAGTGATTATGTCACTAAGATGAAGGATCTAGCAGATAGTCTTGGATCCATAGATGAAGATGTTGAAGATCACAGATTGATTGCTCAACTACTTGCAGGCTTGAGAGGGGATGAAAGGTGGAAACCTTTTGTCTTATCAACAGAACTTTCATTAAATCATTATGTTCCAGATTTGAACCAGTTGCTTGGTTTGATGCTCACATATGAGCAAGACTTGAAGGGAGATGGAGATAAAGGACAAAGTTCTGCAATGTACATGAAGAACAAGAAGAAAGGAGATAAAGGTAAAGCAAAGGATGAAGAGGAGCTAGTTCTCAAGCTTATTATGCAAGAGGTAAAGGCACTGGCAGAGGAAGAGCAAGAGGTTTTGGAAGAGGAAGAGGTAATCAAAATAACAACAAAAAGGCTTGCTGGATCTGTGGATTGAGTAATCATTTGGCTCATGACTGTTGGCACAACCAACAAGGATCAAACCAGAATCAAAACAACAATAGCAGAGGCCGAGGTGGAAGATATCAAAGTAATTTTCAAAGAGGTAGACAAAGTCAAAGAGGAGGCTATGGTAGAGGTGGAGGAAGAAGTTGGGGACAGAATCAATCCTACAACACCACCTACTACAATTATGCAAATGACACACAGAATGAAAGTCATAGTACATCATTGATGATGAACTCAATCAACACATCTGATAAAGAAGATCTAAAGGTATTTTACATTGACTCTGGATGTTCTAATCATTTGTCAGGAAACATAGAATTGATGTCAGAATTGGAAAAAGGCATTTCTAGTCACACAGTTCAAACTGGTGATAATACAAGACATAGTGTACATTCAATTGGAAAAGTGAAATGCAAGAGTGGAGCAGATTTGCTAACCAATGTTTTGTATGTTCCTACAATACCTAAAAACTTGATTAGTGTGGGACAGATAGTTGAAAAAGGTTTTCAAGTTAGGTTTACAAATGAAGGAGTATTTGTGGAAGATCCAGAGAATGGATATAATCAGATTGTCTCTGGTAAGAAAGAAGGTAGACTCTTTACTTTAAGAGTGCAAGGGAACATTGGTCAAGCTTTGCTCACACATGGTGAAGGAGTGATTACAAAACTTGATCTCTCGCATAAGAGATTAGGTCATTTCAATGAAAGAGGAATTAAAGCTATGGTTGCTAATCAGTCTGTACTAGGATTGCCAAATGTGCAAAGTCAACATATGGTTTATAAATGTGAAGCATGTCAAATGGGTAAAGCACACAGGTTACCATTTCAAAAGAAAGGATTCAAACATGATGGAGTACTTGAGCTCATTCATACAGATGTATGGGGACCAACAAAAGAAGGATCTATCAATGGCTCAAGGTATTATGTTCTTTTCATTGATGATGCTACAAGATGGATAACATTATATGTTTTGAAGGAAAGATCAGAAGTATTTGGAGCTTTCAAGAATTTTCATGCATATGCAGAGAGAGTCACAGGTCAAAAGCTTAAGAGACTGAGGTCTGATGGAGGGGGAGAATACTTCTCCCAAGAGTTCAATGATTATCTTTGGAATGCAGGTATTAAGAGAGAAATAACTTGCAGGTATACACCACAACAAAATGGTGTAGCAGAAAGAAGGAACAGGACTTTGGTTGAGTTTGCTAGAGCTATGCTAAAGGAGAAGAACTGTCCAAATTATCTTTGGGCTGAGGCTGTAAATACAGCTACATATCTTGTGAATAGATTACCATGTGCAGCTCTGAATGGAATGACTCCATATGAAGCTTGGTGGGGTAAGAAACCAACACTAGATCATTGTAGAGTGTTTGGATCAATTGCATATGCTTATGTGCCATCACAACTTAGGCATAAACTTGAACCAAAGGCAGAAAAATATGTGTTCATTGGTTATGATGAAAAGCAGATGGGTTACAGGTTGTGGAATCCTCTAACAAAACAATTTATTGTTTCTAGAGATGTTACATTTGATGAACAGAAAAGTTGGTATGCAGATCAAAGTCATACAGCTGAAGAATTTGAAGAAGAGGTAAGAAGATGTGAGAAAGGAAAATCAATTGTGCAGGTAAATAGAGATGAAGACTATATGCAAGCAAGTACATCCACAAGTGGATTAACAAGAAGAAATGAAGAAGCTCCTATATTTGATGAAGAAGTGTATCCAGAAACCTATGAAGAATGTGAACCAAGAAGGTCAAGCAGGACTAGAAGACAACCAGAAAGGTATTCTTATGATACTTCTTACATAACTCAGAAGAACTATGCATATATGGTCAAAGATGATGAAGAACCCCAAAACTATGATGAAGCTAAAGGTAAGAAGCAATGGGAAGAAGCAATGAAGGAAGAGTTCAATGCACTGGAGGAGAACAAGACATGGAAACTTGTTCCTAAACCAAATGGTAAGAAAGTAATTGGAAATAAATGGGTTTATAAAGTGAAGAAGCTTGCAGATGGAAGTATAGCCAGATACAAAGCTAGATTGGTGGTGAAAGGCTATGCCCAGACCTATGGCATAGATTATGATGAGACATTCAGTCCTGTAGCTAAGATGTCAACTATAAGGACAATCATTGCTATTGCAGCTTCAAAAGGATGGACCCTAAGTCAATTGGATATAAAAAATGCATTCTTGAATGGATACATATCAGATGAGGTATACATGGAACAACCTCAAGGGTTTATAGATTCCAGGTATCCAAATTTTGTTTGCAGGTTGAGAAGAGCATTGTATGGATTGAAGCAAGCTCCAAGAGCTTGGAACTATAGACTGGTGAAGTATCTCAATGATCTTGGATATCAAAGTTCAAAAGTAGATTCAAGTCTACTTATCAAAAGAACAGAGGAAGGTACAATCTACATTTGTATTTATGTAGATGACATTATAATCACAGGTACTTCAGATGAAGGAATCAAGGAGGTAAAGAGATTACTTGAGAAAGAGTTTAAGATCAGTGACCTAGGAAAGTTATCATACTTTCTTGGAATGGAAGTTACTTATACAGATCATGGCATATATGTGTCACAAGAAAGGTATCTTCTGAACTTGTTGAAGAAGTTTGATATGGAAAATTGCAGAGAAGCTTCAACTCCACTTGAAGTTAATCACAAGCTCAGTAAATATGATGGTGCAGACTACAAAGATATGAGGAAGTATCAATCTCTTGTGGGTAGTTTGATTTATGCTACACTAACAAGACCTGATCTTAGTTATGCAGTGGGAGTTTTGTCACAATTCATGCATTGTCCAAAGGACCCACATTGGATTGTAGGTCAAAGAGTTCTCAGATATATCAAAGGAACTATAAAGGAAGGATTATATTATCCTTTTACATCAGATTTGAAGTTGAGAGCCTACAGTGACTCAGACTGGGCAGGTAATCAAGATGACAGGAGATCAACTCATGGTTACATGATATACATTGGTGATAAGCTTGTAAGTTGGTGTTCCAAGAAACAACATACAGTAGCATTATCATCAACTGAAGCAGAGTACAAAGGACTTGTGGAAGCAGCTAAGGAAGTCATATGGATGCAGACATTGTTCAAGAGCTTAGGCATTGATCAAGGTACACCTACAATACATGGAGATAATATGAGTTCACTTTATCTTGCAGCAAATCCAGTATTTCATGCAAGAACAAAGCACATAGAGATACAGTATCATTTTCTCAGAGAAAAGGTAATGGAGAAGGAGATTGAAGTGGAATACATTTCTACTAAAGATCAATTAGCAGACATAATGACAAAGAGCTTGGATGGTGTGAAGACCAGCAGATTCAAAAGCATGGCAGGAGTAAAAGAAAAGAAGATGATATGAAGAAACAGGGAATGTCAATTAGTGATTGAGGGGGAGCTGTTGGAGAAACACTCACTAATTAGACATATATTTGAAGGTCAAATCTTAGGACGAAAACCCCATGCCTATGTGAAGGGACAAATTCACAAATGTATCATATTTGTAAAGTTAGTTCACTTTAGTTCTAGAAGTTTTTTAAAATCACGAGAATACAAAAATCTATATAAGTTAGTTTGTATCAACTGACGCGGTGCGAGAGGAGAAGAAGAAGGAGGAAGACAATGAGAAAGTGAGAAGAACTCATTTTTGTATGACTGAGTATAGTAGGGCTTCTCTGAGTGAGAAAGCATCTGTAAAACTTCTGAGTTTTTTATAGTTATGAGAAGAACTGAGTAAAGTTCTGTGTATGAGCCTCTCTCCATCATCTCCATGATTACCTACTGTGTGATGAGTTACAAAGATCAAGTTTTCCAAGCAACTCGATGCCTGGCATCGAATCTCTGCTGATAAGTCATATTTTCATTTATATTTTTCATCCAGTACTGAAGTGTTTGAAAAACATGATGTTGTTGGAGCAACTCGATGCCTGGCATCGAATTCCAGTTGATAAGTCATATTCTAAGTGTGCATGAAATCACCTATAGTTTTGGTGTCCAAAAGATCAAGACTTTATGCGGGAATTCGATGCATGGCATCCAATCCCTGCTGAAAAGTGGCCAAAAACATCCCAAGTCGATGCCCGGCATCGAATTCTCGTTGCAAGTCGATGCTAGGCATCGAATTCTAATTTTAAACAGGCGCTCTTACTAAAACAGGTAATATTTCTAGTTTTGGAAGGTCATATAGGGTCATCTTGTGAGAGCCATAACTTGAGTTCTAGAGAGTTGTTTGATGCATATGATAGCTTGTTGGAAAGCTCTACTCTTCTAGTTTCAGCCTATAAAGTTTCATGGAGAAATAATACTTGAGCTAGGAGAAATTAGCAAAATACTGAAGGTATGTCATTTCAGTGACTAGGAATTTCTGTAGAAGCAAAGTTCTCACTTTAGGCTATCATTTCTCAAAGTTTGAAGTGGCAATGAGTTAATGGTGACCATAGAGGTGTTCTAGTGTCACCTTAATTCATTTCTTGTGGTGTTTCATACATCAACATTTATTATTTACCAGTTTTGTCAATACATTAGATAGGATCTTATTTGTGCTCTTGGCTTTTCTGTTAGCTCTAATAAGCCCTAGAAATGCAAACCTGGTTCGATAGCATTTGTCTGATTGAACAATTGATTGGTCTCAAGCATATCCTGAGCTAGTTCTACTAGTTTCGTACACATTTTTGTCCGTTCAATCTCTAAATTTGCTCTAGGGTAACTCTTATCTAGGTTTGTAGCTATTGGCCCTTCTTGAAGTCAAGCCTAATAGGCCTTGAGCATCATGTCCAAGTCTTCTAGGGTTGGATCTACAAGAACAGACCCTGGTTGTGGTCTATTTACAATGGGAGGTGGGGTGGGATGAAGTGGAGTGGATGGATTTTCAGCATGCGAGGGTCTTTGAGATGCAATGTGTGCTATTTTTGTTTTTGCATCTTTCAAGCTTTCTTCTAATTCAGTTAAATTTCTAGCCCACTTATGATTGGCCTTCTCTAGGGTATCCTTCCATGTTCTTGTTTTCCTCTTACTAGGCTCTCTTGATTCACTTGACTATGACTGTTCAACTAGTTGATATTTTTACTAAAGCACTTGGAGCAGAAAAGCTGAAAAAGTTTCAGAAGATGCTTGGATTAGAGGACATGATGTTTAGCTTGGGGGGGAGTGTTGAGATGTCAAGCTCAACGTGTGATGATCCAAGATGACACGTATCACTTTTTCATTTCTCTGACATGTATAGTGGTCACACTAGTATATGTGAGGGATACTTCATTGAGCTTTACTAGATTTATCTAGTGAGAGTGATGGCATATTTGTTTCTTACCAGCTCACTCATTTGTGGACATTAGGATTTTCCTTATGTATTGTTCTTTATATATGGAACTTGTTGTATTCTTGTTTTAGGTCATTCTTGTACATTCCTTTATGTAATAGAAGAAGAAGAAGATCATTCTTCGTTGGCTCAATTTGTGTGTGTGCTGCTCCTTGATTGTGAGAGTGTGTGTGTGAGCTCTCTTGCTTATCTCCTTCCTCATGATAGGATTTGCCATCGGATTTGGAACATTTCCATAGCATAACATGGGGCATTGGGATTGGGAAATAATCCTTGCCTTCTTGATTTCATTATTTTTATGCACTCAAGGAGTTTTGCCTATGCCTCCTCTCTAACTCATTCTTAGTGCTCTTTTTGTTTCTTCTCTTTGTGCAGTCATACCAGCATCTTTAGACAATAGCTCTTGGTATAGTTTAATGAAGGATGCACTAATATAAATCATGAAAACTTCCTCTTTATCATGAGGAAGAAGATACAGAAGAGAGCTCACACACACACTCTCACATATCAAAGAGGAGCAGACACAGAAATTGAGGCAAGGAAGAATGATCTTCTTCTTCTTCTATTACTTAAAAGGAATGTACAAGAATGACCTAAAAACAACAATACAACAAGTGCAATATATAAAGAACAATACATTATGAAAATCCTAATGTCCACAAATGAGTGAGTTGGAAAGAAACACATGTGTCATCACTCTCGATAGATAAATCTAGTAAAGCTCAATGAAGTATCCCTCCCATATATCGGCATGAACACTATATGTGTCAGAGAAATGAAAAAGTGATACGTGTCATCTTGGATCATCACATGTTGAGCTCGATATCTCAAGACTCCCCCTCAAGCTCAATGTCATGTCCTCTAATCCAAGCATCTTCCAGAACTTCTTCAATTTCTCTAGTCCAAGTGCTTTAGTGAAAATATCAGCAACCTGCTCATCCGTCCTCACATAAACAAGATCAATATCACTTGCTAATACCTTCTCTTTGATGAAGTGATAAATGGTACCTCGATATGCTTTGTTCTAGCATGAAAAATAGGACTTCATGCTAAATGAATGTTGCTAAGATTATCAGGATAATTGATGATCGGTTTTTTCGCTTCCACACCTAAATCTATAAGTAGCATCTCTAACCATGATGGTTCTCATGCAATCATTGCAGCACCTCTATACTTAGCCTTTGTACACGACAAAGAAACAGTGGGTTGCTTCTTGTTACTCCATGTAATAGCTGCACTCCCAAATGAGAATAGAAAGCCACTAGCATATCTTCTATCTAGAATACTACTAGCCTAATCTGCATCGGTGTATCCATGAACCTGCAAATCTACATGAACTTCATAAAACAATGCATAATTCAAAGAAGCACTCACATAACATAGAATGTGCCTTAGAGCATCTTAATGTGGCTTCCCGAGAACCTGCATAAATTGACTTTCAAGTCTGACAATGTAGCTTAGATCAGGCCTTGTAATTGTGAGATATATCAAACTTCCTACAATTTTCATAGTAGCATTTTCCAATGCTTCACCTAATGTAGCATTGTTGGCACTCAAGGTCAAGCACAAGGTAAAGGAATGCTTCAAAGAAGTGGACACATAAGAAGAGGGAGCACTTATGGAGCTCCAAGAAGCACATGTCAAATTTTCAATAGAAATCCCTAAAAAAATAGTAATTTTTATCACTAAAAACCATTGTAAATATCATTTCTCATTTTTGCAACTCCATTTTGTTCAAGACAATGATTCCTCAAGCTTAACTAGTATTAGAAGTAGGTACCTGCCAATTTTCATAATTTTTAGAGTTGTTTGAGCCCTCAAGTAAGCTTTGGAACCTAATTTTTAACTAGGCCGGACACTAGGTCTGGACAGGGCCAAAACTAGTCCAAAAACTATAAAAAGAACTAGAGAACTCATTTTTGAGGTTAACATTTTTGAGGTGAGCTTCTTAGTAGTTTGTGAGAGATTTGAGCTTTTGTAAGAGAATTCTTTGCAATAAAAAGCTTTCCCTTGTTCCTCTCTTTGATCTTGCCTTGCATGTGTCTGTGTATGTGTGTGCATGCTAGTGTGCTTCTCACTCACACATTTGCGCCTCCACATGCTCATGGTCTTCATACCAATTGTCACATCTCCGTGGATTGACAAGTAAAGGAGGTGGTGCTTATGCTTGAGCTACACCAAATTTTGGTGTCATTGCCTGGGAAGGAACCCTGGTCTCCCCCGTGATAGGCGGGGATACTTACCACTATACTACAATGACGTTGCTAGGGAGTGTTGCTTGAGGACGAGCATTGTGATGGCAAGATCGTAGATTTGTGATGTTGGAAGGTAAAAAATAGTCATTTTCTGTTCATTTTCTAACTTTTCTTCTCCATCTTCATCTTGATCTTCATCCATTTTCATCTTCATAGAATTTTTTCATTTTTGAGTGCATTTTCACCATTTTCACATCATTTCTCATGTATAGGAGTGAAGAAAGAGCTAGGAAGTTCTTGGGATTGCATGCGCTTGTGTTTTTCATGATTTTTTGCACATTTGGGGCTCGATGCAAAAAAATCAAAATTCTCGCCTAAAAACTTAGAAAATCGCTACTTTCTCAGAAAATCACGATTCTCTATAATATTCAAATTTTTTCCTACCTAATTTTTTTTATTAGAAAATTGTGATTTTTTGAAAGTGAGAAAATCATGATTCTCGGAAAGTGAGAAAATCGTGATTCTCTAGAATTGTGCAATTTGAGAAAATCACGATTCTTTGCTTTGAGAGGATTGGAGAAAATCACGATTTCTTGGACTTAAAGATTTGAGAAAATTGTGATTCTTTGGAATTTAGCATTTGGAGAAATTCATGATTCTATGCTTGGTCATTTTTTAGAAAGTTGCAATTCCTAGATTTAGTGCATTTTGAGAAAGTCACGATTCTTTGGAAGTGTAGATTTTGAGAAAATCGCGATTCTCTGGACTTGGCAATTTGAGAAAATCGTGATTCTTTGGAAGTGTAGATTTTGAGAAAATCGCGATTCTCTAGAAGTGTATATTGTGAGAAAATCACGATTCTCTAGAAGTGTAGACTTTGAGAAAATCGCAATTCTTAGAACTTGATAATGTGAGAAAATCGCGATTCTCTGGGAGTGTAGATTTTGAGAAAATCACGATTCTTTGGAAGTGTAGATTTGAGAAAATCGCGATTCTCTGGACTTGGAAAAAGTGAAAAAATTGCGATTCTCTGCATTTTGGAGTTTGAGAAAATTGTGATCCTCTAGAATTAGAAAATTTGAGAAAATCACGATTCTTTGCTTTGAGAGGATTTGAGAAAATTGTGATTTCCTGGACTTAAGATTTGAGAAAATCGTGATTCTTTGGAATTTAGAATTTGGAGAAAGTCACGATTCTTTGCTTGGTCATTTTTGAGAAATTCGTGATTTCCTAGATTTAGTGCATTTTGAGAAAGTCGCGATTCTCTGGACTTGGGAATTTGGAGAACGTCGGGATTTCTTGGACTCAAGGATTTGAGAAATTCGTGATTCTTTGCTTGGTGATTTTGAGAAAGTCCTGATTCTTTGGATTTTGGATTTTGGATTTTGAGAGAATCACCATTCTCTGGTTGTTGCACTTGTAGAAAACATGACTTTTTGGCTGCCTGATTTGCAAAAAAACACGGTTATTTGAGAGGTCCTCTTTGCCTGTTTTGACCCCCAGAAGAATGATTGGACATAACTTTCTCATACAAAATCCGTTTGTTGTGATTTTGGGTTCATTGGAAAGCTCGTTTTGTACTACAAAAAGATTGATTAGTTATGGTAAAACTAATACGTGGAGTTATAGATATAGTATTTTGAAGTTGACCCTCAGGTGGGACTACTAAACCAAGGGGGCTCCAAAGGATTTTGAGCAATACAAAGGGGGAAAAAGAGTCTTTAAAAATACATGAATCAAACTATCTATCAAATAAATTAGAGTTAAAGCTTGATCTGACCTTGGGACATTTATAGGTATATTGAGATCCATTCAAGGGTGTCAAAGCAAGGTGGCAGGTGCATTGCAAGTTTGGGAACATGTATCCGGGGCATTCAAGTGTGATCAAGGGAGAAGCGACTTGAGGTTGGCATCATTCTTAACCCCCTCAGTCAATTCTTAGCTTAGGCTAAATACAACTAGTGATATTAATTAATATGGTGATGATAAGCATGACATAAGTCCAAGAAAACTCTAATTTCCCAAGTTAAATCATAGCTAAGATATTGTTGCGACAAAATCCAAAGGCAAAGGAAAAAAGTGGATCGATCACATCTCAAAGTGCGACAAACTAATGTCTTCCTAACGACGATATTTGTAAGCCAAGATTATATCAAAGAAATCTATAAAAGAACATGTAATTGATTCAAAAGAATATTGCAAACTGGTTGTACTTGGGAAAATTAGGACTAATAGACAAAGCTTATGAACCTAAGGTTAGGTAGATACCTAGGCCTGGATAGACAAAGCATTAGATCCTCTAAAACTAGTGTCAATCACACAGCTAGGTTGTGGGCACGACAACTTAGTGGTTATCCCTACGTGCTAAGTTCGGACACAAGTGATTCAGAAATGTCCTTTAGCATAGAAAGACCTATAGGTAGCTTAGGTACTGCCTATTTATAGACACCTGAAGGTCCCTATAAGAAATAATTGGACTATATTAAGCCCAATTGATTAGGTCCTCGCATCTATGAGGATGGTTTGAGGCGGTTAGTTGTCCAACTCAAAAATCCAGATCAACCCTTTGGACTTGAACACCCAGCGGTGAAATTCGAAGAGGGTTCATATATTGACAAGCAAGGAACCATGTATGTGCTCACGAGCTTACCTGATAGGACATATGAGTTTGGAAATATCATTCCTGAGAATGAAATAGGAGACCTAGAGCAAGGGGACCTGACGAGAACCCAAGACTCCTAGAGGCAAGTTAGTTTTGACCAGAATGATCACTCCAGATTGGATCCCTCAAGACAACAAAATCATAGAACTATTCTTGAATAGAGAAACGGAAGATACAAGCTAGATCAACCTAACCCAATAATCACCATTTGTGAATTCAAAGACCTTGAGACACCAAGAAAATTTGTCTATCTAGATAACACATCGTAGAGAATGTTCTTGGTAACAGAGCATGATAGGCATGCATACACTTGGAAGAGTGAATTGATTTTCCCTCTAGCAAGGTCTAATGTTTCCCATGGCTTCCAAGGAGCAAGATCATCCCAGGCTCATGAAAACCAACGAGAACGAACTAGAGAGAGACTTGAAGTAAGCTTTGCAAATACTATGGGTAGAGAACGATCAAGATTTGAAAATGAAAGACCTGAGAGAGAGAGAGACATAGAACACAGAGGAATCAAAGAGATGAACATGATTTTCCATTGCCTAGATCACGAGAGCACCCAAGAACCCTTAGACCCTCTCGAGTGGTTAAGGCAATGAAGAACTATTTTGATGGGTCAGGAGATCCTTATGATCATGTGGCAGAGTTCAAACAAGTGTTAAGAGCTAAAAAGGTTGAGGACTTGTTCACACAATTTGAGGCATTTGGTTTGACTCTCAAGGGTACTACCTTAGCTTGGTTTCAACCCCTAAACGGTTGCAATCATCGAGATATAGATCAACTGCTAGAAGCATTCATCGTAGAATTTTCCAAGAGTGGCATTAGGCATAACACATCATCCTCGATCCACAACTTCAAGCAAACACCCTAAGAAAAATTCATTAGGGGAAAAAATGAACCCTGCATGGGCCTTTTAGATTAAGGAGTGATTAGTGATGGACCAATGTGAAGAGGGTGGTGGCCACAGTCTAGTCCCTAAATTACATAGGCTAGGCCTAGTCTTCCCTTGTTTTTGTGTGGTCAAAGAGCAAAAAACCACCTAAAACTCATGGTTTTCTCCACCTGAATGGTTTTTGAATTCTCATAATTGATTTTTGGCCGTTGGATTCAGTCAAAAATCCAAAGGTAGAGCTTAAAGCAAAAAATTCAAGGTGCCCTTGCTTTATGACCCTTGGATTGGATTTAGATCTTGTGGCTAAGATCAAATGAAGCTTCAAAAAGGCACCTTTCCTTTATGACCCTTGGATGGGGCTTAGATTTGAGGGCTCTCATTGAATCCCATGTGATTTAAGCACCTTCATTTATGTCCTTTAGATTTAGCCTTGATCCAATGGCTAAGATGGCTACCGATGATGATCATGGGCACCTTTTGTTCTCTCCCGTTAGATCAAAAGATGATCCAACGGCTCCTATGACCTATGTTGTGAAGATCAGCCCCAAATCTAGCGATCTGTCTGATTCGCATCAATCCAAGGGCCTAAAATTGTGTAGAGAGTTCCCAAAAAAGCCTGCTTGAGTAGGACAAAAATCCCACGGATTTTCTTGCCTTCTCTCTCTAGAGGCCCTTCAACTTAATCTAAGCCATTGAATTCAAATATCAAGGGCTCAAAATATTCCAATTTAGTAATTTAAATATGAAAGCTATCAAATATTATTTTATTTGAGAATAGCACTAGTGGTTTTGTATGCTCCCTCAAACCACTAGATTAAGCATTTTAATCCCTAAAAACTAGGAATCCTTACAAGGTCCATGCAGAGTCCATATTTTCCCTTAATGGCTAGGCTAGTTGGATGGAGATTTAAACAATATGTGAAAAGATGCCCAACACCTGAATTACCTACACAAGCAAAACAAGTTTCCCTATTTTTAGATGGACTTCTAAGCGGGAAACTTACATCATATGTATGTCTCAAGGAGCCAACCACACTAGATCATTGCTTGAGAATGTCTATTGACAAAGAAGACAACTTAGGTAAGGAGTTAGAATTGTCCAAACTCTATAAGTAATCTGACAGTTCTACTAGTCACACTTCTAGACCCTCCATTGATATAGATGAGATAGTTGAACAAGTTGCCAAGAAGTAGGAGTTCAAAATAGACAAACACTAAGGATCACCGTAGTGAAACGATGTTACAAATGTGGAGGGGACCACATGGCTAATGTTTTCCCGATCATGGCTTAACCCCAAGGAAACCCTAGTGGCCAATATTGTACTATTGAGAGAAAATACACAAACCACATGACTCAAGATTGTCCATACAATAGGGAAACTATCAAACAAACTTATCAATAACCTTACCAACAGGGTAGTTATCAGAGCCAATACCAACAGCCATATTATAGGCCACAACAACAATAATCAACCTCAATACCAACAACAATATCAAGCACTATGTAGGCCACAAATGCTCTTAGGAAACCAACTTCCACCTCTTGCCAATGTACTTCCAGTTAAATATGAAATGGCAGAGGAGAACCCTAATAGAGCATTGGTGCCAATGACCCCTTTGGTCTCAAAAAATGATCATCTTTCTTAGAGTTCTGACTACTCCCATGAAGATAGTCCACAAGCTTACTACAGAGAGTCACTTGAGCACAATGAGATTTATCCATATCAATATGAGACACCACCTATGGAACAAAATTGGGAGTGAGAATACTCCAATGTCATGTATATGAATCCAAACCCTAGGCCCCAATTGAGATAAATGAGACCACAAGCCATAGAGGACCATGTTTTACATGTCAGGGTGACCATTTCATTCATGAATGTCCCCACCCACCGACTCCAGGACAAGGACAAAACATCACAATATAAGGCTTTTGTCCTGAGTGTAGCAAGGAACATCTCCCCAGAGATTGTCCGAGGAACCCCTCTAGTGCACCCAAGGTTACACCAATTAATGTGGTAGGCTTAGTGGTGGATTCAAGTTCAAGTAATGTTAACATGGCTAGGCCAATCACTCATCCCCATTATAGATCTTTCGGATACCCTCCCAGAGAGCAAGGTAGAGAGATGCCTAGATACAACCCTTATCTAGGGCCACAAGGAGCACCTAGACCGTATGAGCAAGGGGGGCATGGACAACCACAGCCAGTGTTAGGACAATAAGCACCACATCCAAAAAATGTAGTGCCAATCAAATACACTCAATCAAAGGAAAACATGGAAAGAGCCATAGTATCAGCTACGCCTTTAGCTAGTGCAAAAACAACAAATTAGGGATATGAGTAGAGCTAGGACAAATACTACCTTTATGATGCCAGTCTAGTCGAGTATGAATAGACCTATGAGGAACAATATTATGGTTATGAAGGATACGACCATTCCTATGGACTTGAATATGCGAACCTGATGTACACTACACCTAAAGCACCTGCATCGATGAGAGCACCTATTAGACCACATGTGCCAAGAGGACCATGCTATAGATGCAGTGGAGATCATTTCATAAGAGAATGCACATTGCCATACAACCCACCATGTCCTAGAACATGGAAAGGGTACTGCAATGAGTGTGGAAAGGAACATCTATTTAGAGGCTGCTTGAAAAATCCCAATAAGACTCATAACACTGCTCAAATCAATGTAATGGAAGTGATTGAATCATGGGGAAGTGATAAAGAATACATAGTACCATTAAAAGCCATTACTCGAGCCCAAGGCAAAGGACAAGTGATGAAAGAAATAGATTCTCAACATGAAATGGATAAGAGCCTAGAGCCAAAGATACAGATAGTAGAAGATTCAGAAGACCCACAAGAAAGTATCCAAACGAAGAAAACACAAAGTTGGAAGACTAGAAGAGAAAAATGCAGGAATAAATGGCAAAAGAAGAAAAATAAAGAGAATGAGAAAGATGCAAAAAAATTAAGAAATCTCGAGAGCAAGAAGTGCAAGGAAACACTTATCAGAAGACCCAAACACAGAAGCCACACAAACCAAAATCCATTCTAGTTGACCCTATGCCAGAAGACCTTGATATGTGGTTGAAAGTTTACCAATCCAGAATCATGACAAGACCAAACATAGAACAACATGAAAAACTCTACCCACAAGGAGAGCTAGAAAAGGAGAGATTGGCTATATGCAAGAAGCTCATAGAGATAGCATAGATCACACTAGAAAATACTACCCCAATCCTGCCAGAGACTAGGATACTTCAGAGCCAATTCAATGAATGTCTCAAAAACAACAGTCGAAAACAAACAAGAATACCTAAAGAGGAACATAGTGAAGAAGAACAACAGAGTAATCAGGCCAAATGGATTTTTGTAATTCTAGAGCTAGAGGCCCATTAGCCACAAGACTTGTGGGCCAAGATCCAGGAAGAATGATGGAAAAAGAACGAGAGTTTCACATTGCCCTTTCAAGAACTAGAAACAGGAGAAACCTAATCGATACCCAATTTAGAAGAAGCGCACGAAGAAGTTTCCATGTTAGACAGAAATAGGGAAGAATCAAACAACATTTCCACATTACCAAATTATATGGGAGAATACGAGAGAGAGAGAGAGAGTCTATAGTTATCCATGCTCCCACAATCAGAGACAAGGAAGATGGGTCTCTAGATAATACATCACACAACCTAGCAGAGCTCAAGAAGACTAAGGTACATTGCCTCTTGACAGTGGAAGAATTACTATGAGCCAAACCACCATTGTGGAAGCAGTTAGTTGGACAATTGAGAATAGAAACTGAAGAGACTATGAAGGAAAAAAGAGACATTAAAGGTCTATCTACCATTCAAATCCCAATTGATAAAGTTGGAGAATTTAGTGAAGGAGATGAAGGAAATACATGCCTACCTATCACATGTAATGGATATACGACTAAAGCCATCTTAGACATCGGAGCGGGTGTAGGCATAGCTACCAAAGAGATTTGGGAAAAATGGGAAAAACCTGCATTACGACAAACACATATGAAGCTTCAATTAGCAGATGGCCATGTGGAAATACCCCTAGGAATATTGGAGAAGATTAAGCTGCCTACCTACAGAGTAGAATTCGAACACACTCTAACTATATGTCAATTTGGAAAGGCTAATAATAACGAAATGATATTAGGACGACCTTTTATGAGGCAACTCAGGGTAGTACAAGATTGGGGAAGAGATGCATTATACTTGCAATATCAAGGGACTACCACCAAGATAAATTTACATACCTTTTCATATAGGGATGTGCCCCCATTACAATGGAATCCCATACATAGGGAGGAAGATTACCTGTCCATTCATAATGGAGGTTCTAGTGATCAATCATGGATGCACAAAGATGCTCAATTATGGATGTGCAAAGAGGAAAAGCGAGAGGAGAAAAAAACTCACTTATGTCCAATCGAACATCCAAATTACCAACCCATAGAGGATCCCATGTATATGCCTCGAATTTTCCCAGAGGAAGCATTTGAACCACATAGATGGATGGGGATTTTAGCCACCTTAGATGTGTGCATAAATGAGGAAGTATTAACCATGAATGTATGTGTGGATGAAGAAGGTTACGATGTAAGTTTTTACATGGTAATCCTTTAGGAAGTGGAGGCAGGAGAATTACTAGAAAAGGAATGAGGGAGGAGAACGAAAGCATAGAGATGGAGACAAAATCTGATTAAGAGGAATGGTATTTAGAAGCAATCCAAGATGAGAACAAAGAAGAAACACCCAAGGTTTTAGTGATAGAAGTAGCTCAGGCAAGACCAGACAATGAGGAAACATTAGATAAGGCAGAACAATCCCCAGATCTTTTTGAAGTCCCAGAGCACTTCAAAAGATATGAAGTAGACGAGAGGAAGATAGCTATTCAAATGCCAAAAAGGGAAGCCAGAGAAGGAGAAGTTTATGATAATAAGGAACAAACTAAGAAAGTGATAGTGACCATGGAAGAAGGAGAAGAGAGATGTATGTATATTGGAAAAGACATATCACTTGAAGAGGAAGAAGAATTGATAGCACTAATCTGAGAATACCGGGATGTATTCCCATGGACCTACAAAGATCTCAAGGGACTAGATCCATCCATTTGCTCCCATAGAATCCCAATGACACCTGACGTGAAATCTTCAAAACAACGCCCATACACCTACAATGATGTTTATTGGACAAAGATTAAAGAAGAGATAGACACACTATTAGTAGTCGGATTCATTTATGAGATAGAGTACATAGAATGGGTGTCACCTTAGTGGTAATACCAAAGAAGAATGGTAAACTGAGAGTCTGTATTAACCTAAAGAAAGTAAATGCAGCTACTATTCGTGATAGCTACCCATTACCAATCACTGACCATCTCTCGGAAAGAGTTGCAGGAAAGGAAGTATATAGCTTCCTAGATGGATTCTTTGGGTATAACCAAGTAGCTATCACTACTGAGGATCAACATAAAACAGCTTTCACAATTGAATAAACTATCTAACAAAATGGGTGGAAGCAAAAGCAACAAGGAAGAATGATGCACAAACCACAATTAAGTTTCTCTTTGAAGATATCTTTACTCGTTTTGGATAACCTATAGAGATAGTGAGCGATAGGGGAACACACTTCCTCAATGAAGTAATAGAAGCACTAGTGAATGAGTTTTCAGTAATTCACAAAAATCAGCCCCTATCACCCTCAAGCCAATGGACAGGTAGAGAGTTCCAATAAAGTGTTATGCACAGTGGTGACCAAGATAGTCAACAATGGAAGGTCATATTGGGATAAACCCTATAGAAGAAGATATTGTATGTGTCCAAAGCTCTATCATGCAGAAGGATGTTGCCTCCAACAAAAGAGTTGAAGACCCATTGAAACTTCCCTCTTTTATGAAGTCTCAGCCATCGATAGTAGTTCAACCATAGAGGCAAGAGAAACAGTACAAGATCGCTGCTGTATCAATTAGACAAATAGATTTCAAGAAGAAAGTAGTTCCGAGCATGAAGCAGATCTGGGTACAAAAGGGAGAGCAATCAATGACACTAGTGTAGTCAAATTCATTACCAGAGACGCAGCAGAGAAAGCCAAGACAACAAGTAGCAAAACAACGAAGATCTCTATCTCAAAGAGTGCTCCAAATTTGGGCGCCAAAATGATCAATGAAGGCCGACCACAATAATTTACAAATTTGGGTACCTAAGGAATTAGTTGCAGCTCAACAAGGGCAATCACGCAGGTGGATACCCAAGGAACTCTTACATGCACAAAAGCCTATGCTTTCACTTAGGAGAAAAGTCCCAACAACGAAGCCAAGGAAAAGCAAGGGTCCAAACCAACCACATAAATCAAAAGAAGATCAACTCACCACTTTGACAAATGTAAAGGGACAAGGAACAAGAGTATGAGGTTGGAAACAAAAAGTACTAGTAGACCCCACAAAAGTATGGGGTTGGAAACAAAAAGTACTAGTAGACCCCACAAAACTTAAGAGCCAACCACATGGGATACAAAATGTAAGAAACTAGCCAAAGATGAATAGGACAAAAGTGATCACTACATATGCCAATATTGTTCTCAAATGGATCCCTATAAGAAGGAATGATTAGTTGTCATCTCGAGGTCCAATGGACACCTCTACATATAGCTTGCATCAACGTCCCCAAGTAACATCCGAAGCCTCGACGAGCAAAAACCACGTGCCTTTGGCATAACCTTGTCTTTTGCACCATTCAAGTCATGCATTTCCAAAGTATGCATTATATAGGGCCACATTACACAACCATGCATTGGCACAATTGAGAATCCCAGGCACATGAGACACATTTGACATATGTAAATTATTTTATTGATACTAACATCTTTCTTCTTGTTTTGTGAAAATACTTTTTAAAAAAAACTTGTTCCCAAGTTTGGCTCATGGAACATGAATGAGTCATTCTTAGTTGAATGTGGAATCATTGATAACTGGGCATTTATCAGTTTTTGATAGAAGTGTATTTCGACTAGTAGATGATATTATTGCTGCCTTATCTAAGAGATGTCAAGAACTTGGCATGAACATGGCATCCACAACTATTGTTCCCCCTTACCATGGTAGGTGGGAAGATCTTGAAGGTCCGCAACTTGAGAGATGCTTAATGACTGTATGTACAAGAGCATCCAAGGAGATATCTGCAAGGGGTAGTACCCTGCAAAGCCTTGTATATATAGTAGGAATATAAAGAATTTCAATTCTCAGTGTTTGGCAAATGTTGCTTTGAAGAGAGGGGACAAGACCAGGCACTTGAAGAATCTCATCAGTGATCGACCATTCACCATGGTAAGAATCCTTACTTTGGCAACACCATAACCATGATCGATTAGGAAACCTTTTCGTTAGCATACCTGATAGAGAGTGTTAATCTAAAAAAGAACAAGCTATCCTTGATGTTAGAACACTTCTATATCAAGAATAACTCAAAACCTTTACCAATTTGGAGGATCAATACCAAGTTATCAAAATTTTGAACTAACTGTGAAAAAAGTCACTACTCAGAAAGTTTGCTGCACATAACTCACTCATTGACTAATCAAATGTGTAAAGTTTTTTATAAACCTTTGCATAAGGTGTTGCCTAAAGATTTCACACCTTCTCCAAGTTAATTCTTCTCAAAATATTCAATAGATCTTGAGAAATGATCCAAACAATCTACCTATGTCTGAAATTGTCCTCTTGTAGAGTCGATTTTGACACCTACAACTTCTAACACATAGTTCTCCCAAATCAGAATCCATTTAAGCAAATGCTTTTAGCCATAGATGGCTTACCTTCCAACTTAGATTTTGACTCCTGGTTTGTGCAAAACTTTACACTATGCACTGAGAACTGATCAATTCTTTGACCATCGAGATTGTGCCTATTTTAGAAGACACTCAACACTTCTTCACATACAAATGTTCCTACACCTAATTCTCTCATCCTGTTTACAATTAGGCTCTCAAATCTTAACCATAGAAGCATTAACTAAGGGAATTAGTCATCTACAAAAGGATTCTTGAAATGATCAAACACGGAAGGAGAACACAGCAAAATATCGGGTGCAACTTTTTTCTTCTATTCAGAAAACTTTACATCTAAATGATGAGAGAGTTCTTCCTCACTTTTAAAGTGTCTAATGACTATTACAACTTCTAATTCTTCTCATCTCATGCTCTCTTACTTGCCTTGACTTTTTACTTGTATATATAGGCATATATGTACAAGCTCATGACCATACAAAAGGTATAAGTGAGCTAACTACAAATTAATGTACATATGTATACAAGTCTTCATTTCCTGAACATACTCTATTTTCAATCTTCAATTGTTGATCTTTTCTTCATCCTTTGACTCCAAGTCTTTATCCAAAACATCAATTCATGGTTGACTTGCACCAACAGCTCCCCCTCAATCATCACTTGAGGTTTTCTCCATCTTCTTTATACCTGCCATGTCTTTAAATCTTTGTAGCTTTGGTCCATCCAAGCTTTTGGTTAGCATACCTACAATTTGATCTTTTGTTGAAGTATGTATGACTTCAATCTCCTTATCAATCACCTTCTCTCTTAAGAAGTGATACTGAATCTCAATGTGTTTAGTCCTGGCATGAAAAACAGGGTTAGCAGCTAAATACAATGAGCTCATGTTATCTCAATGAATAGTGGGTGTACTCTGAATGATGTTAAAACTCTTCATGAGAGTCTTCAACCATATGACTTCCTTTGCAGCTTCAACCATACCTTTATACTCTGCTTCTCTGGATGATAAAGCAATTGTGTGTTGCTTCTTAGAACACCAAGAGATTAACTTATCTCCCACATGACACAAGTATCCATAAGTTGATCTCATATCATCAGGACTGCCTGCCCAATCTGTATCACTATATATCTTGATGTTTGTATCTAATGTAAAACCATAATACATACTTCCTTGAGTGTACCCTTAATGTATCTCAACACTCTTTGTCGTGCAACCCAATGTTCTTTTCTAGGACAATGCATGAATTGAGACAACTCTCCAACTGCATATGACAAATTAGGCCTAATTAATGTAGCATAGATTATACTACCAACTAGACTTTGATATAACTTCATATCCTTGAATTCTTCTCCTCCATATCTGCTCAATTTGTGATTCATCTCCATTGGAGTAGGTGCTACCCTGCAATCTTCCATTTTAAACTTGATCAACAAGTTCTTCAAATACCTTTCTTGAGTTACATACACTCCATGTTGAGTATATAAGATCTCCATGCCCAAGAAATATGACAAATCTCCCAAGTCAGTAATCTTGAACTCTTTCTCCATTTGCTTCTTGAGGCTTTGAATTCCCTTCTCATCTATACCTGTAAGAATTATGTCATCAACATATAGGCACATGTAAATGAACCCATCATCACTTGCTTTGACAAGCAAGCTACTATCAGAAAGCTCTCTTGACCTTACATACATATTTTGAATACCTTTTATCTATGAACCCTTGTGGTTGCTCCATGAAAACATCAGCAAAAATATAACCATTAAGAAAAGCATTCTTCACATCTAATTGACATAATCTCCAACCTTTACATGCAGCAATGGCTATGAGTGTCTTGATAGTTGTCATCTTTTCCACGGAACTATAGTTCTCATCATAATCTATACCATATGTCTGAGCAAACCCTTTCACAACAAGTCTAGCTATATACCTAGACACAATTCCATCTGCATACCTCTTTGTCTTGTGGACCCATTTGCATCCAATGATCTTCTAACTATTTGGTTTAGGAACCAAATCCCATGTCTCATTCTCCATCAATGCATCATACTCTTCCTGCATAGCTTTTTCCCAATTTTCCTTACCTTTTGCCTCTTCATATGTAGAAGGGTCTTCATCCGCTTTCATCATGTAAGCATAATCTTTAGTAGTCAAAAAAGAAGTTTCATAGCTATACCTTGTAGGTTGCAATTTCTGTCTTGATGACCTTCTGAGTTCTCCACTTTTGGAAGTTTCTAGTTCATCACATTCTGAATCAAACTTTGGCACTTCTTCAACTTCAATTTGTACGTCATTTCTCTCTTCTTCATCAAATATCTGAACCTTTGATTTACCTTTCTTTTGATTCAAAACTTCTTCATCACCTGCATGATTATTGATTGTACCTGCATACCAAGTACCTTGGTCATCAAATGTAACATCCTTTGATACAAGGAGTTGCTTTGTGGATGGACTCCACAACCTATATCCCATCTGCTTATCATCATATCCAATGAACACATACTTTTCAGCTTTAGGTTCCAATTTATGCCTCAATTGAGATGGCACATATGCATAAGCCAAACATCCAAATACTTTGCAATGATCTAAGGTAGGTCTCTTACCCCACCATGCCTCATATGGTGTCATACCCTGCAAAGCTTTACATGGTAATCTATTAACCAAATATGTAGCTGTATTTACAACCTCAGCCCACAAATAGTTTGGACAATTTTTCTCCTTCATCATTGATCTTGGAAACTCAACAAGAGTTCTATTTCTCCTTTTTGCTACACCATTTTGTTGAGGAGAGTACCTGCAAGTAACTTCCCCTTTTATACCTGCATTCCATAAGTAATCACTGAACTCATTAGAGAAATACTCTCCCCCTCCATCTGACCTTAGTCTCTTCAACTTTTGACCTGTGATTCTTTCTCCATACACATGATAATGTGAATATCTCTTATTTATCTTTGATCACATATATAGTGATCCACCTGGTAGCATCATCAACATGAATCACATAATATCTTGAACCATTAATATTGAAATCCTTTGATGGTCCCCACACATCTGTGTGTACCAACTCAAGCTTCTTTGAATACATGAAACCATGCTTAGAATATGATTGCTTATGAGCCTTACCTAATTGACATGCATCACATCTGTATGTCATATGTTGACCTGCAACATTAGGCAATCCAAGCACTGAACCATTGTTAACCATATCCTTAATACCTCTTTCATTGAAATGTCCAAGTCTTTTATGCCAAAGATCTAACTCAGAGATCTTATGTCCTCCATAAGTAAACAAGGCATGACCAACATTACCTTGAATCTTCAATGTGAAGAGTCTTCCTTCTTTCTTCCCTGAAACAATTTGTTTATACCCTTGGCTAGGGTCTTCAACATAAATTCCATCATTAGTGAACCTTACTTCATAACCTTTTTCAACAATTTGCCCTACACTTATCAGATTCTTTGGAATTGTAGGAACGTACAAGACCTTACTCAGGAGAGTACTTCCATCCTTGGCCTTCACTGATCCAATTGACTTCACATTGTGCTTTGTATTATCACCTCTTTGAACTATATGATTAGTTACCTTATTCTCCAAATCAATCATCAAAGCTATATTACCACTCATGTGATTGCTACACCCTGAGTCAATGTAGAAGACTCTTTGGTCTTTACTTTGTCTTTCACAAGTTGCATTCATAATCAAGGTTGCTCCTTCTGATCTGAAGCATAATTGTATTAGGTATTATTGTAGGATTGACTTTGGAATCCTCTACCTGCATTTCTTTTAAAGTAACCTCTACTACCTCTACCTCTAAAATTACCTCTTTGGTTTCTGCCACCTCTTCTGCTTGAATTAAAATTCTGATTATATCCTCCATTATTCTCATTATTATGCCAACAATCATGAGCTAAATGATTTTTCTTACCACAATCTAATAAGCTTTTGTTCCATCTTTATTGCTTCTGCCTCTTCCTCTACCTTTGCCACCTCCTCTTCCTCTTAGGAAGTTGGTGTTGGCAGCCAAGGAACTGAAGGACTCACAAGACAAGGAAGTCAACAAAGGGAGTCGGAGCGTAGAGAAGGCACAAGCAGACAGAGTAGTCAATGAAGATCTGGCAAGTAGGCCATTTATTATTTTTTTTTTAATGAAGCTAAAGCATATCCAAGAGGTGGACCCACAAGAAGAAGAAGCAAGTAGGGAGCTCCAGGAAATGTATGTCAAAATGTTAGAAGAAATCCCTACAAAAATAGTGATTTTCACCACTAAAAACCATTGTAATTACCATTTCATATTTTTGTAGCTCCATTTTGTGCAAGCCAAGGAGTCCTTGAGCTTGAGGAGCTTTAGAAGTACCTACCTATCAGTTTTCACATTTTTTAGACTCCGTTTGAACCTCCAAATAGGCCAGAGAACCTAATTTTTAACTAGGCCGGACGCTAGGTCTGGACAAGGCCAAAAACTAGTCAAAAACTATAAATAGAGGTAGAGAGCTCATTTTTTAGGTTAGCTTGTAATAGAATTAAACTTGTATGAGCACTTTTGAAGTAATCTAAAAGAACTTCATTGCTTCTCTCTCTTTGTCTTACCTTGTGTGCGCTTGTGTGTGTATGTGTGTGCATGATAGTGTGCTTCTCACTCACGCACTTGTGCCTTCACTTGCTCGAGGTCATCATACCATCCTCACGTCTTCCCGTATTGACATTAAAGGAGGTGCTACTCATCACTGAGCTACACCAAATTTTGGCGCCGTTGCCGGGGATCGAGCTTTGAGGACGAGCGTGTGATGGTAAGACGTAGAGTTGTGATGTTGGTTTTGTAGGTAATCTCTTTACTTTTTCTTATTTTTCTTTTTCTTACCTCACCATCATCATCACCACCATCATCCTCATCATATCCGATCTCCATCTCCAACACCGCAAAAATTTCAGTTTTTTGATCATATCACCTTCTCCTTTCCATTTCCTTCATTTCACTTGTGAGAGAGAGCGAGAGAGCGACTTGTGTGTGTTGTTTTTGGTTGTTTCTTGAGCACTCTTGCAGGATCTTGCTGTATCATCGTGTCCAACACGCTATGCAAGTACGGAAAAGTCCAGAACTGTCTCTGTGTCGCGGACGCGATCGGCAGAAAATTTCATCTTTTGGTAAAACAAAGCACACTATAATGACACACATGAGGAGCACATTCCAAATCATCACTTAAAATTAAAAAATTTTGTGTTTCTCTGTCAATCGCGACCAACACCATCGATCACGATCGATAGCCATGATCGACAGATTCAGTCGATCGCGACCGACAGAGACGACCGACAGACCCTATCAATCGTGATTGACACCATCGATCACAATCGACAACCACGACCGACACCTCTGTCAGTCGTGATTGACACCGTCGATCGCGACCGACTGAATTTTGACGATTGACAGAAAAATTCGCGCATACACGTGTCCCTCCCGATTGATAGGACCCCGATCGGCTGAAATTACGGTGAAAATCCCGGAAAAAGTGTCGATCACGATTGATCGATCGCGATTGATAGGACTCACGACCGACTCTGTCGATCGCGATTGACACTGTCGATCGCGATTGACGTGTCGATCGCGACCGACAGGCCCCTGACGGACACCTCTGTCAATCACGATTGATAGACCTGTCGATCGCGATTGACAAGCTTTTCGGCCAAAATTTTAGGGTTTTTAATTCCAATCTTTTTGAGTAATTGGGGACACAAAAAATCACACATTTAGAGTATTGTGAGGCCTATACACTAGTGATCTAGGAAAAAGCCCAGTTGCCTGTTGACCTGTTTTCCCCTGTTTTAAACCTAGAACCCTGAACAGTCATAACTTTCTCATACGAAATCCATCTGGGGTGATCTTGGGCTTGTTGGAAATCTTGTGGGGAGTACAACCAAAAATTCCACTGGTTACGGTGAAATTAATATCAGGATTATTAGATATAGTATTTTGAAGTTGACCATATTCAGGGGGAACAAAGCCAAGGGATCTCTAGATTGTTTTCCTTAAAGACGAAAGGCTAATTGGTATCTGAGCTACATGAATAAAAGTGCTTGGTTATGTCTTTTGAATTTAAGTCTTGAGCTAATTTTGGGACTCTTACAGGTCCAGTGAGAGCATCAAAGGGCGATCGGAGCAAGAGTAAGTGCAAGCTTGGGAACACACTTCCTGAGCACACAAGGGCAACCAAGGGAGAAACTCAAGGTTGGGAAATTCTCAACTCCCTCTGTCAACTCCTAGCTTAGGCTAAGTTCGAGTAGTGCTAGAAGTAAGTCAGGGCAATGATAGGCACGAGACAAGTCAAGACTATCTAAGAAATCAAGTTCAAGTCAAGAGATAACCTGTGGGTGACCGAAAACTTTAAAGGGAAAGAACCTAACGTGAGAAGATCCACATTAAAGTGCGGAAATTAACTCAAGTGTTCTTGATGATGTGATATCAGACAAGATCATAACCACAATAATCAACTAAAAAGAATCAAGTGACTGATATAAAAGAACTCAACAACGAGGTTGTACCTTGGGTAAAAATTGGGATTGCTCAAATAGGCATATGAACCTTAGATCAGGACGACACCTAGGAAGAGATAGACAAAGTCTTAGGTCTTCAGAGGCTAGTGTTAATCATACTACTAGGTCTTGGGCCCAGCAGTTGAGCCATTATTCGCACTACCCTAGCTCTGAAACTAGTGAGTCAGAGATGTCCCACGGTATGGAGAGACCTACAGGAAGTTCAGGTGTGCCATACTTACATAGGGTAGAAGGCCCCTACAAGACGCAGCTGGAATACCTTAAGACCAACCGACCAGGTGCTAGCATCTATGAGGATGGCCTAGGAAGATCAGTGGTCCAGATTAAAAACCCCGACCAATCCATTGGACTAGAACACCCAGCTGTCAAATTTGAAAATGGAGCATACTTGGACAAAGAAGGAACCATATATGTAGTCACCAATCATCCAGATAGGACAGACGAATTCGGAAACGTGATCCCGGAAACAGATTTGGGTGACCTAGAGCAAGGAAACATGGGTGTAGAACCTAGAACCCCCCAAGGCAAATCTGTTCTCACTAGGATTATCACACCAGAGTGGATTTCCCAAGACAATAAGAGCATAAAATACTCCTGAACCGAGAGACTGATGAGGCCTTTTGGAGGTATAGATCTAATCAGCCAAATGAGGTAGGAACAATCATGATATATGAGTTCAAAGATCCTGATAGCCCAGGCAGAGTGACCTACTTAGATCACGCTTCAGAGAGGATCTTTTTGGTTACAGAAAATGATAGGCATGCTTACACTTGGAAAGGTGAATTTATTTTTCCCCAACCAAGATCGAATGTGTCCTTTGGTCACCCAGGAGCTGGAACATCCCAAGCTCACGGAGCTCAAAGAGACAGATATAGAGATAGACCGGAGGTAAGCTTTGCCAACCCAATGGGAAGAGAAAGAATGAGAACGGAAACAAATAGAGTGGAACCTGAAGGACTTAGAGCCCCAAGGAACCAAAGGAATGCGGATGAATTCCCTCTACCAAGACCCAAAGAGCACACGAGGACTTTGAGACCAACTCAGCTAGTTAAGTCCATGAAGAACTACTTCGATGGCACAGGAGACCCATATGATCATGTGGCCGAGTTTAGGCAAGTCTTGAGAGCTGAGCAAGTTGAGGACCTATTCACGCAATATAATGCCTTTGGTCTGACCCTTAGGAACACGGCCCTTACATGGTTTCAACCATTGAATGAGAGACAGTTTAGGAGCATAGACCAACTCCTAGAGGCTTTCATCACTGAATTCTCTAAAAGTGGCATAAGGCATAATACTTCCTCATTGATACATAGCTTCAAGAAAACCCCTCAAGAGACCGTGAGACTTGCACGAAGAAGATTTAGGCAATATCTTGAGAGATGCCCTGTCCCTGAGTCACCCACACCAGCCAAACAAGTGGCCTTATTCTTGGATGGATTTCTAAGTACAAAGTTGCGATCCTATGTGTACTTGAAGGACCCTAGGACCATAGAAGAGTGTGTACGCATGTGCATTGACATTGAGGATAACCTAGGGGAGGAATTAGAGCTTTCAAAAATCTACAAAGATTCCGATAGTGCTTCTAGCCTCTCTTCCTTGCAATCTACATCAATTGAGGAACTCGCTGAGAAAGTAGCTCAAAAACTAGGTGTCTCTAGTAAACAAATTCCTAGATTTGCCCCAGTAAAGAGGTGCTATACTTGCAGTGGTGACCACATGGCAAACGTATGTCCCATCATGGCTCAACCCCAAGTGAACCCTAGTAGCCAATATTGCACCATAGAACGGAGATATACAAATCACACAGCACAAGACTGCCCATACAATAAGCAAGCAGTTAGGCAGACCTACCCTCAGCCCTATCCACAACAGGAAAGATACCAGAGCCAGTACCCTCCATAGCAATATGGTAGACCACAACAATCCTATCAACAACCCTACCAAAACCAACAAAGGCCTCAACCTGTGTTAGCTCAACAACCTCCTACCCCAGCTAATGTGATTCCTGTAAAGTATGCAGTTATAGAGGAAAATTTGAATAGAGCCATAGTCCCAGTGACTCCATTGCTCTCAAAAAGTGATCCGAGTAATCATAGTTTTGATTCTACACATATTGATAGCCCCCAGGCCTACTACATGCAGTCTCCTGAACATGGTGAGTCCTACTATAGTAAAGAGCCAAGTGAACCTAGTTGGGAGTCAGATTACGCAAATGTCATGTATACAAACCCCAACCCCAGACCACAACCTAGGCAAGGAAGACCCCCATTCCCTAGAGGACCATGCTACAGATGTCAGGGAGATCACCTCATTCGTGATTGCCCCTTACCTCCATCTACACAACCCCAGTCAGTGACAATCCAAGGCTTTTGCCAAGATTGTGGAAAGGAGCATCTCTTATGAGATTGCCCAAAGAACCCCAATAATATGCCAAAAATCACCCCTATAAACGTTATTGGGTTAGTTGTCGACTCCACTGGGAGTGTGACTTCCACCGCACCAGTGCAAGTGGTCACTAGAGCTCAAGCATTGCAGCAAAACCAAGGGGTAAGCCAGGAAAAGAGCTCAGATGTTAGTGAAACAGAGAGCATGACCAAGAAACGGACTATGGCTTGGAGAGATAGTCGAGAAAGAATGAAGAGGCAATGGGCTAAGAAGATGAGCAAGCTCAAGGAAAGCCTAAGAGAAACAAAAGCCAGGATAGTTGAACTTACATCTCAAACTCCCTCTCACACTACCCCACCTCCACCATTCCCATCTCCATCCGACCCACCACCTTCCAACCTGCCTCATGCTACTCCACCACCCCCTAGAGTAGGATCAGTCCTAGCAGATCCCACTCCTTAGGACCTAAATATGATGCTCAAAGCATATCAGATCAGGATCCAAGAAGGGCCAAACGTAACCGATCATGAAAAGTGTTACTCTAGAGCAGAACTAGAGCTTGAATGAACCAAAATTTGTGCTAAGATGGTGGAATTGGCTCAAACCATGTTTGAAGCCAGCCGCCTCTTTAACATCTCTAGTTCAGCTAAGGCGTAGTTACACTTTGATGGACTGCTAGAAAGATTGGAGATGTTAATTGCACAGTCAAAAAAGGAACCCACCCTTCCACGTAAGGGCAAGGCAAGTATGAGAGCAAGCCTTCCTGCCTAGGAAGCCTATGTGCCTAACTCTATGGAGCCAGACACATCTTCTTCTATGAATCGGTTCACACCAGAATTCCTACGAGAGATTCAAGAAGACAAATGGGCTAAAGAAAGTGAAGTCCCTCCTCCCATTGAACTTGTGGATGATGCACACGACCAATTCCCACAAGACATCCCATCCATTTATGAAGAGTAGGAGAGCACTCAATCTCAGGAGAGATTAGACTTCGAATCTAATTCCATACAAGAACTACCCCATTTCACAGGCCCATGGGAAGAAATGTCCATGTGTATGAGAGCACCCACAATCATGGTAAGAAACGAAGACTCGGTCATACCTAGGAACACAGAGGTAGTGAAAAACACTAAAGTGCAGTGTAACCTCACTTTAGAAGAGCTACTCAAAGTATGGCCGAAACTATGGAAACATGTAGCCAAACAAGTACCAGAGATAGCCAAACCACATTCCCAGGTAGGTTCTCATAGGACAGTGCCAGAAATTCCTCTAGATAAGATAGGAGATATGAGTGAAGGTGAAGAAGGAAACTTCTTCCCATCACCCACCAACGATACACAACCAAGGCCATTCTAGACTCCGGTGCAGGAGTTGCCATTGCTACCACTTCCCTATGGAAGCGATGGGGCAAACCAGCACTCAAGCCAACGAGAATGAAATAGCACATGGCTGATGGTCACATAGAAAGACCCTTAGGCTTGCTAGAAGGAATAACTCTCACTACTTGTGGTGTAGAATTTGAGCACACATTTGCTATATGTGACTTTAGCAAAAATCATGCCTATGAGATGATTTTGGGAAGACCATTTATGCGATAGTTGCAAGTGGTACAGGATTGGGGAACCAATTCCTTGTATTTGCAACACTTAGGTGTCACGACCAAGGTTAATCTCAAAGACTACTCTCATAGAGATGTCCCTCCTATCCAATGGAATCACATCCATAGAGCTAAAGATGATACCGAGTCGGTGCATTCCATAGGATCAGGATCCTCATGGATGCATGAAGACACCCACTTATGGATGTGCACAGTAGCAGTAGAAGAAGAGAAGAGAGAAAAAGCAAGAGAAGTATGTGCGAAAGAGACACATAGATCAATTCAAGACCCAGCCTATGCACCTCTTGTATTCCCTGATGAAGAATTTGAACCTCACGGTTGGGCATAAATTCTAGCAACAATGGATGTAGCCATCAATGAAGAACAATGGACACCCCACTGTGACGAGGATGGCTATGACATTTCAGTCTTCTCCATAGAGCCAATCAAGGGAGAGGCAGTTCTAGAAGAATGTGAACCTAGTCCTGATGCATTTGAGGATGCAAGTGACTCCGATCTAGAGTCAATCATTATGGACCCACCTTTTGCATCAGATGAAGAATACTTCTATGAAGTAGAAGCTCATCCTCAGAGACATGGAGAGCTTACAAATGATGTAAGGCTAGCCACACAAGTGACCCCTAAGGATGAAGGAAAGAAAAGGAAGAAGAGAGAAGTCACACCAAAAGAGGAAGAATCTTTGTTTGAGGTCCCTGAAAACTTTAAAAAGTATGAGATAGACGATAGAAGAGTCATGGTAAGGATGCCAAGACGTGAAGCTCAATCAGGAGAGGCCTATGATAACAAAGAAACCACCAAGAAAATAGTGGTAGCCATGGAAGAAGGAGAAGAGAGATACACTTACATAGGGCATGACCTGACGGAAGAAGAGGAGTATGAGTTGATAGCCTTGCTAAGAGAATACAGAGATGTATTCGCTTGGAGTTACAAGGATTTGAAAGGTGTAGACCCGGACATATGCTCACACACTATCCCCATGACCTCAGATGCTAAACCTTCTAAGCAAAAGCCATACACATACAATGATAATTATGCTGCCAAGATCAAAGAAGAGATAGATCGTCTGGTGGAAGCTGGATTCATCTATGAAATTGAGCACACTGAGTGGGTATCCCCCATTGTAGTGGTGCCCAAGAAGAATGGAAAGCTACGTGTGTGCATTAACTTGAAGAAGGTTAATGCAGCCACTATTCAAGACAACTATCCACTTCCTATCACCGAGCATCTGCTAGAAAGAGTAGCAGGCAAGGAAGTGTACAGCTTCCTTGATGGATTTTCGGGCTACAATCAAGTAGCCATAGCTCCAGAAGATCAGCATAAGACAACTTTTGCCACAGAGTGGGGCATATTTGCCTTTAGAGTAATGCCATTTGGGCGTACCAATGCTCCTGCAACTTTCCAAAGATTGATGTGTCACGTGTTTAAAGAGTTCTTGACGAAGAATTTAGAGGTCTATGTTGATGATCTTTGTGCTCATTCCAACATTAGACAGACACATATACCAGAACTCAGGCAAATCTTTGACAAGTGTAGAGAGTATCAAGTCTTCCTGAACCCAGAAAAGTGTGTTTTCATGGTCAGGCAAGGCAAGATTCTAGGACACATAGTGTTAAAGAATGGCATATCCACCGATGAAGAGAAAGTAAGAGCCATAGCCGAGCTACCTAGGCCAAAGAATGTCAAGGAAGTACAAGCTTTCATGGGGCATTGTGGTTATTACCGACGGTTTATACACATGTATGCCATCATAGCAAAGCCTTTGTATGGGCTTTTGACTAACTTTGAGTGGACTAATGAATGTGAGGACTCCTTCAATGAGCTCAAAAGAAGATTGTGTTCAGCACCAATCTTGACCACACCAGATTGGAATAAGCCATTTCATGTTCATGTGGATGCATCCAATTATGCTATTGGATGTGTACTCGCACAACCTACGGGTGAAGGCAACATGGATCTTCCAATTGCCTATGCTAGTAGACAGTTGAATGCAGCTGAACGGAACTATACCACCACCGAACGAGAAGGATTAGGCATGGTATATGCAGTTAAAAATTTTAGACACTATTTGCTTGCAAATAAGTTTAAATTTTTTATCGATCATCAGGCATTATTGTACTTGGTAAACAAACCATGCAATACAAGTCGATTAGTAAGATGGTTTCTCTTACTAATGGAATATGACTTTGAGGTTGTGGTAAGGAAAGGCAAGACTCACTTGAGAGCAGACCACCTCTCTAGGCTCACATCTGGAGAAGCCCCCACAAGGAGTATCAGATGACCTTCCGGATGCTTCCTTGTTCAATTTGGAAGTTGTACCTCAGTGGGCTAAGCCATTAGTGCCAGTATTGACATACGGGCCCAATCACCCAGTCGTAAACACTCAAGATAGGGAGATAATAAAAGCCCAAAAATACCAGATCATGGCAGGAACTATGTACAAGCACACAGATCAAGGGATCCTAGCTTGTTGTGTGGAAGAGGATGAGTACGCTAAATGGTTGCAATTAGCACATGTAGGTGCATTAGAGCAACACTACACAAAGCAACAAACCCTACAGACACTAAGGAGACTCCGAGTGCATTGGCCAACTATGGAAGCAGATGTCGATAAGTTGTGCAAGGAATGCCCAATCTGTTGCACTAAACCACCGGTGGAGCATGCCACTCTTTATCAAGTGTCCATAGCACCAGATTGGAGTGAACCATTAGTAGCTTTCCTGAGGACGAGAACATTCCCTCAAGATATGACATTGGCCAGACAAAGAAGTCTAGAACAAGAAGCCCTAGATTACTCACTCATTGGTGATAATCTATACAGGCGTGGTAAAGATGGTTACCTGAGACTATGTGTCCATGAGAGTGAATACATCAAGATCTTGGAAACTGCTCACCAAGGTGTAGCAGGAGGAAACTTTGGACCAGATCGGGTGATCAAGGCAATCCTATTTGCAGGCTTATGGTGGCCGACCCTTCACATGGATGCACATACCAATGTGAAGAGGTGTGATGTTTGTCAGCAAAATCAGTGTCCTATACGCAAAGATGAGATGCCACTAAAGCCTATGATGGGTGGAAGTGCATTCTCTAAGTGGGGAATAGACTTTGTAGGGCCTATTAATCCCCCAGCTAAGGGTTCGCATGCAGAATATATAATTTTGGCCACAGACTATCTAACCAAGTGGGTAGAAGTGAAAGCCACGACTAAGAATGATGCCTAGACAACCGCGAAGTTCTTATTTGAGAATGTATTCACATGATACGGGCTACCTATAGAGCTAGTCAGCAATAGAGGGACTCACTTCTTGAATGAAGTTATCGAAAATCTTCTCCAAGAGTTCTTGGTTATACACAAAAAGTCTGCCCCCTACCATCCACAAGCTAATGGGCAAGCCGAATGCACAAATAAGATTCTATGCAACATGCTTACCAAGTTAGTAAATAATAAACACTCTGATTGGGACAAACAGCTACACCATGTTGTTTGGGCATACAGAGTTGCCTATAAAACGGTACTCCAAGCCACACCCTTTCAAATGGTATTTGGCCAAAATGCAGTGCTACCATTGGACTTCTTGATACCTACACTAAAGGTAGCACATGAGCATGAGTGGACGGGCCATGAGCTCTCCTCTAGGATCTTTGACCTTGAGCGATTAGGAGAAACAAGACTGAGGACTGCCGCAGGAATATATGCAGCTAAAAAATGACAGAAGGCTTACTTTGATGCCCATGTTAAGGATAAAGGATTGAAGGCCGGAGATTTAGTTTTAGTCTACACCCTGAAGCAACGTGCGAGAAAATTAAAGAAGCGTGGCTATGGACCTATGATCATAAATAGGATCTCAACGAGGTGAGCAATACAACTAGCCACATTAGAAGGCGATATTCTACCTAGCTACATAAGCGGGTGCAAAGTCAAGTTATATCAGGAACCTCTGACTGAAGAGATGCTAAATCGACTCAACGTTGCCAAGAGACTCAAAGAAGAAGAAAAGCAAATTCGAGAAGAAGCTCAAGCAGAAGCTTTAGAATGCATCAGAAGAATGAAGTTGAGATGACAGGGTAGGGATCAGCCCAGGGCAGATGACTATGCGGATCCAGGATATCATATGGCAATGTGTGAAGCTTCAGGTATTAGATCTCATAGAATAATTGATCGGCGTCCTTTTGTGACCTTAGAGCTAGGACAAGGCATTAGTGCAAAAACGGTGCGAGCATTGATTGACTCAAGTGCAGCCACTAGTGCGGTGAGACTCTCTTACTGTCAAGAATTGAAATTAAAAGTCAATCCTATAGAAGCATATCTCATAGGATTGGGAGGTGTGGAAACCCCTTGCATGGGCAAGGTGGATCTCCCCCTCTACATTCAAGATGCTCCTATGATAGTTAAAGTACTAGTGTGTCAAGATGAAGACCTCACTGAGCCTTTGGTCTTGGGTCAAGACTGGATCTATGACCATGCAGTCAATTTAAACCTAAGAAGTGGACTTCTTCAGGTCTGGGTCAATGAGAAACGCATTACAATTGAGTTAGAAAGTGAAGCACTCAAGGAATTAGGCAAGGCACACACTCCTGGTCCTTCCAGGAGTACACCTGAAGATGATCATGTTGTTCTTGTCAAAAACTATGTGATGCAGAGGAATGATGATTTCAATAAAGAGGTCAAGGACACAACGGAACTCCCTTCTTTTCCAAAGGACAGAGGGATGCAGCAACCAATGGCATATCAAATATAGAAGACTACCTATGCCGGAGGCCAAACAAACGTGAGAAGCAGGATGTCTCAACCATTGAAACAAGTGTGGGTGCGGAAAGGCGAACAGCATGTTGTGATCAAGCCAACCACACGGGCAAAGATTCTTATTAGTAATCAATGACACGACACTAATAAGAAGTCTTTCAGAAATTCTTCTGCAAAAATGAAGTCTATCTGGGTACCCAAGAAGTCGATGAAGGCTAGCCCACAATCAAGATGAATTTGGGTGCCTAAGGCTTGCTTGCGGGCTCAAATAGCTACACAGAAACCACATCCTGTACAACATGGTCCACTCACCCTAATATCTGATAACCATTCTTATACACCACGCACTAACACATATTCACCCATAAGCACGAGTAGAATCACTTGTAAATGGGTCCCTAAAAAGCCTCATTTCCAAGCAGGTACTCTCACCAAGCCCTCCAGAGTCTCCACAAAATCAAGACCAACAGCCATTCTGTTTGTTTGGCATCCCAAAACGTGTAATAAACCCCCCAACCCTCATTTGTAAATTCATAACCACTTACTAACTACATCACTCATACACTGCATCATTCCATTTAGCTCTTAGGATTATCCATTCCCTAACTCCACACACAATTACTGAGCACTTGTTGACCTACTAACCTCTCACTAAAATCATGTTAATGTTGTGACGGGGACACATGAACGCTTGGTGTCCGTTTGCAATGTTAACGCTCCTTTGTATATTCTCACAGAACTGGTGACCTCAGTTTCCTCAATATGGCCGAGGCAGGAACTAGCTCCCAGGTGGGCACCAGCCCTCAGATTGTGGATATTGAAAGTCTTCCTATTGAGGAGGAATTGAAGGAGCATCCAGTGGCATTGAGAGTGTTACATGCCATACTGGTGCAGAATCCTCCACAAGGGCACGCAATGCCAGTCAGCAAAAACTCACATTGGTTCAGTGACGTGGCAGGACCTCTGGGGGAAGGCACTTACCTGTGGGAGGCAGAGATAGAATTCAACGGGTGTTGGGGCAGGTATCACTTCTTCACCAGGGAATTTGAGAGACTTCAAAATAATGAAGCACTGAAACCGATATGGAAGAAGGTGGGACTATACGATTACTTCAAAGCCCAACTTCCAAAGCCAGACTTTCTGAGGTGCTTGTATTTGATTAGCACCCTCACTCTGAGCAAAGAGAAAAAGGGATACAGCACCTTTGTCCTCCCATCTCTCACAAGGGGCAATGAGTTGAAACGGTTCAGACTGACAAACAACTTGGTGAGGGAAGCTCTCGACATGAAAGGTATGCATATCCCCACCGAAAAAGAGACAATGGTTCCAGATAACATGAAGAACAGGAATCTGACGAAACTCAAAGACACCGGCAATGACACTGACTATTGCCATTCACTTGCGAATGGTCATGCAGCATTTCACATTCCCCGCTCAAGAAAGGTTCACAATGCCACCCAAGAAGATATGGTTCAGTCTATATTTAGCAGATGCCTTCGATTTGACAATCAACATGCCCCACTGGATTATTGACCAAATCCACTTGGCTCATCAACGGTGGTATAAGAAGCAAAAGTCAGTACTGTATGGATGTTGTGCTCTCACAAGGATTGTTTACAGATGTTTGGCATATGATGTGCCAGTTCAAAGGGCACTTATTTGGACCAGGGTGCAAGAATTCCAACGTAGACTATCCACCGCAGGGCCTCCATCCAAGAAAATGAGAGGCGCAGTTCAGATGGCCTGTGCACAGGCCCGCGGTGCGACACTGACACCAGAGACAACTCCACGGCTTCCAAGGCGTGTGCAACCCTTCACTATCAGATTACCAAGACATAGCACAGATGGACCGAATCTGGTGTTTCCTCCTATACCAACCGACTTAGAGTTTCCTCACGGCTTTACATTGGAAGATTTAACTGATGAAGAGGTAGCCAGAATAATCAATGCTACAAAGTTAGAAGTGGAGGCAGAGCAGGCAAGCGGGCAGCAGACAGTCACAGACCAACCACACCCACCAGACGTAGTCGAAGTACAAGATGATGAAGAAGACGAACAAGAGGACGAACAAGAGGGACTGTCCGACGAAGAAGAGCAAGAATATGAGCAAGAAGTTCTACAAGAACTCGAGGGTGCCCCGGCTTATACGAAGCAATTGAAAAAGTTGTATGATACTATCAACCGAGTTCAAGAACAGCACAAACTGTCCTTGGCAGCAGGAAAAGCCCTCATGAACCAAATCCTTGAGGAGGAAGGTGTGGATGAGCAATACCGAGCAACCCTTGACATGATCTCTGATGCGTTGGGGGTACCGGAGACAGTGCATACTGCTCTTGCCTATTCACGATGATCGGAACGACGATACGATAGACGCCCCTCTCGATCAGGAAAACAAATGAATGTATTAGTATCAGAACCACAGGGCACCACATCCACAACCACGGGCACAGCTCATACTATTCATGACACTGAGGAAGCCCATACAACCAGTGCACCCCCGTCACCCCCCTTACCCCCTCTCCCTCCAACTCCACCACCTTCACCTCCCACTACCAGTGTAACCACTACTGTCACAGCCTCAGGGTCCACTTCCCATATTGAAGCACAGACCATTAGTCAACCCACACAACCTACACAACCGATCTCCACCTCTCTTGTTTACACTACTACTGACTCTGTAATTCTAATTGTAGCCACGGAAAACCCCGTTCCCCCGATCACACTTTCTGGCGGATCATATTCACAACTACACACACCACTTTACACCTTCACCACCATCACCGCACCCACAATTCCCATGTTCACAATCACTCCCACGACCGCATCCACCTTTGATCTCATGGACATATCACCCACCTCCGCACCCCTCCCTCCCCCCATACGTCTACAATCTCCCATTCCCCCACCACCAACTTCACCCTTTCCAAGCACAGCATACACGCTCCCATTCCCTTTTCCCTTCCCTTCTACATTCAACACCCTTCCCGCATCCACTCCCATTAATAATGTATTTAATAATATGTACCAATGTATGTCTCAACTGCAACAGCATTACCAGCACCTAGACGCACAGCATACGAGTCTCTTCAGAAGCCATGAACAGCTCCAAGCAAGATTCATTGAATTAGAGAAGGAGAAGCGGCTATTACAACAGCAGTATACTACATTGCAAGCACAACATGATCAATTAGTCGTCAATCCACCCCAGTCAGATACTGAAAAAAAACAACAACTCGACGACATGTTACATGCTCAGATCACAGACAATCTCAAGCTTCGACGCAATCTCGCCCTATTACAGAAGCACATGTCCACAGCACTTGAAGAGAATAAGAGACAGCAGAAACAGAACAAAGAAAACTTGGAAGCAGCAATGGAGGGTTCACCACAGGAAATCGACCCGAAGAATTTCAAGGCTATCCTAGTTGGAAATATGCAAATCATCTTGGAAACCCATGCCGACCTCCTGGAAGCCCACGCAACATTAGAAAGAGAAAGAGATGATCTACTAAAGCAACTGGCAACTCAGCAGGGGTCACCAAGCAAGGTCACAATAGTAGTCGACACTTCAGAAGAAGTCGCAGAACTCAGAGCAGAACTAGAAGTACTACGAAGTAAAGTTGTTCAATACGAACGTCAACCCTCTCCATTGGCGGAACGGGAACCTGAAGACTTAGTGCCAATTCAAGTGGAGGAGATCTTTGAAGACCCATATGTTCCCATGCCAACACCCGGAGGTAAGCAAACAGAAGAAGGAATGGACACGATTGAGATCGAAGCGCCTGAATGGATGCAAAGGTTGGAGAAGGTTGCTACAACCCATGATGAGAGAGTTGCAGTTCAGATAGCATCTATGTCACGATTGGAAGAAGTCGTCATAAAATCGGATTACTTCAGAAACCTCTCACATCATAGGTGGATTGGCACGTCCGATGATCTGTATGTTCCATTCTGTGTATTAATGGTGGATTACAATGCTGAAATCAAGCAACGCACAACAAAAGGACCAACCTCGGTGACACAGTTTGCACCGGATGACATCCCGGCAAGTGCCAAGCAGGGGAATATACATTAACCTACTTGGAGGATCCGCCTGCTTGAAACCTACCTTGAGATGGTACACATGTGGAATAACATGCCTCTATATATCAAGTATAATCCCTGCTACTGCCCTGTCTTTCGAAGAAGGTCTTGGTCGGAGTACACCAAAACAGTTTTGACGGTTAAAGGATGTGAAAAGTGGTTAAATTATGTGTACCTAGCACCTCCTAATGGCCAACCCACAGTCAACTACATGATTTCAACCATCCGACACTGGGCAGTCAAGTTCAAGAATGTCCCAGATGTCATGGCACAGATGTGCCTCAAATTTTTTGAGCTCATGCTGGTTACATTCAGGACATTTAGGAACATCAAAGAACCTCATCTTTCGGCTATTGGATTTAATGAAGGGAATCAGGACCTTGTCTACGATATGAGCACCACACCATCCATTAACGTCGTATATGCATGGCATGCTCAGATAAAGTATCTACCTGCCTGCTTCAAACAGACGTTTGAAGAAATGTTCATCACCGGGTTCTGGGAATATCATTCCGAGATATTCATTCCCAGACCATCTCATCTATTACAGTTATTTGCGGTGGAACAAGCCCTACATTCAGAAAAGCTACGTATACCACATCCAGAAGTTCCAGGGCCAGTAGACTGGGATGCCCTACTCACTGATTTGGCCAAAGGGTTGAGAATTCCATAACATCATTTAGCCACCGACGTTATGGAGTATTACATCCAACAACCCACTCAACAAGGGTCTGTCAGAGACGACAGATGCGAGAGGGGGGGGGGGGGTGTTGGCAGCCAAGGAACTGAAGGACTCACAAGACAAGGAAGTCAACGAAGGGAGTCGGAGCGCAGAGAAGGCACAAGCAGACAGAGTAGTCAACGAAGATCTGGCAAGTAGGCCATTTATTTATTTTTTTTTAATGAATCCAAAGCATATCCAAGAGGTGGACCCACAAGAAGAAGAAGCAAGTAGGGAGCTCCAAGAAATGTATGTCAAAATGTTAGAAGAAATCCCTACAAAAATAGTGATTTTCATCACTAAAAACCATTGTAAATACCATTTCATATTTTTGTAGCTCCATTTTGTGCAAGCCAAGGAGTCCTTGAGCTTGAGGAGCTTTAGAAGTACCTACCTATCAGTTTTCACATTTTTTAGACTCCGTTTGAACCTCCAAATAGGCCAGAGAACCTAATTTTTAACTAGGCCGAACACTAGGTCTGGACAAGGCCAAAAACTAGTCAAAAACTATAAATAGAGCTAGAGAGCTCGTTTTTGAGGTTAGCTTGTAAGAGAATTAAACTTGTATGAGCACTTTTGAATTAATCTAAAAGAACTCCATTGCTTCTCTCTCTTTGTCTTACCTTGTGTGCGCTTGTGTGTGTATGTGTGTGCATGATAGTGTGCTTCTCACTCATGCACTTGTGCCTTCACTTGCTCGAGGTCATCATACCATCCTCACGTCTTCCCGGATTGACATTAAAGGAGGTGCTACTCATCACTGAGCTACAGTTGGCTTGGCTAGTTGTACCTTCTTCTTCATTTACTTGTTGCTTGCCTTCGCTATTCTTCTTCTTATCCTTTGAATACATTGTTTGACCTACACTCTTATCACCATCACCTTTGACATCCTGCTCAAAAGCTAGCATGTGTCCTAGCAACTAATTTAAATCAGGAGTAAAATGATCTAGTGACAATTCAGTAGACAAAATGAATGGCTTCCATTTCTCATCTCCTCTCAAACCTGTGAGGATTTGACTTACCAATTTATCCTCCTCAATATCTTCATCAACTGCTCCTAATGCATGTGCAATGTCCTTCATCCTTGTTACATAATTAGAAATAGATTGAGAGGCTTTCTTCTTGAATGTGGTAAACTCTGCCCACGAAGATGCCTTCCTCGACTCTGTAGCATTTTGGAAATGCTCCTCCAAAGCATTCCATATGTCACTTGCACTTTCAAGTCCTCTAATATAAGGTAGCAAGTAGTCATTGACTCCCATGTAGATAATGCTCCTTGCTTGAGCATCTCTCTTCATCCAAGTTCTCAAATCTAAGGGTTCATCCCTAGTTGGAACACCAAGATCTCTGAATTGTGGTTTCTCTTCTTCACTTGTGATGTAACCTATCAGGTCTTTGCTCATGAGATGAGCTTCCATCCTCATTGACCAAGCTGGATAGTTTTCTCTATCCAATTTCTATATCTAAAGAGAATCTCGCATCCGTTCTTCACCTGTGTACTAAATTCTTCAAACTTTATGAGGAATAAGTGTACCTTCACTTCGAATGAAGTTCCTTTTGATCTTCTTGATAACTTCACGCCTCCTTCTCAAGCTTTCACCTTTTAAACCTTCAAGTGTTGATTTCTGTATGAGTGCACCAGTCGGAGTCCTCCTTTCTTTTATTTTGATGATTCCTGCTCTGATACCACTGATGGAGAGTGTTAATCTCCAAAAGAACAAGCTACCCTTGATGTTAGAACACTTTTATATCAAGAATAACTCAAAACCTTTACCAATTTGGAGGATCAATACCAAATTATCAAAATTTTGAACTAATTGTGAAGAAAGTCACTACTCAGAAAGTCTGTTGCACATAAATCACTCATTGACTGATCAAATATGTAAAGTTTTATATAAAACTTTGCACAACGTGTTGTCTAAAAATTGCACACCTTGTCCAAGTTAAATCTTCTCCAAAGACTTTGTACATCTTGAGAAATGATCCAAACAATCTACTTATGTCTGAAACTATCCTCTTGTAGAGTCGATTTTGACACCTACAACTTCTAACACATAGTTCTCCCAAACTAGAACCCATTTAAGAAAATGTGTTTAGCCATAGATGGCTTACCTTCCAACTTAGATTTTGACTCCTCATTTATCTTGTGTCCTTGAAGCCCACAGTGAAAGCATGCGTTTGGTAAATTTTTGTATATGATCTCCTTCTCCCAGGCATCTCCCTCACTGATGTCTATGGAAATCTTCGAAGGGCGAATCTTATTTAGATCTGCTTTGAAGCATATTTGTGGGTGCCATCTCACATTAAACGAATGTTTTGCGCCTTCATAGATGAGGCCCACAATGTCCTCTCTCGAGGCTAATGGTCATCCATTGGGCACCACAATTTCTCTTAAGAATCCATACAAGAAGAAGGACAGGTTAGGAAGCTCTACCCAGAGTGCGTGGCGAAGCAGTTTGGTCTTATTTGGAACAAAGTCAGGGAACCACTTAAAGAGGCAAAGGGTTGATCTCCAAATCTGTCAAGTGCCAACTTGCAATGCTTGAAACACCATTTCTTCATTCTCAAAGACCAAAAGCACATGATTTTCCGACAAGAATTGATATTTGGTCACAATAAAACTGCACTAGAACCACTCCTTCCGAAACCAAAGACGAAGGAACTCAAGGGGAGGGGGTCTTGGGCCAAATAATTGCCCGATGAGACACATTTTCTTTAATTCTTCTTGCTTTGCCAAAACATCTTGCCTCTTAAGCAAAACAATTGGAGGTTGGACACCAAACGACTCCTCAAGGGCAATGGGAGTGCCATCCTCTGTTGGGGGGCCCACATTGATAATCACCAACAAAGAGAATGCTCTGAGGACCAAATGCCACACACACAAGAAACCCACTCCCATCGACAATGGAAGATGAGACCACCCACACAAGCCTGAAGAGAAAAAGAGAAAAATGGGCATCAGAGGAGCAAATGTGAGAATAAAACAAGAGGAACACATAAATCCAAAAAAAAAAAAGAAAAAAGAGCACAAGAGGGGGAGAGAGTAGTCGGACGTGATGCACGAGCAGCGAATGAACGAAAAGTGACCACAACCGCTTGAACAACTGGACCCAAATCCTGAGTCCCCAAAGTCCCTAACATCGCAAAAGAGAAGAATTAAAAACCTTCATGAAACCCTCTTTAACAGAAGTCCCTCTCATTCTTGCAAACTTGCGATGCAACCTACTATAAATCCTCCATTGGGGATGGACACACAACTAAGTAAAATTTAGACTAACTTAGGTGGAACCGATGTGGCCATCAATGATTATGGACAAAAACATAAATCACGATGGACAGAGCATCAAGGTCACCAAATGCGACGTTCATTAATCGTGATTGACAGAGATAATTATCATGAGAATAGCGACGGATAGAGAAAAGCGATGGATTGTTGTATGCATAGGGTTACACTATCATTGATGTACTCGTGGCCCCACTAAACGATTCACCATCACTGCATCTATCGCACTAATACAGTGAAGACTATCTCCATTATCTTTGGAGTTGCCTTCTTTTGCTACACAGGTTCACAATGCCTTCTTCTGCTACACAGTTTATGTTTATCTTTGGAGTTGCCTTCTTTTGCTACAATGAAGAATGGGTATTTACTACTCATTATAGCTATGAAAATTCTTCTCATGAGAAATGTATGTATTTACTTTGTTTAAAATTCTTCTCATGAGAAAATTCTAGCAACCTTGTTTAAAATGAAGAATGGGTATTTATTACTCATAATAGCTAGGAAAATTCTTCTCATGAGAAATGTATGTATGTAGTAGACTCCAATGTTTGATATTTTGATGGAGGTGCAACCTAACATATTACCTCATTGTGTAGTTTCTTCACTTCATTCGAGTTTTCCACTATAGGGAATACTATCACATGTCCAAAAAAAATCCTCTTATCATGTCATGGGAGTTGGAAAGATCATTCTTACTACTATTGATAGTAGTACTCATATAGTGTTATATGCCTTCTATGTGCCAAGGATCAACTGGAAAATGTTACCGATTTCAGCACTAGCCAAAATTGGCTTGGTTGTTAAATTTGTTGATAGCAGGTGCACACTTCATGATCTCTTGAACGGAGATAATATTATTGCTTCTTGCATTTTATGTTGTGCCCTATATAACATCATAGGTTATGTAAAATCTGAGAATAATCCAACATGTGTAGTTCATGATTCACAAGCGATTTTAGATGCAAAACTTTAGCAAGCATGGTTTGATCATCTGAATTTTGCTAGTTTGCTTCACCTACAAAAATATGAAATGGTGTCCTCTTTTCTCAAAGTTGAGGTGCCTAAGCATGTTTAGCAGGGCTATATTTTGGGTAAAATACAAGTTTCATCATTTCCCAAAGACGGTTTCATTAGATCTACATATTAATTGCACCTTGTTCACAGTGATGTTTGTGGTCCCATGTAAATACCTGCATTTGGGAATTACCTATACTTCATGAATTTCATTGATGAATTTTCTATGCATTCATGGTTTTATCCATTGAAAGAAATTTTAAAGTGTTTGTGTGCTTTAAAAAATTATTGGCTATGGCTAAAAATCTATCAACATGTCACCCTTTGTAAGTGAGGGGGGAGTATATGTCTTCTGAGTTTAATGCATTTCTAGCTAATCGTTGGATAAGCATCAATGTACATTATCATATACAGCTCAAAAATTTTGATTTGTTGAGAGGAAGATCATGTCTCTCATGGAAATGGCAACATCTATTGTCAAAAGTTAGGTTTTACCCCATAGCTTTTGGGTTGAGGTTGTTATGTGTGCAGCATATGTACTTAACAGGTGTCCCAACAAATCAATGTTATCACTCCATATGAGGCTTGGCATAGTCACAAGCCATTTTTTTCTCATCTACGTGTTTCTCATTGTCTAGCACATGCATTGATGCATAAATAATAATGCAAAAAAATAGATGATAAGGCTATGAAACATACTTTTGTTGGTTACAGTTCGGAAAGAAAAGGCTATCAGCTTTATCATCCATAGAATAAATACATTATGGTTAGTCATAATGTTTTTTTGTAGAAGATGTGATTCAATCCTTGCTTTCATGTACCAAGGACACATTAGTCAACTCAAAGTATATGTGTGAAACTTTGCTGCCTCTTTTTTATAGGTGTTCTGACAAATGTTGCTCCTAGTGGGGAAACTTCTGAGCCCTTAAAGGTTTTGAATTTTGATGAAAATCATTTTATTTCTTATGAAAATTTACGTGGTGAACTTATTGATGAGAGAGATGACATTGAAGAGGCAAACTTTATGCTTAAATGGTTGGTGATAACTAGAGATAGCAAATTAGATGCACCTTTTTCATATTGTACTCATCCAGACTCTCATTATGCTTCTTTTGCATCAAATTGTTATGCAATGTTTGTCTATTATCTTTTTTATGAGAATGTTCTTTTGATGAAGCACAAAATAAAAAATTTGGATGGCTACTATAAAATCAAAATTTGATGCCATTATGAAAAATGGTACTTGGCCTTTATGTGAATTATCTCCTAACAAAAAAGGCCATTGGCACTAACTAGTTATACAAATTGAGTTGTACACTTGACAAATAATCAATATGTATAAGGATAGGCTTGTTGCAAAAGATTATGCTCAAGAGAAGGGCATTGATTTTGATGAGAACTTTGCTCCCACATTCCAAATGAAAAACGCTCAAAGAATTAATGCACTTGCAACTCATGATGGTTGGAATGTACATCAATTGGACATTAAAACTACATTCCTAAATGGTGATTTGCATGAATAAGCATATGTATTTCAGCCCCATAATTTTGTGCAAAAAGGAGATGAAAAAAAAGTATGCAAGTTGAGAAAGGCATCATATACATTGAGTGAAGCATCACATGCTTGGTATGAAAAGATGCATGCCTACTTGCTAGCACATATTCTTGAGATCAATTCCTAACTCCTAACTAGAAGCATTTTCCTGATTAGAAAATGCCAAGTTGAAGATAGGAAAATTATGACAATGATGCCAAAACAAGAAGTTGCCACTGGAGAAGCATGCAGTAACAAAGAAATTCATTGTAATAGTTGAGGACAAAGAAGAATGAAGAACTCGTTGCCAATGGTGTGATGATGAGTTAAGAAGAAGAATTGTTAATGGTATTGAGAGAATACCATGATGTCTTCCATATGCTAACCTTAAGGTGTGGATGCAAATATTTTTTCACATAGAATTCCTATGATTACAAAATCAAATTCAAGTAATCAAACCTTACACCTCTAATGAAAACTCCTCTATGAAGATCAAAGAAGAGATCAAAAAGTTGCTAGCTCCAATATTCATCTATGAGATAGAGCACACAGAATGAGTATCGTCTATAGTGGAGGTCCCAAAGAAAAATGGAAAATTAATTGTGTGCATTAATCTCAAGAAATTAAACGATGCTATCATTAGACATAGCTACCTGCTTTCACTTGCCAACCATCTATTGGAATGCATTGTTGGCAAGGAAGTCTATAGTTTCCTTGATGGTTTCTCATGATAGAACCAAGTGTCTGTCGCACCAAAAGACCAGTACGAAATGGAATTTTTCATTGAATGGGGGATTTATGCATTTTATGTCATGCCTTTTGGGTTGACCAATGCTCTCACCACATTCCAAACATAAGTACTATGTGTAGCATCTAGAGCTTGATTTTGGAGTGCATGGGTATATTCGTGAAGCACATGTAAAGGGAAATCCACTATGGTACATCACAATTGCACCACTTCACTGAGGTGCGGCATCCGAAGCTCGGATTTGTAGTGAAAGGAATCCATCATGGTACATCATGATTCCACCACTTCTCCATGGCTTATGACTAAGGTGGAAATCATGGCATAGACCTTGGCATACCATTTCATCCAATTCATCGCTCACCATTGGATGCACATGAGGGAGGACCTCAATGATCATGGAAGACAAAAGTTCCCGATACTTCTAGGGAGGTCACCCATCCCAATACCATTCTCCACAGAGCTCACTTAACTAGCAATCTCTTTCCATTAAGATACACTCTATGGTGTTTGAGGAGGGGGAATACAAAGGTTTACATTACTGTGAAAACGTTTTGGGCCCTCAAAGCTTCATTCTTTGGGTTCAAAACCTGTTTTGAAGCATTCTTGGGGTAATTCTTGGAGCTTTCTTGCATTATTTTCATGCATAGTTCTCTTTACACAAGTTCAAGAACATCAAGAAGAGTGTTCCTTGTACTTCTATAACAATGAATATTCAGCATTGGGAGCATGTCTTCAACCACACTAGTAAATTTACTGGTTTCTTGAAAGCTTTCTAATTATGGTGGGAGTAGCCACCAAAAATTTATGCAAGTTTTTTAGCCTAAAGAATAGAGTTGACAGAAACTTGCAAGTGTTATTGGCTAGTGTTTGGACTATAAATTCAGCCTTCCATTGCCATTTTACTGCATGTACTTAGCACATACACACTATGAACACTTTTGTGGATATTGCATATGTATGTCCATGTGGTCGTTGATATACCAATTACATTTTTGCATAAAGCCTTTGACGTTGATAAAGAGGGTCATAGTGAACTTTTCTTAACTGTGAGACACCTAAATGTTAAATCTCTTCGGTAATGCAGGTGGAAGACTTACCCAACCTCACCACAAGACATGTATGCTAGTTGTTCAGAGGTGCTCAATAAGTCTAGTTGGCTTATTTTGGTTAAGTGGTTATATGCAATGGATTTAGTGATTCACTACGCAGATTTGCATGTCAATACTCATAGTTTTATGAGTTTTTTTATGCTTTTCATATGCTCATTTTGCATAGGAGACTTTGGCAAAAAAATTCCAGATCTTCGTGTTTCAACTATGTAGTGGTTGATTTTACTCCTTGACACATTTATTGGTGTGAGAACATACATTCTTACATAATCCTTTTGGTTGTTCATTCTTTTTCATTAATCCTTTTTTTTTGCAGACTCTGTCAAATTCTTCCTAGAATCTCACACTTGGTCATTCTTTTTCTCAGGCAGATCTAGTGGATCTGGGTCTAGTGCTAGTGTTCTTAGAAAGAGCTATAACTTGCAAGGCAAAGACCATTTTGAGATCCGAAAAATTTGATGGCACAAACTTTGCTTTATGGAAAAATCAGATTGAATATGTGATGATTTAGAGGAGATAGTGGAAGCCACTAAATGGAATCTCAAAGAAGCATGTTGATATGGATGATGATGATTGGGATGAGTTGGATGAAATGGATAGGTCTTCTATTCAGTTTCACCTGGGAGATAATGTTTACTTTACAATATTGGATTGTGCAAGTGTAGAGGAGCTTTGGAAGAAGTTATACAATACATAAGAAGAAGAAACGACATCAAATAGAGTATATCTAATGAGAAATATATATAAACTTTGCATGAAGGATGAAAATAGTGCTTTTGCTCATCTAAATGTGTTTGATGCTATATTCTCTCAATAGCCTCACAAAATAGAGATGGATAATGAAATGAAAGCAACCTTATTTCTATGCACCTTTCCATTATCATGTGATACATTTTGCATAGGTATTAGCAATAGTGAACTTAGTGGAAAACTAGTCTTTGATGACATATGTGGAGCACTTTTGAGTGAGGAGATTCGTAGAAAATCTATGGTTGGCACTAAGAGTGGAGATGAATATAATGGTTGTGATTCTTATCAAGGAAGAATCAGCAATGTGGTTGGAGCAAGAACAAGGAAAAGAATGCTCAATGGAATAAGAATAGAAGTAAATCAAGAAAGAGGGATATCGAATGTCATTATTGTCATAAGAGAGGACACATGAAAAAAGACTGCTATGCATTGAAGAATGCTAAAGGTAAAGGAAAAAATGTTGATGGGCATGTTAAATAGCTACTTGCACCATCTGCTTCAACTATGAATATTGAAGAAATTAATGCTATTTTTTATGATGTTGATGTGTTCAGACTTGACAATAGTGTGCTAAGTGAGGATCTTATGATTTATTCTATTTCCCACAAGTTCTCGCTAGACTTCGATGCTTCTTTCCATGTGATACCACATAGAGAATGGTTTTCTTCTTATGCAACAAAGTCTCTTGGTGCTATGAGAGTTGTATGACTCTTACCAGTGTGGTGTTGTCAGGATTGGAGATGTGGTTGTCCAGTTCATTGATGGTTCAAAATTTACTATGCATAATGTATGTCATGTAGCTTGAAGTCAAATGGTCAACTTGATGAGTGTGGCCATAAGGTGGTTTTCTATGCTCATTCCCTTCGCATATCAAAGGGAAATATGGTTATTGGAAAAGGAAGAAAAGTTGGCTCACTTTATCCTTTATTTATATCACAAAAAGAACACTTGTTAATTGTTACTGAACAACCTATGGCTTGTATTTGGCATGGACATTTTGGCCACATATCGTATAGTGGCATGGAAAATCTTTCTCATTTTGGATACTTACATGTGTTATCTTTCTCTAATATTTCATTTTTTGAACATTTTTCAATACAGGAAACAAACTAGCAATGTGCATAAGACACACATTGACTCTTCAATTCAACCTTAAGATCTCTTTCATACATATGTGTGTGGTCCTATACCCACAAGTTCATTGGGTGTTTCTCTTTACTTTTTCACTTTCATAGATGATGCTACTAGAAAATTCTAGGTATATCCTATCATTTTGAAGAACGAGATATTCCCTACTTTCAAAAAACGACTTGCTTTAGTTGACACAGAAAAAGGAACTAAGCTGAACACTTTATGTTTAGATAATGGGGGTGATTATACCTCACATGAAAGAATGAATAGAACTATTCATGACAGAATAGTTTCTATGTTGCATCATGCAAACCTTGAAGTATTTTGATGGCGATGCGCCATAGTGAGCTCTCCTTCAGGAGAGCTCCACGATGATATCCTCTGAGTAGAAAACCGAGCTCTAAGTGCTGCACATGGTTCTTTGCACTGAGGCTATAGAATACGCAGAAAAAAACACAGTACACAAGAAGCACAAACACAAAATTCTTAGATGTTAAAAATGCGATCGAACTTCCAGTCTATGGTTGACCAAGCCACTATTAGTTTTATGACATATACAAAGAAGTGTTCGATGTCCATTTTGCATTTCACATGGACACTAATGATAACAATCTCCCATTAAATGCCAATATGGCCAAAATAACTATGGGAGAGAAATAAGGAATGATAAAGAATACTTGAGTGTAAGTATACAAACTATACCTCCCACCTGATGGGCATGTTACATTGTATACAACTGACTATGTAAGATCATGAATCAAGTAATCCCCATCAAGTGACAATAGTGTCGAAAGCTATCATGTGGTAGAACTTTAGTCAAAGCATCTACAACATTAACTTGAGTGTGAACCGTCTAAAGAATAATGCACTCAATGGCTAAGCAATCTCTAATGAAGTGATACCTCACCTCAATGTGTTTGGTCTTTGCATGATATACCGGATTCTTAGCCAAAGCAATGGCACTTTGACTATCACTGAGCAAACGAGGTACATGCTGAGGTAAACCCATATCACAAGCAAGATAAGAAAGCCACAATGCTTCCTTACGCCTCACTTACTACAACATACTCTACTTCTATGATGGAAATAGTTGTACATCCTTGAAGACCGGATCTCTAAGACATAGTACCTCAAACAAAATAAAAAATATACCCTGATGTAGACTTATGATTGTCTATGCAACCAACATAGTCAGAATTTGTGTAACCAATAATGGATGCTTTCCCTCTACGTAAGCATAGACACTTGTCCTTAGTGCCACTCAAATATCTCAAAATCATCTTGACCACTTCCCAATGTTTCTTCTCAAGATTGGATATATCTACTCACAACTCCCACTGCAAATGCAATGTCAGGTCTTGTAACTACCATAGCATACATGAGACTACCAATAGTAGATTGATAGGGAATTTCGATCATGAATTCCTTTTCCTCATCTGACTTGGGGCAATCATCCTTTCTTAGTTTCACATATGTGGGTAAAGGTGTACTCAATGCCTTTCCACCCTACATATTGAACCTCTAAAGTACTTTGGATATGTACTCACTTTGAGACAAGTATATGCATCTTTTACTCCTATCATGAGTAATGCACATGCCAAGAATATGTTTGGCATCTCCCAAATCCTTCATATCAAATGTCTAACTCAACCTCTTTTTGAGAATTGACAATTCATAAAGGACTTCCCAGCAATCAACATATCATCCACATAAAGTATCAAGCATATCAAGCTGCCATCTGAGCATCTCTTTGTGTAGAGACAACAATCCTCATTGCTTCAAGAATAACCTTGAGACTGCATAAAAGCATCAAAATTTTGGTACCATTGTCTAGGGGATTGTATAAGTCCATACAAGCTCTTCTTGAGCTTACAAACTAGACTCTCCTTGCCAAGAACTACATAACCCTCTTATTGTTTCATATAGATCTCATCCGTAAGATCTCCATGCAAGAAAGTAGTTTTCACATCCGTTTGGACTAGCTCTGAGTCCTCCATCACAACAAATCCAAGAAACATATGTAGGATGGTCATCTTGACCACTGGAGAGAAGATTTCCTCAAAATCAACATCATGTTGTTGCTTAAAACCCTTCACAAAAAGTCATGCTTTATACTTTGGAAAAGCACTATCTGATGTGAATTTCAACTTATATACCCATTCACATGGTAAAGCTTTCTTGCCCTTTGGCAAAGGTACTAAATCCCAAGTACCATTCTTGTGAATAGAATCCAACTCACTCTTCGTGGCACTCTCCTACCTGACATGATCCTCTGTCTGCATAGCCTCTTTGTAGCAAGAAGGGTAACTGGCATCTACTAGCATAACAAAATCTAAACCTCAAACATATCTATTAGGTGGATGTGAGACACATGTAGAGCATCTCAATGGTTGTCAAGAACATTTGCATACGGATCTGATCAGACATTCTCTTGAACGTCCCCATGTGCATCATTCTATGCATGCTAACTAGAGGACTAGTATCCTCAAACACCATTCTTCTCACTTCAACCTCCTTAATTGGTTGTTTGTGCATCTTAGACTCATTGAAAATGACATCACTACTTCTGATCATTAACTGTGTTTCAGGATCCCATAAGTGATATCCATTTTTTCCTTCTCAACCATATCCAAGAAAAATGGATTTCTTTGACTTATGGTCCAACTTTTGTCTAAGATTCTAATTGGGTATATGAACATATGCTTCATACCCAAAAACTTGAAGATGATCATAATATGGTGGCTTCCCTGTCCATAACTCTTGTGCCACTTTCAGACCTTTGGCAATACTAGGTGAAAGGTTAATCACATGAACTGCAATCAATACTAGTTCCACCCAAAAGCCTTGTGAAAGGTTTGCATGATGCAGCATAGAGACTACTCTATCCTAAATAGTTCTATTCATCCTCCGAGCTACACCATTCTATACTAGGGTATAAGGAGTTGTAAACTCTCTATGAATTCCTCTAGACTGGTAGAAAAGGTTGAATTCATATGAGGTACACCCACCCCCATTATTTGAACATAAAGCTTTGAGCTTAGTTCCTTTTTTAGTCTCAACTGATGCAAGCCATTTTCTCAAATTAGAATACATCATCCTTCAATTTGATAGGATATACCCAAACTTTTCTAGTAGCATCATCTATGAAAGTGACAAAGTAAAGAGAACTACCTAATGACCTTGTGGACATAGGACCGCACACATCTGTATGAATGAGATCTAAAGGCTGAATTGAAGAGTCAATGTGTGTTCTATGCACAATTCTTGTTGGCTTTCCATATTGACAATGCTCACAAAATGAAAAATCAGAGAAAGATAACAGAAGTAAGTAGCCAGAACAAGAAAGATTTTCCATTCCACTACAAGATATATGGCCCAAACTTCCATGCCAAATACAAGCCATAGGCTATTCGATAACAACTAACAAATGTTCTTTCTATGAAACAAATAAAGGATAAAGTGAGCTAGCTTTGATTCCTTTTGCAATAACCATATTGCCCTTTGATATGTGAAAGGACTGAGCATAGAAGACCACCTTGTAACCAAGGTCATCAAATTGACCAACTAACATCAAACTATGTATAACTGCGGTATATGGTGTATATTATGCATAGTAAATTTTGAACCCTCAATGAACTGAACAACCACATCTCCAATCCACAATGTCATGGTAAGAGTGACCAAGTCTGACGGCACCAAGAGACTTTGCTGCATAATTAGAGAACCATTCTCTATGTGGTGTCACATGGAAAGAAGCACAAGAATCTACCAGCCATGTGTAGGAAAGAGAATCAGCCATAAGAGCCTCAATTGGCACAGTACTATCAAGTGTCAACACATCAGCATCATCAAAAATAGCATTAATTTCTTCAATCTTCACAGTCAAAGTAGATGGTGCAGGTAACTGTTTAACATGTCCATCAACATTTTGTCCTTTACTTTTAGCATTCTTTAATGAATAATAGTCTTTCTTCATGTGTCGTTTCTTATGACAATAATGGCATTGGATATCCCTCTCTTTTGATTTACTTCTGTTGGCGATTCTTTTCCTTGTTCTTGCTCTTGCCACATTGTTGATTCTTTCCTTGGTAAGAATCATGAACATTATATGCATCTCCACTCTGTGTGCCAACCATAGATTTTCTACGAATCTCCTCACTCAAGAGTGCTCCACATATGTCATCATAGACCATTTTTACCACCACGTGCACTAATGCTAATAGCTATGCAAAACATATCCCATGATGATGGAAAGGTGCATAAAAGCAAGAACTTTCATTTCATTATCCATATCCATTTTTTGAGTCTTTACTTGGGAGTATATAGCATCAAACTCATTTAGATGAGCAGCAACACTATATGTGTCCTTCATGCGAAGGTCATATAACTTTCTCATCAGATACACTTTATTTGATGTTGTCTCTTTTTCATATGTATTGCATAACTTCTTCCAAAGCTCCTCTACACTTTCACAGTATAATACTATAAAGTAAACATTATCTGCCAAGTGCAATCGAATGGTAGACCTAACCATTTCATCTAACTCATCCCAATCATCTTCATCCATGCCAACAGACTTCTTTGAGATTCCATTTACTGGCTTCCATTGCCTCCTTTGAATCAGCACATCTTTAATCTATTTCTTCCATGGAGCAAAGTTTGTGCCATCAAATTTTTGGATCTCAAAATGTTATTTGCCCTAAAAGTTATAGCCCCTCCTCGAAACACTGGCACTAGACCTTGATCCTCGAGACGTGTCTGAGACCTCTAATGCCATGATGGTAGACAACTGAATAGAATGATAATGGAGCTAGAAGAGTCCAAACACCACTAAGGCTCAAAGAAGGATGACCAAGTGTTAGATTATGGGAGAGAATTAAGCAATCTTCCCAAAAAAATATGAATTATTGAATAGTAATGACCAACCAAAAGGATTATGTGAGAATAAATGTGCTCACAACAATAAGTGTATCAAGGAGTAAATCAACCACCGTATAGTTGACAAAATCAAAAAATTTTGGAAAAATTTGTTAGAGTATCCTCTGCAAAATGAGCATATGACTAGTGTCGAAATCTCATAAAACAGCAAGTACTAACATGTCTACATGCATAGTGACATTGGCTCCATTGCATATAATTAGTTACCCAAAAAAATTCAACTAGGCTTATCGAGTACCTATGAACAACTATCATACATCTCCTATGGCGAGGCTGGGTAAGTCTTCCACCTGCATCATCGAAGAGTTTTATGAGTGTGGCTGAAAACACGACACCAAAGTTGAATTCTTATTTTCAGAGAATTACAAAGAACACTCTTCTTGATGTTCTTGAAACTGTGTGAAGAGGTCTATGGACGAAAGTACTCCAAAATGGCTCCAAAAATCACCGCCAAAATGCTTCAAAAATAGGCTTCGAAAGCAAAGAATGAAGCTTTGAGGAACCAAAACATGTTCAAGGTGATGTTAACCTTAGTCTGTCCCCTTCTTTAGACACCATGATTTGCTCGCACAAAAGGAACAAAGATTTTTCATTGAAATGCTCTCATACCAGTGAAGTATTTCGATAGCAATGCACCACAATGTGCTCTCCTTCGTGAGAGTTCCACGATGATATCCTCCAAGTAGAAAACCAAGCTCCAAGCACCGCACACAGTACTCAGAACAAAGGCTATAGAATACGCAGAAAAAGACATAGTACATAGGGAGCATGAACACGGACTTCTTAGGTGTTACAAATGTGGTCGAACTTCCAATTTGTGGCTTACCAGGCCACTATATATTTTATTAAAGAGTATATACAAAGAAGTGTCTGGTGGCCATAAGTCAAAAAAATGCATTTTTTTTTTATATTGTCAATAAGGCTAATTTGGATATCTCTTATGGCATCCTAAAACACGGTCAATAATCAAAAGTAATGATTTCATTTTCAATGAGTCTAAGATGCACAAACAACCCATTAAGGAGGTTGAAGTGAGAAGAGTGGTGTTAGAAGATACTAGTCCTCTAGTTAACATGCATAAAAATGCTACATATAGGGATGTTTACTAGTCAGATCAATCTACAAATGTTCTTGTTCAGTGACCATTGAGACATTCTACATGTGTTTATATCCACTTGATAGAGGTTTGGATTTTTTTTTCTAACACATATTGGTGAGCCTTATTGCTATGAAGAGGCTATACAGATAGAGGATCATGTCAAGTCAAAATGTTTCATGAAGAGTGAATTGTATTCTATTCACAAGAATGGTACTTAGGATTTACTACCTTTTCCAAAGCACAAGAAAGCTTTACCATGTAAATGGGTATATAAGCAAAAATTTTCATCAGATAGTGCTTCTCCAAATTAAAAAGTATGACTTGTTGCAAAGGGTTTTAAGCAACAATATGGTGTTGATTTCGAGGAAATATTCTCTTCAATAGTCAAGATGACTACACTACACATGTTGCTTGGATTTTTCGCAATGGAGGACTTAGATCTAGTCCAAATGGATGTGAAAATTGCTTTCTTGCAAGGAGATCTTATAGATGAGATCTATATGGAGAAACCAGAGGGTTACGTAGTTCCTAGCAAAGAAAGCCTAGTTTGTTGGAGTTAGACGTCTGTGGAAGCACACGAATAGCACAAGGAAGAAGAAGAAGCTTGGAGCACAACACACAATACTGAATGTATTACTAGAGAATGTACAAAAGATAAGTAGCCCATTAGGGCAATAGGCGTATATACAAGCCGGGGGGAAAAAACCTCCTAAAGAGGGAAAAAAGTGCCCTGGCGGTCCTAGTGTGTTCACACACATCACTACCTAAATGTATCATTGAATCCCCCTTGGGAGTGATGCGGTGAACATGGAGCTGGCACACATGTATAAGGAAGTGCCAAGCTATGTGGAAATCACTCCACAAAAGGAAGTAAGCCCAAAGCTTTGTGGAAAGCTTCAAACTTCTCCCTAGGCAGAGCCTTCGTGAAAAGGTCTGCAATATTCTCCTGCGTGGGCACATATGCCAAGCTGATCTCCCCAGCAGAGAACCTCTCCCTGAAATAGTGATAATGCACCTCAATGTGCTTAGTGCGAGCATGGAACATAGGGTTCCTCGCAATTGCCAATGCGCTTTGACTATCAGTGAAGATGGTGGTGGCAGAAGTCTGACCAACACCCAAATCAGCCGTAAGGCGTCTGAGCCACACACACTCAACAGTCGCTATGAAAGTTGCCCTATACTCAGCCTCACAACTGAAAGTGGCCACAGTAGGCTGCTTCTTGCTCAACCAAGATATACATGAGCTACCAAGCATGAAGCAAAAGCCACTAGTGGACACATGAGTGTCAAAGCAACCAGCCCAATCAGAGTCAGAAAAAGCATGCAAATATGGCGGTAGTGATCCCCCCTTGGGATAAAACAACCCAAGTAGCTGAGTACCACTCAAATGCAAAAGATGCGCTTAACTGCCTGCCAATGCTTGACTCTTGGGCAATGCATAAACCTATTCATCTGTGAGACATCAAAATGAATATCTGGCCGAGTAATGCATAAGTAAATCAAGCATCCAATAGCTTGCTGATAGAGAACAGCATCAAATGCATCTCCAGCATCATGAAGACTGAAACGTAAACCTGTCTCCATAGGAATGGCAATAGGCTTACAGTCTTCAAGGCCAAAACGTTGCAATAATGTGCCAATATATTTCGTTTGACACAAAGCCATTCCACCATCAACTTGCATAAACTGAATGCCCAAATAGTGATGCAAATTCCCCAAATCAGACATCTCAAATGAGGCATGCAAATCAGCCTTAAAATCAGCAATATGCTTCTCAATAGGACCAGTGAGCAGCATGTCATCAACATAGACAACAATGATCAGAAGCACATCATTAGCACGCTTAACATATAACGTGCTTTCAGTTGGACTGTTCTCAAAACCATATGCAAGAAAATAGGAATGTATCTTCTCATACCAAGCACGTGGTGCTTGCTTTAAACCATATAATGCCTTCTTTAACCTGCACACCTGGTTTTCATGTCCTTTCTGCACAAAGCCACGAGGCTGAAAAACATACACTTCTTCATGCAAGTCACCATTCAAAAATGCAGTTTTAATGTCCAACTGATGTACATTCCAACCATGATGGGCTGCAAGTGCACAAATGCTCTCCTCAATAGCCAACATACGGAATACATCACTTCTTTCAGCCATGGCGAGTGACTAAAATACCTTGATGCAAAAAATTGACTGTATCTCAAAAAGTTGTACAGAACTACCCAGATGAATTCTGCTAGACCTGTAGCAGACTTTGAAACGCTTATACTGGCGAACAGAAACTGGTATATAGCTTTGGCACAAAAAGACAAAATAGCCTGCGCAAGTGCTGTGATAGTGCATTCGGAGGTCGAAACGAGCTCAGATCACGATTTCGGCACCATAAAACGAAGTAGTTTTGATCTCGAAAACACGTTGAGTATGCTCACCAAAATTTGTGCAATTCTGAGACTGCAAATGGAGAAGTGTCGACGGCACCCTAAATGAAGCGACGACCTGCTCTAATACCAATTGTTGGAGTTAGACGTCTGCGGAAGCACGCGCACAGCACAAGGAAGAAGAAGAAGCTTGGAGCACAACACACAATACTGAATGTATTACTAGAGAATGTACAAAAGATAAGTAGCCCATTAGGGCAATAGGCGTATATACAAACCGGGGGAAAAGAACCTCCTAAAGAGGGAAAAAAGTGCCCCGACGGTCCTAGTGTGTTCACACACATCACTACCTAAATATATCAACATAGTTTGCAAGCTAAACAAGAACTTATATGGATGTAAACATTCCCCTAGACAATGGTACCAAAATTTTGATGCTTTTATGAAATCTCAAGGTTATCCTCGAAGCGATGAGGATCATTGTGTCTACACAAAGAGATGCTTAGATGGTGGATTGATATGCTTGATACTTTATGTTGATGATATGTTGATTGCTGGGAAATCCTTTGATGATAAGACCAAGCACATTGAGGTGACGTATCACTTCATTACAGACTTCTTAGCCACTAAGCACATTATTCTTGAGAAGTTTCATACTCAATATAATGTTATAGATGCTTTGGCTAAATCTCTACCATAGGATAGTCACTTGATGGGGGTTACTTGATTCCTAATCTTGCATAGTTACTTGTACACCATGTAACAAGCCCATCATGTGGGAGGTATAGTCTGAATATTTAGAAACACCAATAAACACTGTGTATGGACAAAGTGCAATCTCAAAAATAGATCTTCTCATTCCAACTCTGCTTGTATCTAGGAATTACAAGAGGACATGTCAATGAGCTCTTGGAGCAAGTGGATAATTGGAGAAACTTCAAGAAACCAAACTTAAGAATTGTAGCAAGAATATACACTGCCAAAATAAAATAGAAGGCTTATTACAACAACCATATCAAAGACAATGGACTCAAGGAAGGAGATTTGGTCCTCTTCTACACATTGAAGTGTTGAGATATCAAGCTCAACATGTGATGATCCAGGATGACACGTACCAGTTTTTCGTTTCTCTGACATGTATAGTGGTCATACCGATATATGTCAGGGATACTTCATTGAGCTTTATTAGATTTATCTACCGAGAGTGATGGCACATTTGTTTCTTGCCAGCTCACTCATTCACGGATATTAGGTTTTTCCTTATGTACTGATCCTTATATATTGCACTTGTTGTATTCTTGTTTTTTAGGTCATTCTTGTACATTCCTTTTATGTAATAGAAGAAGAAGAAGAAGAAGATCATTCTTCTTTGCCTCAATCTGTGTGTGTGCTTCTCCTTGAGAATGAGAGTGTGTGTGTGAGCTCTCTTCCTTATCTCCTTCCTCGTGACATGGTATCAGAGCCAGCGTGGCTGTAGAGAGCTCGTGGAGAAGGCGACGGTGAAGACTACGCGGCAAGGCGTGGAGAAAACGCAATTTCACAAACGGCCTCCGTTTGCTACGAAAATCGTCGTGAAGGTAGAAGACCTCAAAATATTTTTGGGAGTTATCCCTTTAGGATCACTTGTTTTTGTCGGATCGAATTTTCGGAGCCATCTCGACCTCTGTTTTGAGCCCGCAAGGTGGGGCCCACAGAAAAACCAGGTCAGTTTCAGAAACTGTAACTTGCGTTGTGTTTGGCGACACTCATATATTCCAAATCCAGAATTTCAAGCGATTCCGTGTATTGTTGATACACGAAAACTATGTTTTTCTGAGATCGAACTGTCACGTCATAGTGCGACAGTGTTCAAGAAGAAGTGCTGCTTATAGTGTTTTGCAGTGTTGTGAATTGTTGTAGAAATGGCAAACGCAGATGGAATGAGTCAGCTTATGAGCGATAAGCTGGACAAGAACAACTTCCATGCTTGGAGATTCAGAATGACGAATTTCCTGATGGGAAAAGGCTACTGGAAGTACATCGAAGGAGAGAATGAAAATGCTCCGTAGTTACCAGAAAGGAATCGAACTGCAGATCAGTTAAGAGCATATGAGGAATGGAATCAAGAAGCGCGAAAGGTAATGTATTGGCTATATGTTAGCATACAGGATAGCATGATTGGACACATACAAGATGCCAAGACTCCAAAAGAGGCTTGGAACAGCTTGGTCACTTTGTATGAGACTCATACAAAGGCACTGAAATTGCAACTCAAGAACGAGCTGCATACATTGGAAAAGAAGAGCATGTCGGTAAGTGACTACACTCTTAAAATAAAAGGCATATGTGAGTCACTTGCATCTATTGGCGTGAATGTAGATGATGATGATAAGGTGGAAGTGTGCCTTCATGGTTTAGGAGCTGCATATAAGCAGTTCAGAACTTCCATACAGACCAGGGAAAATATTCCGAATTTTGCTGATCTAGTATCTATGCTAATTATTGAAGAAAAGAATCTTGGTGAGGACTCAAACTCCCAAGGAAAGCCCAGTTCTGAGCAGGTATTCTACTCTGGCAGAGGAAGAGGAAGAGGTAGACGTTTTGGAAGTGGAAGAGGAAACAGTAACCAAGACCAAGGTCAACAACAGAATCATGCAGGAGGAAGAGGACAGTTTCGAGGCAGGGGGAGCCAAAGAGGTCGCAGAAATTTCCAAAGAAATGATTCAGGTAATGATAGTAAAGGATGTTGGAATTGTGGTAAACCTGGACACTTTGAACGTGATTGCAGATTAAAGAATCAAAATAACAGAAGGCAGCAAAACAACTATGCATCCACAAGTGCAGATGATTCTGAGAAGCTGTTTATTGTTCAACATCACATGATGAATACGATGTCTACTGGTGTTTCAAAATCGAATGATAATGTCTGGTATGTTGATTCAGGTGCTTCAAATCACATGACCAGTCATGCAGAATGGTTTAGTAGTTTGCAAAAAATACCAGTTCCTGGATATGTTGAAACAGGTGATGATACATCGCATCCTATTGAGCATACAGGAAACATAGCATTGTCTATGGAGGATGGGAAGGTAAAACATCTTGCTGATGTGTTGCATGTTCCAAATATAACAAAGAATCTGGTCTCTGTTGGACAAATGGTTGACCAGGGATTACAAGTCAGGTTCAATGCTGATGGATTATATGTAGAAGAGTACAAGCAAGATGGAAGATTGGTTGCCAAAGAAAACAAAGTGGGTAGGATGTTCACCTTAAATGTGAAGATTCCTGAAATGAATGAAGCCATGTTTGCAAAAGGTGCAGGAGTTATTGCAGATATAGAGATATGGCACAAACGAATTGGACATGCAAACTTGCAAAGGCTGAAAATGATGTAGTCAAAGGAGATTGTCCATGGACTACCAAATTTCAAAGTTGCAGAAATGCAAAAGGTATGGGCAGCATGTCAATTTGGTAAACAGTCAAGAGCATCATTTCCACGTGACAAGCATGTTAGTGAGAATGTACTAGAAGTAGTACATACAGATGTTTGGGGTCTAGCAAAGACCACATCTATGGGCGGTTGCAGGTTTTATGTTACCTTCATTGATGATCATACACGCAAAGTATGGGTATATTTCATGAAAGAGAAGAGCGAGGTGTTCACTCATTTCCAAAATTTTAAAGCTATGGTGGAAAAGCAGACAAGGAAGTACATTCAAACATTAAGATCTGATGGAGGAGGTGAATACATGTCAAATGAGTTCAGTAGTTTTCTAAAAAATCATGGAATTCGGCGTCAGTTTTCATGCAGGTACACACCACAACATAATGGTGTTGTTGAACGCGAAAATAGACATATTGCAGAAATAGCAAGAGCCTTGATGGCTGAGAAGAATATGCCTCATTGTTATTGGGCAGAAGCTGGCATACTACTGTATACATCATGAACAGAACTCCGACTCCTGCTGTACATCAAGTTACACCTGAAGAGAAGTTTACAGGTAAAAAGCCAAACTTATCACATTTGAAAGTTTTTGGCTGTATTGCATATGTACATGTTCCAGATGAGTTGAGGACGAAGCTTGATCCGAAAGCAGAAAAATCTGTCTTCATTGGATATTCCCTTGAGCAAAAGGGGTACAAATGTTATAACCCACTCACACGACAGGTGAAGGTGAGCAGAGATGTGGTATTTGATGAAATGTCAAGCTTCTATGCAGATGCCAAAGAAGGATTGAATCTTGAACCAAATGACAAAGAAAATGCTAAAAAATCTAGTGTAGAATCTCAAGTTTTGAGTGGACCGGATGCATCACCAAGCAATAGTTCCAACTCAAATCCATGGAGTGGAAGATTGCGTGGAAATTTCAGTCCAGCAAATTCATCAAATACATCCAAGAAAGGTAAAGAAAAGCTTTCTGCTGGTAGTAAAACAGGTGCAAGTTTTGAAGATGTTGATGGAGATTCAAGTGGTTCAGAAAAGAGTATTGATGAGGAACTTGGATTGCCCTCTGTGAAGACTCTAGGAGTAAGAAGGGCACATGCAGATGATACAAGAAGAAGTGACCGAGGACCAAGAAGATCTGGGAGGATGCGTAATTCAGTGCCACGATTGACATATGATAGTTACATGGCTCGCCATTGTGCCTACATGACAAAGGTAATACAAGATGTTGAACCTTCTTGTTTTGAAGATGCAAATGGTAATGCAGATTGGGAAAAAGCTATGGATGAGGAGATGGTTGCACTTTATGGAAATGATACATGGAAGCTGGTTCCATTGCCACAAGGAAAGAAATCCATAGGCTGCAAATGGGTTTACAAGGTAAAGCATAATGCTGATGGTAGCATAAGCAGGTATAAAGCACGATTGGTAGCTAAAGGTTATGCACAGACATATGGCATTGATTATGAGGAAACATTCAGCCCTGTAGCTAAAATGTCTACTGTCAGAACACTTGTTGCATTAGCTACAGTAAAAGGATGGACTTTGCATCAGATGGATGTGAAGAATGCTTTCCTACATGGTGAGTTACAGGAAGAAGTATATATGGACCAGCCACAAGGATATGAAGATTCAAAGCATCCAGAATATGTTTGCAGGTTGCAAAAGGCTTTGTATGGGATGAAGCAAGCCCCTCGTGCATGGCATGCAAGGATTGTTGATTACTTAACCAGCATTGGGTTCTCTATGTGTGATGCAGATCACTCACTATATGCAAGGAAGGTTGATGATGGCATCACTATTGTGGCTATTTATGTTGATGACCTGATTGTAGGTGGTGATAATGAAGAAAGCATCAAAGAGGTAAAGAAACTTCTTATGCAGGAATTCGACATGAAAGATCTTGGTATGCTACGCTATTTCTTGGGCATTGAGTTTATACATACAGAAACAGGTATATGGATGTCGCAAAGGCAATATGCCTTGAATATGCTGCAAAAGTATGGAATGGCTGATTGTAAGCCAATTTCTATGCCATTAGATCAGAATTTAAAATTGGATACTACATCAGGTGAAGCATTGGAAAATGCTACTATGTACAGGAAAATTGTGGGAAGTCTTATGTATCTCACAATTACAAGGCCTGATCTAAGTTACACTGTTGGACTTGAAAGTCAGTTTATGCAAGTTCCCAGGAAGCCACATTTGGATGCTCTGAGGCGCACTCTACGTTATGTGAGTGCTATTTTGGATCATGCATTGTTTTATGAAGCTGGTGTGGAGTTGTAGGTTCATGGATACACCGATGCAGATTGGGCTGGTAGTACTCCAGATAGAAGATCTACTAGTGGCTTTATTTTCTCACTTGGAGGTGCAGCTATTATATGGAGCAGCAAGAAGCAACCCACTGTTGCTTTGTCGAGTACAGAGGCTGAGTATAGAGGTGCTACAATGGAAGCATGTGAGGCATTATGGCTGGAGATGTTACTTGCAGATTTAGGTGTGGAAGTGCAAAAGTCTATCACTATCTATTGTGATAATCTTAGTAGCATATAGTTAGCATGGAACCCTATTTTCCATGCTAGAAACAAAGCATATCAAGGTACATTATCACTTCATCAGAGAGAAGGTATTAGCAGGTGATATTGATCTTGTTTATGTGAGAACAGATGAGCAGGTTGCTGATATTTTCACCAAAGCACTTGGAGCTGAGAAGTTAAAGAAGTTTCGAGAGATGCTTGGATTACAGGATATGGCGTTGAGCTTGAGGGAGAGTGTTGAGATATCAAGCTCAACATGTGATGATCCAGGATGACACGTACCAGTTTTTTGTTTCTCTGACATGTATAGTGGTCATACCGATATATGTCAGGGATACTTCATTGAGCTTTATTAGATTTATCTACCGAGAGTGATGGCACATTTGTTTCTTGCCAGCTCACTCATTCGCGGATATTAGGTTTTTCCTTATGTACTGATCTTTATATATTGAACTTGTCGTATTTTTGTTTTTTAGGTCATTCTTGTACATTCCTTTTATGTAATAGAAGAAGAAGAAGAAGAAGATCATTCTTCCTTGCCTCATGTGTGCTTCTCCTTGAGAGTGAGAGTGTGTGTGTGAGCTCTCTTCCTTATCTCCTTCCTCGTGACATGAAGGAGCATATGAAGAAGCTACAAAAGCATGGATACAGACCATTGATTATCAATCACATTTCAACCAATGGTGTCACCAATCTAGCAACATTGGATTGATATAGCTCATCAAACTACATTAGTGGTTGCAAGTGAAGCAATATAACAAACCTATGATATACGAAATCTTTGAATGAATGCTCATTATGGACTTACCAGAGTCCAGCTTGGATTATAATTTACCATTTGGGTGACCACAACTTAAGCAAGCTAGAGTTTTGCAAGATTGGTCCTCACAAGAACTCATCTTTAAATACAACCGTCGTAAATATGTGGTTCCTTTGGATGACATGAAACCCTATGAGATTCATGCGCTTCCATATGTAGCGAAGCTTGTGCATAAGTTAAATGGCTTGTCTGATGAGGAGGAGGAAGCCTTTTTTACTCCAAATCGAGATTTGCTTTCTCTGGGAATGATAGATCTCCAACAGGTGTTGGGCCAATGGTCTCTAGGAGCCTGTACGGTACAACCACTAGTGGGTGATGTTGATAGTGAGATCGAGGAACTCGTAGAAGCTATGGATATTAAACATCTCTTCCAACCCAGGGATGATCCCTCTACCTCATGGTAATTTTATGTCCCGGTAGACCAGCTAGTAGCTTACCACTTGGGTGATGATACTAATCCACGTCCGGTTCAAAGCTGACCTTACCCCTGATTTTCAAGAAGATTTGCTCAATCTACTAAAAGAATTTATAGATGTCTTTGTGTGGGACTATCGGGACATGAAGGGCCTCGATCCTCGCATTTACTAGCATCGAATTGTCTTAAAACTAGATGCAACACCAATCAAACAACAGAGTTACTACATGAATCCTAATTATGCTCAAGAGGTGAAAGAGGAATTAGACAGACTATTGAAAGTGGGATTTATTGTCCCCATGGACAATTACTAATATGCGTTGACTACCAAAAACTGAATGCTGCTATGGTGACTGACCCTTTTCCATTGCCATTCTTGGATAGCATGCTGAACGACCTAGCTGGTCGAGAGATGTACTCATTTTCATATGGTTATAATGGGTACAATCAGGTTATAATGGATGAAGTAGATATTCCCAAAACTGCTTTTATTACTAATTAGGGAGTGCATGCCTGTACTATTATGTGGTTTGGCTTGCAAAACGCACCCAGAACTTTCCAGCGTTGTATGCAAGAGATCTTCTCACCCTACCTAAGGAGTTTTATGAGAGTACCTAGATGACTTCTCTCTATCCAATGACACGTGCACATTTACAGCACCTCCGGTGCTGCTTTTTAAAATGTAGAGAATACTATCTCTGTTTGAACTCTAACAAGTCTATTTTCTTGGTCACCTGTGGTAAATTTTTGGGTCACATCATTTCTAAGCAAGGCATTCAGGTGGACCCGGCTAAAGTCCAAGTGATCTTAGATGCACCTCCCTCGAAAACACCTAAAGAAGTCATGCGATTCTTGGGCCACATCCAGTGGCATGGCCACCATCTCTGATGGCTAGCTCACTTAACTATTCCACTCACCCGACTGACCACGATGTCTCCTCACCAATTTTCCTGGACTGACGAATGCCAGTTGAGCTTTGATCACCTCAAAACTCTCCTCAGGCAAGCTCCAATCTTGCAGGCCCCCAACTAGCAATTACCATTCCATGTTTTTGTGCATCTGACATTGCCATTGGAAGTGTACTAATGCAACGGTAGGACAAATGGTATAGAACTATTTATTATGCTAGTCGTCATCTTGCTTCCGTGGAATGCAACTACTCTGTAACTGAGCGGGAATGCATGGGGTTAATATACTCCATTAAAAAATTTTGGCACTATTTACTAGGCCCTAAATTTACTTTTCATGTAGATCATGATGCTCTAGTCTACCTAGGTCCGATGAGCATCTGGGTGGATGGCTTGCTCGCTAGGTACTCCCACTATAGGAATTTGATTATGATGTTATACACCAGCCAGGTTCAGCACATGCCATTGCAGACTTTCTCTCTAGACTTAATTCCAATGAACCTCCAAGTGGGGTGGATGACTCTTCTCCCGCGATCTACTCCACTACATCATGGAGTGCACCAGCAGTTGCTTTATTCATTGCTGACTCTTACTACGATACTTTAATGATTTTTCTCACTACTAGGTGTCCATCAACTTCAGTGTCTCACATGGCCTGCCGTAAATTGGTCATCTATAGTTGTCGATTGTGTATTATTGTCAGTCAACTGTATTATGTAAATCCTTCTGGAGTTCTATTCAAATATATCCCCACTCATGAAGTCCCTTTCGTGGTTACAATGGCTCATTCTCTTCCGTCTATTGGCCATTTTGCTACCAACTTGACCTATCGTAAAATTTTGCAAAGTCTGGCCTACCATGCAGCGTGATGTTTACGCTTATTTAAAGCAATGTGATACCTATCAGCATACTGGATAGCCTTTGCATGGTCACCATTTTCCTCTCCAACTAGTTCTTCCTTTGGAACCCTTCCAAAAATGGAGGTTAGATTTTATTAGACCCATCACCTCGCCAGCTATTTTGACTAATAACAGATATATCCTCACCTATACTGATTATGCGATGCAATGGGTTGAAGCCTTGGCCGTCTGCTCTGCCACAGCTCATGTGGTGGAAAAATGTTTGACTCAGGATATTTTTCCCCGGTTTGGGTTGCCTCTTGAAATTTTTTCAAATCATGGCACCCACTTTTCAAACACTCTTATATAGGCCTTAACTCAAACTTTTAATATTATCCATAAATTTAGTATGCCTTTTTACCCGAGGACCAATGGACTAGGTGAAAGTACAAATAAGACCTTACTCACCATGCTCAAGAAGCTGATTCTCAAATGCCCTGAGCATTGGGATCAACTTCTCCCTTCCATCCTTTGGGCCTACCGAGTTACATGCAAAGTCTCTACTAGATGCACACTGTTCAAATTAGCTTATGGTCTAGAAGCTATAGCTCCCATGGAATTGGTCGTTCCCAATTTGTGAGTGGCTATTGACAAAAAATTATTGCCGACTGATTCTTTATTTGTACATCTTGATGCCTTGCGTTCATTAGATGAATAAAGATTGGAAAGTTTTTTTGTTGATGTAAGAAGTTCAGATTCGGTAGGCCAAGACTCATTATCGTTTTCTACACACCCCTATTTTTGAAGTCGGTTAGTTGGCTTTATTTTATAATTCTAAATCTGATCACACTGCAGGAAAGTTTAAGCTTCGATGGTTCAATCCTTACCTTATCTCAACCCAATTGGGTCTGACTACTTTCCAATTAGCCACACTCACCGGAGCAGTTCTACCCAACCCAATAAATGGCTCTCAGCTGCGACAGTACTATCCACCCTCCACATCGGCATGACTTGGCATCCCTACAGTTATGATTTTGTTACTGGATTAATCCATTTTGATAGTTATTTTGGTTTTTACTATAAGCCTATCATTTACTATATTTCAATTGAATCGTTGATCGTAATATATTTTCTACTCTTATTTTTTATATTTTACTTGTTGCATCATCTACACGCTTTTCATAGTTGGTTGCCGACCTACTCTCCGTGCCACCCTTCCCCGTTTTATGTTCATTATTGAGATATGCTTTTTATGATGGCATGACGGATGGATATCCTCTGTAGTGCTCACTTTCATGATTAGTTGCATGCTGCTAGTTAGGCTTTGTCTACATAAGTTGTGATTTTTGCTTCATCTCTTTTATTGTGTTTTTGCTTCGTGCTTTTGGTGTCTTTTGTGCATCCTACGTGTTTTCGTGCTATGTTTTTGTGTTTATTCCTGCTATGGCTATGGATTCCCTTTCCCATATCATTGCCTTCAGCGCAAGAATCCCTATTGAGCTTGCTGAGCACTTCTGAGTATGGGGCTTACTCAATTTCCCCAAGCTACCGTGGCACACTATGCCGGCACATTCGTTATCTCTAACCTTGGCTCGTGCTATTGCTACATGCCCTGTCATCGACACTACCTAGCCGATTGTGTCACCCTCTTGCACTGTCCACATAACCCTTGCAATTGTGGTCTCTCACCTCCGCCTGGCAAATGAAGGTCGGAATGAGATGACACAACTCCCTCTAGCTACCATGAATCAATTGTTTCCCCGTAAATCTTCCAATGAGTATGCAATTATGTGTTGCCCCTCCCCTGAGTGCCATGCCTTGTAGTTCATTGTGTCTATCATTAATCTCCAAAAACATAATTACGGTATCTCCTGGCCGATGTATTTGGTCATTGATGTGGATTCTCGCGAACCCATCAACTGGGTGATGTTTTACTTACATCGCATTCACAAGGAACACCAGGCGGTTGTAAAGCATTTGTCTAAGGGAGAATTTCCCTGCACTCGATTGCCGCATATTTTTTCTTTCCTGGTACCGACTATGACTACATCCACCCCCCCCCCATGCCCCCTCTTGTCGTAGCAGCTGCTTCCTCTCACATGGAAATTGATGATGATGATGATGAGGTTCTCTTTGTTTCCATAAGAAGCACCATCGTGTGGCGACACCTTCTTCCCCAAATTCCGATACTTCATAGGCACCTCTTAATCCGGGCATCGTCCTCACCCAAAAAGAAGTTTCTACCACCATGCTTACTCCCAAAATAGTTGTTGTGGACGACATAATTAAAGATGTTGTAGAAGGAAGCATCAAGAAAGTGAATGAAGTCTTTACCACCCCTCCCAACTCCCTGCTCAAGGTACTCGTGGCCTTTTCATCGCCCCCAATTTCTTCGGTAGCCCAGGAGCTCATCGTCACTCTTATTGAAGACCTTTCCAATCGCATTGCTCTGCAACCAAAGGATGTTTTGGAAGCGATGGCTATAGCCGTGGATGATGCTCCACCCTCTCCGTCTGCCCAACGCCAAACCATTCCTCCCACCATATCTTCCGCACCCATTTTCCCCAACAATGGATTCTTTTTCTGGTGTCTCTTTTACTACTTCACCTCCAGTTTCACCTGATTACTCACCACCCCACTCCTAGGAGGTTTCCCTCGCCTGCTCATCTGCCGCAATACTTCCACATTCTTCTGCATTACCCCTTCCCTTTCTGCCCTCCATTTAGCATTTGGCCACCATTGGTCAATATTTGATACAGGTCTCTGATGCACTCCAATCTCAGATGATGAATGAAAAGCAGACAATCCGCCAAGAGTTTCAGCATAAGTTGGACATTCTGGAAGAGGACATTGCCCCATTACAAGAGGAGGTTCTTGGTCTCAGAGCTAGCGAAGTACAGTTATAGCAACAAGTGGTCACTCAGGAAACTGAGTTGACTCAATTACGAAAAGCTCTCTCAAGAAAAGAGGCCACATTGCCTCGTATAGGCATTATCCTGGAGGATACAACTACCAAAGTTTTTGACTTGGAGAAAACCTGTGCCACCATGCACGAAAAAGTTGTCCAGTGGGAGACAGAATTGCAAGCTACAAAAGAAGAGTTGTTCTAGAAGGTGAGGCATTGACCAAAGAAGTGGGAAGGATGATTCAAGTGAAGAAAGAATTAGAAACTACTCAGAAAGGAAGATGTGCTTACTTTAAGACCATACCATTTCAGTCTTGGAAGATGGAAAGACTCGAAAAACAGTTGGGTATTCAGAATGATAAACTGCAAAGAATTGACGCTGAGATTGAAGACAGTAAAATCCTGTGCAAGGTAGCTTTAAAGAATGACTTCTACCTTAAAAAAGCATTTTTGCAAGACCAAAGTCAAAAATTGCTCAATCAGGCCATCGTGTCAAGCTCTATAGCTGCTAGATCCTGAGCATGTGTAGAAGTTACTTAAGGCTCTATAGAATAAAATTAAGCGTCGTTTTGAAGGAGTGCACGCTATGTATATACAAGGAATTTTTAACGAAGATTAGTCTATAATTAGGTTTGGGTCCATCGTGCGTGCTAGTGTTATGCTTTCGGATTATTATTTTATAAATCTACAAATATTTTGGTGAAGCGTCGCAATGGCCTAACCGTTGTAATCCTTTCCTATGTTAATACAAAAGGGCTATAATCATGTCGTTCCAGAGTGTGGCAGAGATGCATGATGAGTCTGCTGGACTGCACATAGCAAAACGGTAGGTTGCAGACTCTGTTTATCCATATTAATTGTTATGTAAGTGCAGTATGATGTCATTAAGTGACAAATAAGTGATTCCTTTTGTTGTGGTGATTAAATATTAAGAGGTTCTAATTGAAAGTGAAAGTGATCAAGTATGGAATCTCGTTGATAATCAAAGTAGTAGTGACTATTATATAAAGTTCAGGATAAGTGAATTTGATAGTGGATTATTTGCGTTATAGTAAGTGTGGTGATAGATCTTTCTGGGTAAGTAATGCTCATCGTGGTGTAATGACCAGTAATTAAAATGGTGAACATAATTAGCGAAGTCAAGATAATGGAAAGTGAGCTAGTGAATTGGATTTGTGGAGTGAGAAAATAGTATAGGACCTCTCGTTACAGACCCCTGTCTATCTTAAGAACCCTGTAAGGTACTTTTTTACTGTAATCATATTTGATACAGCTGGTTAGGACAAAGAGTTAACAAGCACCTATGAACAACTATCATACATCTCATATGGCAAGGTTGGATAAGTCTTCCACCTACATCACCAAAGAGATCCTGACATCTGGGTGTCTCCCAGTCAAGAAAACCTCACCACAACCCTCTTTATCAAATGTAACAAGCTTTATGCAAAAAACTAATTGCTATATCAATGACCACATGGGTGTACATATGCCGTATCCACAGAAGCGTACGGAGTGTTTATGTTCTCAATATATGTAATAAAATGGCACTGAAATGCTCAATTCACTACCCAAACACTAGCCAACAACACATGCGAGTGCCTTTCAACTATGTTCCTTAGGCTCAAAAAACCTGCATAGACTTGCAATGGCTACTCCCACCACAGCTAAACCCTTTCAAGAAACCTGTAGATTAACTAGTGTGGCTGAAAACACAACACTAAAAAGTGAACTTTCATTGTCGAACAAGTACAAATAACACTCTTCTTGATGTTCTTGGACCTCTCTAAAGAGAACTATGCACGAAAATACTCCAAAATGGCTCCAAAAATCACCCCAAAAATGCTTCAAAAATAAGCTTTAAAAGCAAAGATTGAAGCTTTGAGGGCCCAAAGGTAATGTGAACCTTAGTCTTTCCCCTTCTTCAAGCACCACAAGAGTGTAGCTTAGTGGAAAGAGATTTCCACGGTTAAGCAAGCTCCGAGGGGAACAGTACTAGGATGGGTGACCTTCCCAAGAAGTACTAGGAACCTCTGTCTTCCTTGATCGTTGAGGTCCTCCCTCGCATAGCCAACAACACCAACGGTGACTTTGGTGACTCAAATGACAAGGTATGCCAAGGTCTATGCCTTGTTCGCCCCCTTAGTCATAAGCCTTGGAGAAAGTCGGGTGGGTGGGCGGGTGCTCGCTTCGCTCGCACAAAAGGAACAAAGATTTTGCATCGAAATAGTGAACTATTTCATTGGTGATGCACCACAGTGCGCTCTTCTTCTCGAGAGCTCCACGACAATATCCTAAGAGTAGAAAATTGAGCTGCAAGCACCACACACAATACTCTGCACGGAGGCTGTAGAATATGCAGAAAACACAATATGCAGGGAGCATAAACACAGACTTCTTAGGTGTTACAAATGCGATCAAACTTATAGTCTGTGGTTGACTAGGAAACTATATGTTTTATTCAAGAACATATACGAAGAAGTGTCCAATGGCCATTTGGCCTTTCACATGGACACTAACGGTAACATTTACTAGAGTTGGATGCTTTTAATAGAGTCTTTAAATTTTCTAATGATTTTGATTTTACAAGCTTTTTATTTGGTATACTAGTTGGTTTTGACGTTTCTTTCTCTCAAACGTGGAAATGGATGTGGGTAGATTCATGAGACTAGCTTTCAAATGGTATGTTCATCTACCTACTATCTCTCAAGTAGACTATTTGTTCTTAATATTTTTGTTTCCTTCCCATCTATTTTTTTGCCTTATGGAATGCATCTAACAATCAATTAAGACAAGTCATTGACATACGTATGAAGTTTTCATCAGGAGGGGATTTCTTCCACTTTTTTAATCAACAAATATTTTTAGGATGTTTATTGTGTTTCGGCAAATATGAATGTGGTGTAGGTGTCTTCATTGTAAATGGATGTGTTATGACACCATACGTCTATTTTATACCATTGCACACTTTCCTTAAGCCATTATTAATACTCCATCTCCCCAAATTCGTTTTAGCATAATCTTTTTATCTCATATTGATATTCATCTACCTTCATTTCAAGTACACTTTGCAGACCATACTCTTCACTAGCATATATACTAAGCAATAAAAAGATGAGTGGCATGCTCAAAATACTCACTAAGGAATCCAATGTCCATAAAATGAAGAGCGACTCCTGATTTTTACAAACGTTTTGCATCGTAGAACCTATAGACAATGTATGGGGACATTCACCACAACCATCTCAAATCATTTGTCTATGATCTCATTCCCTTTCTGTCAAGGATCATCTTTTTTTTTTTTTGAGAGCACAAGAATTTTGAAATGTCTGGTGAGTCGGACTTGAACCCAGGCACTCTACCCCATGGTGTGCAAAATCAAGCTCAAGCTTCTTAGAATAGATACCTAAAGCATAGTTGCACATGAATAGAATGAAAATCTTTGAAGACCTTGAATACAAGTGATGGATATCACCATCACATCCACACACAAAATACAAAGTCGATCAAAGGATTAGTCCAAAATCATCAAAAAAGGCCACCTCGCATTAGGAAAAAAGGTGAACCCTGGATGGGCCTTTTAGCTCAAAGAGTGATTAGTGATGGACCAATCAGAAGAGGGTGGTGGCCACAGTCTATACCCTATAAAATACTAGGCTGAAGGGGGAAGAGGGGACAAGATTCCTCTATGTTCAGGGTTGTCTTCTAGAGAGAGAAGAAATCTCGTAATCAGGTTGGGCCCAAAAATTCAAAATTTTTTAAAAGTTGTAAAACTCATCATAATACCATTAAATGACCTCCATATCACTTTTCAGGGTCAAAAGTGCTATTTTTGACTTCTAATTCAAAATCCGTGCATATTTGTGGACTAAAAAAGTGACTTTTTTCAAAATGACTCAAAAAACTCTATTTTCCCTCTTCAAACTCCCATTTTCATACCCAAAACCCAAAAAGTCATATTTTTCACCTCTATTCCCTCCATACCATACAACAGAAGCATTGTTTCTCCTCCTACCATTCTCCCAACTTCTGCAGCAATGACAACAACTCTTACTCCCATGGAAAGCTCCAGAGCTCGTAGGAGACCAAAGGACGAAGTTCACACAATGACGTGCCACAACATCAAAACAATGGAAGGAAGTTGGCTACCACAAGAGTTTTGCAAAGGTGCATGGGTGTACATGCAGCCATCTGGACTTGGTCCTCATCGTGTTCGAGATCGTGGAAATTTGGATCTTCATTGGAAAGGTAAGCTCTTAGGCTTCAAGCAGCAAACACATGGTGGGATGGTTGCTATTGTACAACATGTCTTCACAGTTTCAACCATGAAGTTAGAAAACTCCAATAGAATTAGATATCCAATCCATTGTGAGTATTTCTATTTTCTCAATGCTTCATGGTGTTAAATGTCTTAATTACTCATCTCATATGTTTTTCATTGCTACAGTCATATTTCCTTCTAGTTTAGTGGAAGAGCAACCACTTCATAGTCTCACAGGAACTTTCAAAGCATTACATGCAGACATTGGGGCATTAGTGTTTCCAGATGTACCTCCTGCTAAACTTATTCGTGAAAGGATCTTCTTTTACACTCACGAGTACATTGTTCCTTCCACAGATGGTGAATATGGAAGGTTGGAGATTATCAAAGTTGACTCTCTTCTTAGTTTAGAGTGGCCAAAACCTGATTTTTGGTCCATATCATCTTTCAAGCGTAAGATGGTGATGGACATACATAACTCTTTGAAATTCACACGCGTATCTAGATCAATAGGTCTTCATTGGACTCTACCAATCCATTGCTTTGTTTTCATATTTCAAGGCATTCCTTTTGTAGAAACTCCTACAATGTTCCTATGTAAAGATATTACATACGAAGCAGTAGAAGGATTGTTAGGGGAAAACTGGGGTTATGTAGAAGGATTGTCAAAAGGGGATAGATATCGTTGTAGAATTGGTGACACAGGTATAGGGTTTCGCTATTTAAAACATCGCACCTCATTGTACATCAGATTTTATTATGATCGTTGGATGTGTAAACTAGGAGAGTGGATACCTTTGCAAAGCTCGGAGGGATCTTTAGCTTCATTTGAAATTAATGTGAAGTTACCAAACAATGATATGGAGGTGGTTTTAGTTAATCAACATTGGAACTTGGCCAACTTGAGAGAGCACTTACTTATCATGGGATATGATGATCTTCATGATTTCAAATTTCGAATACGAGGGAACAAGGTAAGAGTTGTATTCCATATATACATATAGATATATATATATATATATATATATATATATATATATATATATATATATATATATATATATATATATATATATATATATATATATATATATATATATATATATTATTCTATCACTATTGTTCATGATTTGAAAATGTTTTACTCTTTTATGAATTGTCCACAGATTGGAAAGAGATTGGAAGACAAAATCAAGGTTCTTGCAGATTGGAGCATGGATGGAACTGACATTTCATTGTCATAACTCTTTTTTGTAAAGATACTGTGAAACCTGTAAACAAACCTATTTTTGCAATGAAAAATTTTTCACATTTGCTTCAAGGATATTTTGGCCACATTCTAGTTGTATCTGTAAATTCTCAAGGTTTTTCTTGAAAGAGCATTCTTATTGTTTATTTCCTTTGATGTGATCTCGAATGTCAAAGTTTTCCTTTTCAAGACTCTTATGTTTTAATTTAAGGAAAAGTCACTTCTATGAAAAAGTGGGACCCATCACTTAAAAATTCTAGAAAAGTTATAAATAGGAGTCCTCTCTCCTCATTTCTCACTTTTGCAACCACATTGAGTGTTAGAACAGTCTGCATTTGCAAGCTATGGCTTCCACCTCTGTACCTACTAAGAGTGCACGCCACAAGTTTCTAGAATTTTTGGAGGATTCAGATTACAAAGGTCAACATGACCTATATGATCTTCTCTCCAAGGTTCCTGACCTCCATGGAACCGTGCAAATGAATGCCGATGCTTTGGAGGAGCTACTTCAATATATGCAAGTTCATATATTGCGTTTCTCCATTGAAATACCACCATATGATGGAACTTGGGTTCCATGTGACCTTCTCACCTACATTCACAAAGGTGATGAGGCTTTTGCAAAACGATTGAAACGGTTCCAGGCAATTGCAGAGGAAGCAGGGCACCTTCTTGATGAAACTGTGCCACTTATAAGGAAATTGAATAGGAAACGCAAGATGGGTCCAAAATATCTTTCATTCATTGCTGCCACAATTTTCTTTGTGAATGAGGAACCAGAACCAATTCCTCATGAGATCCCTCATCTTCTTACAGGTGGTTTTGTCGAGGATAAAAAGGAACCACCTCAAGAACCCTTGAATCTCCTATTAGAGAGAGAAGCTATTGAGAAAACTTATCCTCTTGGTGTGGATGATAAGTTGAAAGAAGTGCCTAAGCCATCCACCTCTTCGGAGCCAGAAGCAACTATTCCAGAGGTGGAGATTGAAACTTTTTCAGTGGTTCTTGTCGAGGGACAAGAATATTTGTTTTTACATGATGTAGAGAAGGCATTTGGGCTACGGCTTGATGAATGCCTAAGTTTGTTTTGTACTTTGTCAGAGTGTCCTTTGGATAGTACCTCTGAGTTGTTGGAGAAAAAGTGTTTGCCATTTGGTGACTCAGTGGCCGACACAATAAAATTGGTTTGCAATGACATACTCACAAGTGAACATGAACATATCACAGAAGAACAATTTAATAATGCACAAGAAAGGATATTGGAATCAAAAATTCCCTCCTCACCAGTAATCGAGCAGAGTGGGATGTCCCACTCCAGCATTAATTTATAACTTCAAGAGAGAGGAGAAGAAGAAGATAGAGTTCAAGATGTAAGTATCTTCAATTCATGTCATTCATTCTTACAAACACATGCAGCTACTAATCATAAAACTTTGTGCAGGAGGTGATTGAAGTCGACAAGTTTGCAGCAAGGAGCGGAGGTGATCGAGTGGCTCGTGGAGGTGGCTCATCCCTTGCAAACTACATTGGGAAACTTCCCAAAGACCATTTTGTAATTATCCATAAAGAGTTCAGTCCTCAGGGCCACTTCATGACATGGTGTCTAAAGGCCTTAAGTAAATTGCTTTGTTTATCAACCATTACACAGGGGAGTAATTGTATCTTTTTAGTTAAGAAATCCCTTGTAACTACAACCTTAGGTTCCAACTTCCGTGGAAAGGTCTTAGGCCAAATAGGTATATCTCTAGGTCTAGGTGTTAGAAGTGTTGATCAAATAGCAAACTCAATTTTGACTTACACCCTACCCATGGCTTTGGAGCGTCGAAAGAGAGTCATTGAGAAACTCAAAGCCAATTGATGTAAACAATTGAATTAATATCAAATTTTCACTTTGCTTTATTTACAATTGTCTCAAGTATTTCTTTTTCAGTATATTATCTAAAATTCTTTTGCACCTGCATGTGATGTATTGATGTCATGTAGGGCATTGGGAGGACCTTTAGTTTCATTCTTTTGGACTCTTGATAATATCCCTGTAGGTCATGATCCCCTGATGGTTACCTTACCCCTGAACTAGCTTTACTAGTCATGATCCCTCTGATGCACTTTCAAAGGTCTTGTAGGGCATTAGGAGGCCAAATAAGGCCCTGCCACAGAAACGCGGGAGAAGGCCCTGCAAAACGTTTGCAGGGCCTTCTCCCGCGTTTCTGTGGCAGGGCCTTATTTGGCCTCCTAATGCCCTACAAGACCTTTGAAAGTGCATCAGAGGGATCATGACTAGTAAAGCTAGTTCAGGGGTAAGGTAACCATCTTGAAAATATCCATCTAGTGAAGGTTGAGTCTCATGTAAGGTAACCTTGGGCATGTCATGACCTTTAGTTTCATTCTTTTGGACTCTTGATGGGATGCCAAGATAGTTGCTCAAAAGACCAAGATAGTTGCTCAAGATAGTTACCTTACCCCTGAACTAGCTTTACTAGTCATGATCCCTCTGATGCACTTTCAAAGGTTTTGTAGGGCATTAGGAGGCCAAATAAGGCCCTGCCACAGAAACGCGGGAGAAGGCCCTGCAAACGTTTTGCAGGGCCTTCTCCCGCGTTTCTGTGGCAGGGCCTTATTTGGCCTCCTAATGCCCTACAAGACCTACATGACCTTAAATAAAAAAGAAATTTCAGTACAGGGATATTATCACTAGATCAAAATGACAAGATAAGAAAACAATCATTCATATATGAGAGATTATCACAAGAAAACACATGGAAATGTAAAATGACTGCTCATGTTTCATTCTAAATAATGAGATTATAAATGGAATAGAGGAAAAGTGCTAATGTTTCATTGAAAATGGCAATATTTACAAAAAATCTCTTGTCCATAGAGATCAGTTACAAAACTTAGCTACGATCACCCCTAATTCTCCTAGCTAATTGTATGTCCTTCGGTTGTATAGTGACTCGCTTAGCATGGATGGCGCACAGGTTGGAATCCTCTAGCATTGATATCAAAAATGCTTCAGCTGCCTCTTGTAAAGCTTCTAAAGCTAGAGCTTGGATCCTTAACCCTGCACAATACCTTTGTAACTCTTCTTTGACCACCCTTGCAAAGGGTCTTCTAGGTATGAGAAGCTCAGCTGTCTTTTGATAGTGCCTTATCTCTGCAAATGCCTTCGTATATCTTCTTCTTCGTTGTGGTGCTCTAGCTTGTGGTGGTGGTGGTGGTCTTCGTTGGACATTTTCTTGTGGTCTTGGTTGGGGTGGTCTACGACGAGGTTGAAAGAATTTCTTCTTCCGTTGCACGCGTCTTGAGCTTTCTCCTTGTTCAGGATGTTGTTGCTGGCTTTGCTCTCTCTCTTGATCATTGGGTATGGCCCCCTGATTTGATGGTAATGTCTTTCCCGCTACAGTAACCCTATGATTTGTAGGTATTTCTTCGTTACCCCATGGTGGCAATCTTTGACTCTCATCACTTGCTTGTGAACCTTGTTGAGACACATCCTCATGCGATTCATCAAAATCATCATCAGAAACTACCTGTCTATGAGCACGCTCCTTCACCCTTCTCTTTGTTGGTCTCTTTGGTGATGGAGGCTCATCATATGATGATGGTGGTGATTGGGGTTGATTTACGGCCTTTTCCTTGGATTGCCCATGTTCCACTTGTTCATGCAACTGTTCACTCCCAGAGGTATGGCCACCACCTGTTTCACGATGGGATGCAGAGTGCGAGACACTACGTCGCCTTTTGTGGTGATTCATCCATGGTGGCTTCTGAGTGCCTTGCACATAGCTAGGAAAGTTAATGGGATCCTTCCTTGCAGTTTGCTTTGTTCGTGCCATCCTCTATAGTGCTAGAATGTTGAAATGAGACAATGAGTCTCCTTTTATAATGTTTCACTTAAAAAGGTTCTGTTCACACCTGAATGGACAAAAAATAGTTTAAAAATTAAAAATTACCTGAAAAAATTGCAAAGAAGAGATTAGTGTGTAGCAAACCTTATGAATTATTCAGAAAATGCCATGAATGTATTAAATGACTTCACTTCCATGATGAACCCTCTCGTGTTCTTGTAGCTCGCCATTGAGCATGACGTAAAGGTCCCAATGATGACTTCCATTTTTCACTAGCTAAGTTGTGTTGATGAAATCTTGCAAGTTTTGCAACTTTCGACTCCTTGGCTCGTTCCATTGCATATGTCCTTGAAAATGCAGTACGATAAAACCAATTAAACATCTCTTCCATATAGTTTGATTGCATTGCACCACCACCATGTCGTGTGTTCTTGAAGTAAACACCTCTAGCCTTGTAATGTGACTTCTCCATTCCTTGTGTACTAAAAATCTCCAATGAACCATATCGATGCATAAAAAATGCTCCATGTGCAAATAAAATATGCTGAAATGATATAAGTACATATAACACAATCTTATCAACAAGAAAATTGAAAAAATAAGAAAACTTACAATGTAATGTGTAATATTGCTCTCTCCCCAAGATAGGATGAAACACTTTGCAAACTCCATTAATGTATCTTGAAACAACTGACGGTCATTTTTGTTGGAGCTATTAAGACTCATTAAACCTACCAACTTATCTAAGCATGACCAAACCTTCTTTCGCCTATTACTAAGGTCAATTTGAGAATCATTATCAGTGGTGATCATGCACAAGTCTTTCCATAGCTCCCTGCATTCATTTTTCTTAGGGCTTACACCTGTTCTGAAAAATTTTCTTGCCTTCTTCCCTGTCATTGACACTTGTTGCAAACTATTTTGCGATTCACCAGGTTTTTTGACAACTAGAGTTACATTACCACCATGACAACCAATCGAATTAAGCAACTCTTCCAATTTTTTGATTGCTTGTACAGATTTATCAATTGGCTTCATGGAAAATGCATATTCTATGTGGAGCTTCAATAATCTATCAAATATTCTCATGAAAGCATGCAATGTGCAAAAGTGAACATTAACTAATGGAAATGGAATAATGGGATTCCAATCTTTATCTAATGTGTCACGGTTAGGTATTTCTAACATTGGACACCTTAGCAAAGGTCTATCCCATTCCGTGGAAGTAGGTGCATCTATGTATTCATCTAAGCTAGATAGTACTTTTTGTTGTCCCTTTGTTACTTTGTAGCCTCGAGTACAAAATGGACATGGATAACGAGCAGATGCACCTTGCTTGCAACCTAACATGCATTTGATAGTTTTTAAATCCCCACCCAAGTGCCAATCTATCTCAAAATCACCCAAGTTTTCTATGTGGAGCTTTGCACCATGAATTTGAGAAAGTATTACTTTAGTGATCCATGGGGTCCTACTAAAAATCCATGAAAGAACATCATTGGATTCTTTAGGTACTTCAATAGCACCTAACCACCATATTTCTTTCTCGGATTGAACACTATATGTAGACTTAGAGCTAGAGTTACAACTTTCATCAGATATGGCATTTCTGATAGCTTCATTCATGAGTGTCAAACTCAATCTCTCCATTCGTCGTCCCTTTATAATCTGGCATTCATCTAACTTCAATATAAACTGTAATTTGGTATTACAATCTGCATAAATTAGCAAAATCTTTATAACATCAAAATACAATGTATATCAAGGTAACAATAGTGCACATACCTGGTATAGTAGATTTGTAAAATTGAACCATTGCCTGTTGAAGCCTCTCCAAATCCACGAATATGTTGTTGTACTTTGTGTAAGGAAATCCATTTCCAACTGCGCTTTTCAACTCTTTTTTGGATGTAGATAAATGATAAATAGACATAGGCATAATATCCTCTATACATAAGTAGTTTCCAAGAATAGTAGTTATATCTTCATTGGACATTGACTTCTTTAGCGATACCTTGTAAGGAGATGGAAACATATTCTGTAAAATACCTTCTCTTTCTAATGAATGCTTCAAAAGGTTGTACAATGCACTGTATCCTTTAGTACTAATTCCTGCTTCATCACATACCATCTGCACGTCTCTAGGAGTGATAATATCTTGTAACTTTTTTGTGAAATCTTTAATCACTTTCTTCTTGATTAGGTTTCCTATCCGTGACTCCAAAATACTAACCACCTGCTTGTTGGTCAAACAAGAATTTAATAACTTGAATTGATCCTCTGTTGTTGATGATGCATTAACATCTTCAACGAATGACCTACATAACAAGAAAAAAAATATATATATATATATATATATATATATATATATATACATATAAAGTCTTCCAAAAAGAGAAACGAATACAAGCCAAACCTTATTGCAAAAACTCGTCGTTTGCGTGCTCCACCACCAATTGAAAGAGAGTCAAAGGATGTTAATGATCGTCTCCTACGTCGCATCCCAAGTGGAGTCTCTCTCAAGTGTTGGACAGTGTTTTTAAATTTCTCAATTGTTCTCTCCTTTTCTTCCATATGCTTTTCAAGCTCTGCAAGCTTTTCTTGTAAAGATATGATTGTGCTTTCAAAAGTGACCAACCTTGTATGATTTAGTTGATATTGTTGAATCCAATACTCAGTAATGGCAGTTGAATGTGTAGATAATCGTTGACAATAACCTAAGAGCCCAGCTTTACCGGCACCAATGAACTGAAGTAAAGTTGAGAGGTTATGGAATGTTGGATGGTAAGAAGACATTGGATCAGGAGGGTATAATGAACCATGAGTCCAAAGATCAATATTCTTTTCTCCAGCTTCACGACGCTCATTTTGAGAGTTCACATCATTGTTGCATTGTGTATTTGGAGCAAACTCTCTGGGCACACGAACATGGATACTTGTTGATGCTGGGGCATGAGGACGTCCTAATGTGAGGTTTGTAATAGGTGTCAACACCATCTTTTCCAACAATTAAACAATACTGAGAAAGAGACCAGAAATTTGTTTGGAAGAGATGCTAGAGCATGATTTTCTCAAGAAAAGTTTGTTTTCTTGGATGAGGATGGGTAACAGTGTGTTTTTCCACTGAGAATAGCCAAAAATGTTGAAATTTTGAAAAAGTCATTTTTTGGGTGAAGAGTAGTTACGGATTTGATGATGTGGCACTCTACTTTTGAAGGGATTTTAAAAATATTGCTTTTTCAAAAGGAAAATTAAAAACTAAACTCAAAAAAGGTCACTTCTGATATATATATTAAAAAATGAGCCCTTTCAAGTAAATAAACACTGAAATTGAGACTTTAAAAAAAAAATCATTTTTTTATTCCCATACATGCTCGAGTTTGATGATGTGGAAAGTAGATTCCCTTTCTCTCTCTCTAAAAGAAGAGAGAGAGGAGCCTAGTAAGCCTTAAAAAAAGCCTACTCCAGCCTACTAAAAAGTGCCCTATTAAATGCACTTTGTCCCCTTAGACAACAGCAGAATGAGGCTTAATCCTTGAAAATTAGGGATCCTTACAAGGCCCATGCAGGGTTCACCCTTTTTCCTAATGGCACATGTGAAATGAATCACATAATCTAGGAGTACTCAAAGAGAGTAATCCAACCATATATATCACCTATCAAACAAACCTCTTTTGACCCTTCAAGAAACATATCAAGTGTGTTCACACTTGATCAATCAATAAGCCAATCAAAAATCAATTCGCCATCTCATATAATGTCTCACGCATGGCTATCGAAGAGCTTTCAGCTACCTTGCGTCCACGTGGCATAGCTCAAATGGCAAGATGTTATTTTTATGATATAGGCTAGGTAACGTAAAGAACCACTCGATAGCTATAAATTCTCAGATATTTACAGGGAACCAAAAGTAAGTACTTTCGTTATAAAAAGGGGACTTTAATCTACCATTGCAATTCTTGACGTAGAAAGTGTTGTGGCAACATGGATTCCAGCCACAAAAAATCGGTTATCGTGATGATCATCCATCTCTGGCATCAAGTTTTCCCTCTGCTCAGCTCATTTTTAGTGATGTTTCAGAAGGAAAAAAGCTGCCGTATTAATCCTTTCTCTACATCCACTCGTCTATTTCATAGTTCTACTGGGCTCCCTCCAGCCATCTTATGAAAAACATATATATACATATGTATATGTATATATGCATGTGTGCGTGTATGAGGGCATGCAGGAGCACGGATGCGTGACCATCTATTTCATGGTTTTACATATATATATATACATATGTATATGTATATATGCATGTGTGCGTGTATGAGGGCATGCAGGAGCACGGATGCGTGACCATCTATTTCATGGTTTTACTGGGCTTTCTCCAGCCATCTCATCAAAAAAGTGTGTATGCACGCGGTGTGTGTGTGTGTGTGTGTGTGTGTGCGCGCGTGCGCGCGCGCGTGAAATTAATAATCCATCTTGCCGCACCACTAAGTGAAGCATAATACTCGGTGATAAACTTCGAGCGTTAAACATGGTTGTACATCATTGTAGTTGGCTATTTCTATCAGCCTTCATCCAGCCCCATGTTATGAGTATCGTTTTAAAGTTTCTTGGCTGAGAACATCCTCTTTCAGCATATTGGAACGTCGAACGTCTTAAAGTTTCTTGGCTGGGACAACCTTCCTCTTTCCACTCTGGATGTTGACAATACTCTTTATCGATACAAAATTTCATGACAAAACTTTATCACATGTTACACAAGTAATTCACTTGAAATTTCTTCCTTTTGCCAACAGAGGGATGTGCTCAGCATTTGTACCTGCCAACATGGGGTGCTGGCAAAGGGATGTCAACCTACGTACTGTGATCTATCAACTAATTGCACTATCAAATCAAATTGTCGTGCAGAGACATGTGTGCCCCCAAGTGTCAGGAGAGTCAACTGCTTGCATGTTTCCTTGTCCAGAATAGTTTGCCAGTGTATTGACAAACATATAAATACACAATGCGTTTCAGATTTATTCAAACTTATACACTAGAGCTAAGAATTAACATTTGTATGCATATAATGGCAAATAAGTGTAGTAAAATAGAAAACGGGCTTGAGTAACAGGAACGTGATTTCAAGAAACAAAAAAAGGTGTACTGAAGTAAGCTGGAGAGCAATCACAAAGTTTGGAAGGAACTAGCAAACAAACAAAGCAAAGAGAGAAGGGGGAAAGGAGATCATGTATCACGATATGGCAAAACCCTTCTCACACTCATAGATACACATAATAACAAAAATACACAAAATGAATCCCGTATGGAGCAAACTTTTATAATCGTGCAGGAATCATAAATGCACAGAATCTTTGTCTTGACTTTATCCTTTGACTCTTAAAAACACCTCAAATTATGTCAGAATTTCCTGCTGAATTAATAAGCTCTTTGTAGCTAATTTACAGCTGACGATAAAATATTCCCAGAAATATAGTAGCCTGTTTCGAAAGGTACAAATTTTCTCATTTGCATGGGGTCTCAGAAATCTGTACAGTTGCTCAAATCCTGAAGATTCACCAAACAAGCTTCAGAATTTCACCTGCCATATATACAATGAGGATGCTATATACAATGAGGATGCTCTAGTCTGAGAATTGAACTCTGTCAGATTCATTCTCCAAAATTGTTAATTCCAAACAGCTGCTCATACAAATGAATTTGTGTGCATTGCAGGCCCAATGACTTTCATTTATTCTGACAGAAAGCTGAACAATATAGCACTGGAAACTGCTGTGCTAATGGCAAACTAAAGTTTCCATTGCAGCACAGAATTGAATGAAATAGCAGGGTGCTGAATCCTTCTCCAATCTGATACACTTGGTGTGTATCTATTGTCTTTCAGACTTGGAATCTCCTCCCCTCTCTATATCATCATTTTGCCTGCCTCTGCTAGATGTTTCTGGAGCCCGAAATAGGACATCTAATCACTGTCAGACTCAAAAGCTGTTTTTTTCCTCCCCTCATCATCATTTGACCTATCACTGCTATACATTTCTGGTGCTCTAGACTCTCCAATATCCCCATCACTGCCTCCAAAAGCCTCTCCCATAGCTTCGTCAAGTCCTTTATCAGAATCTGACCTTGCAGTAGGTGCTTCTTCTTCCTCCTCTGAATCTGACATGGCCTGACGCTTTCTGGATTTCTTGGCTTTTGATGTATCATCAGCATCCTAAACAAGATCAACCAGAAACAAAGGGACAATTACTTGCTCACATCATCTGGACATCACATCATTAGAAAGAGCTAAGCGTAAAGAACCATGTCTGCCATCATCTGGACAAGACCACAGTTTGCCTTTTGGTTATCACCCTAGGTTTGGCTCCTTGAATCACAGGTATTACACCTATAATTAAATAAAATGGCTACGCATCCAAGAACTTGCAGGCACTTGGATGGAATTGCAAAAGGGCTGAAAAAGAGGGAGTAAGGGAGTATGCAATAATATGACTTGCTACCTGAACTGTTGATGATGCTAATGCCAAGTTTTATGGTTCAAAAAGCATGTATTGATAAAACATACAGGTGCATTATTGCATGTGCATGAACATTATGTGGAATCCATTATTGATCCCGCCAGATAAGAGAACTTTTACCATGCCATTGGCTGCCGCTTCATCATCACTATCTTCAAGACCGGCTGCAGCGAATGGATTTTCAGCAATAACATTCTCATCATCAGAGGACTCATGTGCAAAGTTTCCTTCCTCAACTTCCTGCTCCCTTTGACCCTTCTGCTTCTTCTCCCTTTTCCTCTTCTTTTTGTCCTTCTTTTTATCCGTCCCACCCTCTTCCTCATTTTCATCTACTTGGAATTTCTCTCTATTTTTTATTCGCCATGCTTCCTGCACCACACATCCATACAAGAATGAATACTGAAAACAGCTCAAAATGGCTACATCAGTGAAAGGCTCTCAAGCACAGAGAATCTCACTAAATGAGTAATTCCAAGTTTAATTCCATCACGTGACCAACTTTCAATACTAGATATTTATGCCCAAGGACTTACCTTAAGACGTTCAAAATTTTCCTGCTCTTCAAGAACCCTTCGGATTTCCTCTTCTTGCTTCCTTCTCTCCATCTGAGATACACAACCAAAATCATTTCATCTATTACAAGCACCTAAAATAAAATATAAATGAATATGTAACATGCAAAATCTGCATTAATAACGTACTTCTATCTTCCGCTCTTCTTCAGCTTTCCTTTTTGCTTCCTCTGCCATTGCATGCTTCCTGGCCACCTCCTGCTTTTGCTTAGTTTGCTGTTCTTCCCTTTCAGCAGCTTCCAAATGGACTTTTGCAGCTTCCAAAAGATGTTTACAATACTCCACATGCATTTCAACTTTCTTACCATCAAAGCCATGGGAGTGATGGCCTGTCATCCCAGATAAAAGACTGAAAAGTCGCAGAGCATTCTTCAACTCTGAGACTGATTGTCGGACCTGGAAGAGTTGAATGGAGTTGCAACACTTTGCAAACATTTCAATGCCATAGAGCAATGGAAATAATGAAGTTAAGTTTGCTCACCTCATCGGCAGTGCGTTTAGCTTTCTGAAGAGTCGCAGTAGAAAACTTCTGCATAGCAATGGCAGCATCAAACCGAAGCATGTAATTAGATGGAGCAAGATGAATGGCACGTAGAAGGGAGCACTTGCAATCCTGCCATTGCTCTGCTTCATAGTATGTGCGGGCAAGATATAAAAATATTTGGGAATCTGTATTATGGTAAAACTTCTTAAGGCAATTTTGATACTGCGTAATACACCCAAATGGAAACACGTTTAGCAACAACCAATATGGTATAACAAATAAAAGGAGCCTAAAAATTTTCTCACCATCTTAACTGCCAGTCCAAACTGCCCTAGACCTAAGTATACATGTGCCAAATTTACCCAGACATCTGGTATCTCAACTGTTATATTTCCTGCTGCTGCTTCTTGCACCTAAAATCAATCAACTTTAACCAAAAATATAAGAGGATTCTTCAAGTACCAAATGATCAGCAACTAACGAACCTGTGTAAAGATTTCCTTAGCCATGTCAAATTGACCTTTTTCAGCTAGAATCATACCAATACCATTGGCAGCATACATATTATTTGGATTTTGTGATAACACCTTGCATCAGAAATTTTCCATGTGAGATTTTGGTGTGTTCATAAGGTCTTCTAGATCTTTGTACACACCTATGACATAAAATAAACCTAAATGCTACCACCTTGTAGAAAAGCTCCCTAGCCTTCTCCAAATGAGTAGCTTCAAGTTTTGCATCTCTCTTCTCACCACGTCCAGCTGCATAATAGTTCCAGTTCCCCTGAATAAAATGTGCCACAATTATGAAAAATAGAGAAATCAAAACCATGTGGTACAATTGTGAAAAAGGACTCACAATATATCAACAATAAGTATGAAAGTGCATGTGTATGCGCATGCACACCGATACAATGTGTGTATGTGTGTGTGTGTGTGTGTGTGTGTGAGAGAGAGAGAGAGAGAGAAATAAAGAAGCATCTACTCGTGACATTCCATTACACAATTTAGTGAAATCAATCTCTCCCTCCCTCCCCCTCCTCCCCTACCCTCCCCCCTTCCCAATCTCCACACACACACACACCCCCCCAAAAAAATCTCCACCTCCCCCCCCCCCCCCCCCCCCCCGGTTTCTTCCCCTGCTCTTCCCTCCATCTCCCCCCCTTCCCTCCCTCCCTCCCTCCCTCTCCCCCTCTTTTCCCCATCCCCCCTTCCTACTTTACTCATTTCTTAATCTCTTGATTTCTTTTTCACTAATTCTAGCTCAGACATTGTATCAAATTCACCATTTTGTAAGCTTTTGGTCTCACAGGTCATTTTGGCCTTTTGTAGACATAATCTATATCATTTCATCTCTGTCTCTGTGTCCTTTTTTTCTCTCTCTGTGTGTGTGTGTGTGTGTGTGTGTGTGTGTGTGTGTGTGTGTGTGTGTGTGTGTGTGTGTGTGTGTGTGTGTGTGTGTGTGTGTGTGTGTGTGTGTGTGTGTGTGTTAAGGCATGCGCTGAAGAACAAGGACTGGATAACCATGATACATACTAAAGCGAGAACTGAGTATGCATCTTTTCCATCTGTTATCTGTTGAACAGCCTTGAATGTTTCTTTTGCTTTCAACCAATCATCTGCCTTCAACTCCACATTTCCTCGAAAAGAGAGAGCATCAATATTCTTCTCATCTACTCTCAATGCTTCATTTATCTGCTCATATATAGATCATCATAAATCGAAACAAATACAGTTCTTAAATTTACTGACATAACAGCTCTCGTACCATTTCCATACAAGCATCCATATTATTGCTTGCTTGAGCGATGGCAGCCATCCGCAAACAAGCATCCACATAATCTGGACACTGACAAATCATAAATCAAGTTCTCTATCAGAAATCTACTAATTTCAACTGTAATGGTGTAGATTGCAAACAAGAATTTCTGTTTAATTACGTTCCTACAACCATATCTAAACTGTGATGGGGAAGGCAGTCTAGGCAGATCCTCGATTATAATTTGAAAAAAGCATCTAACTGTTAGCTTCTGTCACATAAGCTCATGAACCAAAGGTTTTACCTTGTACAGAATCAGCTTGTACAAGAATGCTGCTTTCTCAAGCTCATGTGTTTGCTCGTAAAGCCTGGCTTGATTGAACAAAATTGTGACTTTACCAGCAGGCAGATCCAGGGCAACCCCCTGCTCTTCAAGGCGATAAAAACAATCATTGCTTGTGATATCATTTGCAAAACCAGCAAAGCCATCCATATCTAAGCTTTTCAAGATTATTGAATCAAGATCCATCCACACACCCTCTCCTAAAGCCTCTTTGAAAGCCTGTTGTGCTAGCTACAGAGCCAACGAGCAAACATGTCAGGAAAGCTGTGAATTGATATGAAAAATAGAAAATCCATACTTCCGGAAGTGTTTACCTCATACTCAGAGCGCTCAAAATGTAAGACTCCTATATTGTTGAGCAGCTCAACCGTTATCTTTTCTGGGCTCTTCCTCAATATATTTAATGCCTGAACCAGAATATAATTGATATCAACAAAAGTATCATTTAAAAGCTGATTGTGGTTGAAAGGCCACATATTATACCATTTTGAATGCATCCAGTGCTCCACTTATATCAGTAGACACTAACAGCTCCCCAATTTCTACCCATGCCTGGTATATATTCAAACACACCAGTTTTAGTTTACTGTAAAAGACCAACCTTCACTTAGCTCTATCTAGACAAAAATAATACATTATACTTTAGAATTCAATTTTATAGACCTTCAAAAAGAGAACTCAGTATCCTTCTCAGAGTAAAAATTCAAAGATCAACATTATCCTAGAGGGTCTACGATCAAACATGTCACTCCTGTAAAACATTCTAAAATATATGTATATAATGGAGCATTTCACAGAACAGGTTTGCTTAGTCCCCACACTTCCGCATCAGGTACTTGCAAATTGATCAGATAGCTAAACCTGTAGATCCGCCCCAGATGTTATAAGTGTAAATAGGTGGGCATGGGAAGATAAAGAAAACTAGGAGAAAGAGGGAAGACATGGGAGGGTTTTCCCTTCCCTTTCTTTTCTTTTCTTCTCTCGTTTTGCTCTCTCTCTCTCTCTCTCTCTCTCTCTCTCTCTCTCTCTCTCTCTCTCTCTCTCTCTCTCTCTCTCTCTCTCTCTCTCTCTCTCTCTCTCTCTCTCTCTCTCTCTCTCTCTCTCTCTCTCTCTCTCTCTCTCTCTCTCTCTCTCTCTCTCCCTCCCTCTGTGTGTGTGTGTGTGTGTGTGTGTGTGTGTGTGTGTGTGTGTGTGTGTGTGTTTGTGTGTGTTAGCGAGAATTGAAACGAGAAGGTACACTAACATCCTTGAAAATATCAAAATGACCTATGAAATCAAAAAACCGTATCAGAGAGTTTTTTATATAATGTCTCTGCTGTTAAGTGAAAGTGCCAAGGATGTAATCAAAGCTGTGATGGCCAAGAACGATGGACAAACCACTAGGCTTCTGATGGAAAGTAGATATCTACAAGGTACCTCATGCCAGAATAATACACAATGTGGTACAAAGAGGGGTATACAACTAGTGATAAGGGAAAAGAATGATGCAGGGAATTCTCCAGCTCATAGAATACCCTACTAAAGAGGAATAACAGAGAGAGAAAAAGAGGGAAGGAGGAGAAGAGAAGAGAAGAGAAAAACTACTAATGTCTAGTGGGGCCAACAGATCCATGAGACAACATGCAATCAGAAGGGGTGTAAAACCTTGTCATCAACATATGAGGATTGAAAAGCAAGAGCAGAATGAAAGTGACATTTGTGGAATACCTTATATGCTGCGGCAGGGTATACAATGGCAGGATGGAGAGACTGAAAATATATGCTATAAGACTGCAATCATGATAAGTGCACCGGGAGTCCTATCTCGATCCTGGGCAAGGTATGCAGTAGTGAGTGTGTTTGATAGCTCTATGAGTATCTCATAGCCTGATCCTCCCCATCCCAAACTCATGACATCAAATATATCTGAAACCTATGACACAGTTGTTGGAAATAAGGTAGGCCCTCAGCTCATATCATAGGTCCATGGTTCCATAGGTCCAGCATATACAACACAGAATCTAGCAATCTTCAATATTGACAAAACATGAACATACCACATTAATCATACAAATGATGAGACAAAGATAGAGAAAGAATAGACGACATGTGTAAGATGTTACGTAAGCCACCGCTTACTCATACTATCATATATACCAATGTTCAATGTACAACGTGGGAGCAAAATTCTCAACCACTCTATGTGATGAGAAATAGATGGATGAATGAATGTACAAATGTAACAAACATATCCAGATGTATGGGCAGAAATCTGAATATACATGAGATGTGTGACCTAATAGGTTATAGAAGAGCAAATATGAGTGACTGAAAGAGAAAGGATCAGTGTGAAACTGATAATCAACAAACCCTCATCTAACCTTAGGCTATGGAAGACCCTAAGTCAGATACGTGTGTGAAAAGATCACATACTTAAAAAGTAGCAAAGAATGCTAACAAGTTTGTTGCCAGAAATCCTCGAACTCATGTGAACACACCTTCTCAAACACCTCATCCAAATATGCATAAAGCATATACGTACTCACTCTCTTGTACCTATGCCGAATAGGACTCCTCCGGATATGGATGCTACTGCCTCCATAAACTCCAAGTAGTACCTGTGTGCATAAAGAGAATATGTACCTGAATACTTAACATAAGATGTAAATCTTATGTTAAACACCATCCAATGTCTTTGAACTAGCCCGAAATCTTCACGTAAAAGACAAAAAGCTTCCGTTCGATAAAACGCCCCGCGATCATAAAGCAGATATTCACGAATTCGGCGCCATCGCTATTTGCTGTCCTAAAAGCATAAAGAAAATCAAAACGCGTTTTTTTCCCACGCTGTCGCCGATACGACTTGAACTCACGTCGATTGGATGGGAGGACAGCGAGCCCATGCTCTAGTGTGTACAAGCATTAGTAGAAGTCGCAATATATGCTGATATGCTGCGCTGACTGCCGTCAGGATTCTTTGGGGTGGAGAGTGCTATAAGAATAGCTACTCATGTTTGTACTGTGAGCAATCCTGAGCAATAGGATATTGTTTTCCAACAATCCCCCCTGCAATATCATATTGGTATAAACTGAATTGGATCTGCAAACTATCACAAGCTGCAAACTTCTACTCCCAAATTGACCTTCAATTCTTTTCTTCAAAAGTCTTCTTCAAAACTGAATTTGACTTTCCTTCGAAAAATCTGAACTTGCTGAATATGAACAATAATTCTTGAGAAAAATATGCAAACTAGATATCCGATAGTGTTCCTATCAAGCAATCATTGCTTGACAACAAATATAGCATGAACTGTCTCCGAACCAAGGTTGTTAGCAACGTTTTCGCAACGTCCAAGGCAACGTGTTGCTAACGCGTTAGCAACATCGCAACGTTTGGACCTGGACGTTGCGAAAACGTTGCGAACCATTTCTTTTTTTTTTTTCAAAATTTTTTGCAAATATAGTAACATAGATGTATATTATAGTATATCCATATATAATATGTATTATATAGTATGTATTATGTTAATTTATGTAATATGTATTTGAATATTTAATATTTATGATTCATTCCAAATTCTCGAATCTCTGTGCAATGAAGTGATGGAAGATGCACAATGCACATTGCACATGTATGATGTCAGAATTTACAACTAATCATTATCATGACTCAATGACTCATTCTAAAATTCAAATTCACAATGCACATTCAAGCAACTCATATGACAATGGACATAAATGATGAGAGTCCAGACAAATACTATTATATACAACTTACAAGTAACATTGAAATTTAAAACAAACTTCAAAGAATTATAATTTATGACAAAAACATGTGAAAAAGTCAACCTCATCTCAAAATTATGACACTGGTGACTATCATGACTCATAACTCATATGTGATATCAGAATCCAATGTCCATAATACATATACATCAATGATCATACCAAACTCCAGTAACCATCATCCATGTCACATCATACATGATACCACTAAGTAGTCAAACAATAAACTGCAATGTCAATAATACAATGATCAATCAATATCAAGTAAATCATAAGTCATAATATCATAATACATATGACATGTCACATGAGCAGTCATCAATCCTCAAAATCCTCTGAGTCACTAATAACTATCACCATCAGCATCATCATCACTATCATCATCATCACTATCATCATCATCATCATCATGTGGTGCTCGACTAATAGATGCCTCCATCCTACTAGTAGATGGACCTGGTACACTGTGTGCTCTATGACTAGAACGAGTCCGAGATGCCCTCGTATCATGCTGTGGCACTGTCAACTCCTGATAGAGCATGTCATATAGATCAAGGTCCTCTGCCGGAATGCTAGGTATATCATGGACCCTCTCTATATCAAGCTCATCGACGTTCACCTGCCGCACCTCTGCTGAGTGGCCACCACGCTCCAATAAACGCAAGTTGCAGTGGCAATAGACAAGCCGCTCCAACTGCAATGTAGATAGTCTATTCCTCTTCTTTGTATGGAAGAGGGCCCATGTACTCCAATTCCTTTCACATGGAGTGGCACTACAGTCTTGTGAAAGTATGCGGATGGCTAACTTTCTCTGCAAGATAAAAAAGAAAGAGTTCATTAAGAAGAGGAATGACTCATGAGACAAACTTCAAAGTTATAACTTATTAGTTAAATACTCAAAAGGAAATTAGAATGACTTGTCACTTACTAGCTCAGGTGTACCAACACCGTATCTCTCCGACCATGTCACAGGCATCAACTGCATGCTTCTCAAGCATGCCGTGTCTCTACCAAAAAGTCCTTCATTATTCTGAAACTGGGTGAGCTGAAGCTCCAACTTCCCACGTAGCTCCACATCAGAAGATCCATACAAACGATCTACATAGTCATTCCAAGCAGTCACAAGCTCCATATCTAATGACTGTGATGCAGATCTCCATAAAGGATGTAGTAGATTGGCCATCCCATGTATAGGGCGATGGAACCAATCCCACCTCTTCCTCCATATTCCTTTTATTTCCTCTATCCTATGGATAAAAAACAAATCAAGTTAGAAAACAATAAGATTTAAGAATGTTGAAGAGTCAAGACTTGAAAGTTGAACATGAATGCTCATACAAAAAATAAAATATGGTTACCCAAGTTTCAACTTACCTCTCCAATGTCAAATAAGGACATCTCTGTATAGACTCTCCGACACGATCCATGAACTCATAAACAAGTCCAAGTGTGCAGCCCTCTCTATCTGCTATGCGTATGAGTGAATATAAGGGTTGTAAGGCCCGCACTAATCCCTCCACATCCCTCCAAAAGCTGTCATCCAAACATGTGCGTCGTACAAGCTCTTCCTTTGGACTAGTATGTCCGTCCCAAGCTAACCAATCAGGTGATACAACTGTCTGCATCAGTGCTTGCCTCACTCTTAATAATCTTTCCATGACTATGCACATGTATGCAAATCTGGTCTTCGCGGGCTTCACCAAATCAATATCACTGTAAGACCGAAATATAGCAAGCAATTTTGGTCTCTTTGTGAACAAAGAGACCACTTTTATGCAAGTGGTAAAAATGGTGTAAATCCATGGTATCTTCCCCACATCCTCTATCAGCAAATCAATGCAATGGGCAGCACACGGTGTCCACACAATAGAAGGGAATTCTTCTTCTAGAAGCTTGCCCATAGCCACACAATTGCTTCCATTATCTGTAACCACTTGGACTACCTTTTCTACACCAATGTCCATGATAGCTTGACGGATATGATCATAAATGAATCCACCTGTTTACATATAACACAATGAATCATTAATCAATTGATAAATTATAATTTATCTTGACATGTGTCATGCACATGGCACATGCACAATGCACAATGCACATGGCACATGCACAATGCACATGTGTCATGCACACTACACAATGCACATGCACATGCACAATGCTTGTGCAATGTGCATTGTGCATGTGCATGTGCATTGTGCATGTGCCATGTACATACATAGTACATACTACATACATACATATTACATGCCAATGCACAATGCACATGCACATGCCACATGCCACATGCACATGCACATGCACATGCACATGGCACATGGCACATGCCACATGGCACATGCACATGCACATGCACATGCCACATGCCACATGCACATTGCACATGCCACATGCACATGCCCCATGCACATGCACATGCACATGCACATGCACATGCACATGCACATGCACATGCACATGCACATGCACATGCACATGCACATGCCACATGCCACATGCCACATGCCACATGCCACATGCCACATGCACATGCACATGCACATGCACATGCACATGCACATGCACATGCACATGCACATGCACATGCACATGCACATGCACATGCACAATGCACATGCACATGCACATGGCAACATGCACATGCACAATGCACATGTGTCATGCACAATGGCAAATACACATGCACAATGCACATGCACATGCACAAGGCAAATGCACATGTGAGATGCCACATGCATGCAGCATGATTGATCATTGCACAATCAAATATAAATTGAAAATTCAAAAATCAGTTCACTCACATGTGATTATAGTACAAGCAGCATGCATCTATGGCTCGAAGGAACATGGTCCCTTTGCAACAATGCACCAAAATGTTGTACACATTTCTCTTTCGTATGTCCGTCCATCCGTCACACATGATTGTGCATCCATACTTTGCCCGTCTCTTTCATAGGCTCAAGCTCTCTCTCTAATGCTTCCTTTGTTTTTTTCAGCTCCATTGTCCTCAAGTCTTCATAGGTAGGCCCTTGCCAACGAAACCCTAATAGTGAAACCTTCTCAATGGCATTTCTCCATGCCGATGTCCGTGCAACATTAAAAGACAAACCACATTGTATAAAAGCTTTCATGATGGCTTGTGTGGCTTCTTGTTTACGTTGTTGTTGCAAGCTAGCACGTATAGATGCTCCTCCAAGAGAGCCAAGTGGGTGCTCTTGTGGATCATGCTCTACTCTTGTACTCTTTCTTGGTGGCTCATGCTCTATGTCAATGTCTATGGAAGCTTGAGATGCTTGAGTTTGGGGATCACAAGAACCATATGAACCGCTTGCTTGCGATCTAGCTTGGGATTTGGCACCACTATTCCTTCTACCAAGGGCTTTTTGAGCTACCCATGCCATTAGCTCTCCTTTTATAGCTTCGGGCATTGGCTCTTTGCAAGGTGCAACTCCTATGCCACTTAATTTTCCAAGATGCGCCTTGATCCTATCGGCTCCGCCGGCTCCACTATAGCCACAAAGCTTGCAAGTCCATCTCTCACTACCCCCGGAGCCCATCTTTCCTTGGCTTGTCACATATTCCCAACATGCTTGTTTTGCTTTAGGCATGTTGATGGAAGAGGTTAGAAGCTTGGAGAGGAGTCCTCAAGATAGGAAGCAAGCTTAGGGGGGTCACGTGTGTGAGGGTGTGTGTATAAAGTACCTTCACCTTCTTGAAGCTTGAGTTTTGCTCTTCCACAGGGTCTGTTTTGCTCTCGGGTCCCCTGTCGAAAATGCCTCAATGAGGCCGTTTCGGCGAAACGGCCTCATTTGAGGCAAATTTTTTTGTGTTTGTTCGCAACGCGTTGCGACGTTGCGTTGCGAACGTTGCGAACGCATCGCAACGCGTTGCGAACGCATCGCAACGCGTTGCGATGCAACACTGCTCCGAACTTGTTATCTCCGAAATATATGGATCCTAGTGTATGTTTTCAAAAACCTGAAAACATACACTAGGATCCATATATTTGCATTTACCTTCCAAAAAGGTTTTTCAACGTACTTCAGCTGTGTCATGTAGATACACTAATCAAAATCAAGAACTGAATCCTGGAACCTGTGAGTGTCAACTCACAACTTAGTGTATTATGAACACTACTGGTTCATCTCTGACTGTACTCAAGTCAAGTCAACTTAACTCAATTGAAATCAACTGAAATATGAGTCTCATCGAAAAATCTATGATATCATCATGTCATCATCCTTGTTCATCTATAAACCTTCATACCTCTTTCCTTCATAATCTGGTATAAACATATATGTGCGCACTTCTAAAACATACCGCTCAACGCGTTGCGAACGCATCGCAACGCGTTGCGATGCAACACTGCTCCGAACCTGTTATCTCCGAAATATATGGATCCTAGTGTATGTTTTCAAAAACCTGAAAACATACACTAGGATCCATATATTTGCATTTACCTTCCAAAAAGGTTTTTCAACGTACTTCAGCTGTGTCATGTAGATACACTAATCAAAATCAAGAACTGAATCCTGGAACCTGTGAGTGTCAACTCACAACTTAGTGTATTATGAACACTACTGGTTCATCTCTGACTGTACTCAAGTCAAGTCAACTTAACTCAATTGAAATCAACTGAAATATGAGTCTCATCGAAAAATCTATGATATCATCATGTCATCATCCTTGTTCATCTATAAACCTTCATACCTCTTTCCTTCATAATCTGGTATAAACATATATGTGCGCACTTCTAAAACATACCGCTCTGAAATATCAAGCTTCTCTACAATAGAACTTTGGAACCTTCTCCTGAACAGGAACATCCTAACAGGAACTTTCTCCAAACATTCTTCTTCTTCCTTCTTCTTTCAAAGCTGGAACATAAAGAGAACTTGACAAAGGAAATATAGGAATACCTGTAGGTATGACTCTGCATTCTTTTACATATGGCTGAAAATAAGTCTTCATGTTTCATCACCCCCTTGGATGACTTAACACTAGTATCAAAAATTCTTCAAATATATCAAACTTTATGAAATGTGGAACGTCTTCCTTCTTTCAATAAATCTGATGTTTTAGTAATCCATACCTGTATATGAAACAAAAGTTTAGGATCCATAATCTTTTGCAACATAACAAGTATCTTCTTATATCTCTCTGCAACACAAATTTGATAGAATCTGAATCTTTGACTTACTTCTTCAATGTTAAGAATCTTCACAAACAAAGGATAGACAACTGACTCATAAATACTCAAGATCTTCATGATCATTTAAGATCATCCAAGATCTATTCAAGATCAATGATCTCTCCTGTGTAGAATCTGTTCTCATCAAACCTTCATGACTAAATGTTTGATTTATTACTTGAATGTCTCTAAGTGTCCATGCTTCTTACAAAGTAATCAAACTTCTCTTCAAACAAATCCTTCCAAGAATTTGCAATTCCTACTTGAAACATAAGTGGACAAACTTCTCACCATGAGAACTCCAAAAACTGCAAGTTGATACTTCATCTTTTCATATTCTACCCGGGTGAAACGTGATAGTATCTGCTTGATCTTCTTTTGGCTAACTCCACTTCTCAATCAAGTGATAGGATTTGATGGAACACCTTTTTGAATACAAGCATGTATCCAAAAATCAAGACAAACACAGAAAGTAGATTCTCCATTGACTTGTACATCAACAAGATTCTGAATTTTCTGAAGCTTCTGAAAATACTGAATATCAGATAACCTTTCCAAACAGAAAACCTCAACCCAAATCTTCAACATATGCTACAAGAAAACTCTTTTACCTCAAGAGTTAGATAAAGAAGAAATATACTTTTCTGCAACTTGTCATATACCAAGTAGCTTTGTATTGGGACTCCAAGAATTCATTGAGGAAACATATAAGCTGCCTGTTTAAAATCTTCAACTTATATATAACTCATACATATGAGTCAAAATATATAAGTTGTCTTCAAAATTTGCTTCTTTTCTTTTTCTCAATGCAATTCTTTGTCAAATCTACTAAATCATGACCAAGTGTAATGAAAAACAAGAAACTGCTCCTTTAGACTTTCTTCACAAGATGTTCTCGTAGACTTGTCTTTGGATGTAGAGAATAAAATAGGAAAAGTATATGGAAAGTATATGAGAAAAGGAAGCCTTACTTTTCTTTTGGAAATGATAGACTTTCTTCTTTTGCATCTTTCTTTCACCTCATGATGATAACATCTTCAAACTTCTCTTCCATACCTTTTGTTCTCTTCATCTTGAAGTAGAAAGCACTCTTGACTTCTTCAAATGAACTCTTTCTCTTTCTCTAGTACTAAGAGTAAGAGACAAAACAAACATGGTATATAAATGGAAGTGAATATAGAATCATGTTTTATCATCTCCTCGTATCTCTGAATCAAAATTCTGCTTCCAATGTCTGAAACGACTAAATTCACCAACCTTTTGTCTGAATGATGAATTTCCTTTCTAGAGTTACCTCTCTAGATACCTAGATTACATTCTGTACCTTGATATCCAACCAACTTACAACACAAAATTGGCTGAAAACAAAAAACTCATCCCATCTCCAAATTTGTCTTCTTAGATAAGCTTTTCTTGTCATAAAAGAGATCTCTCATAACTCTCTAGAAAAACCTCTAGATACCTGTTTTTATGTAGCTAATGCTTTAACTTTCAAAAAACTGAAAGTGTATAAAAGCATTCCTTGAATTCTTCAAATCTCTTCATAACTTCTCTTCTAAGATATGACCTGCAAATGATAATCTGATAGTAAAAATTGATACCTGTGATTTGATGTTGATCTGATTCCTTCATCTTCTCTAAACCATTGTTCTTCCTTGAATTTGAAATAGTCTTCTCTTCATCAAGTCTGGGTCTTCAAGCAATACTTTTGTAAAGTATTTGCATACTCTTCCAAAAAATATTCGGCTGCTAACAGATCAACAACTTCATACTCCACACTGATGAATACACATTTAACTGAATTGTCTAATTCTCAAATCTCTACTCATCTAGATGAAGTGTGTATATCATGTCAAATGTTAGAAGATGCCCTTAAATCATATGTCGTAAATCTGGAAGTCTGGGAACCTGAGAATCTGAATGAGCCTTAATGCATTGATGCAAAAGTTCTAAAGCTTTGAAACCAAAACCTTAGTGCTCTGATATCAAATGTTGGAAATGAGGTAGGCCCTCAGCTCATATCATAGGTCCATACCGCATTAATCATACAAATGATGAGACAAAGATAGAGAAAGAATAGACGACATCTGTAAGGGTGAATTCAGACTGTGCCGGCGGCACAAAGCTATTTTTTGTATGTATGTTGTGTCCTCCGCCTTCCTCATTCACATTGAGCGGTGTTCCATGCAAAAATGAAATCATTCTAATCCTTCGATTTTGCATTGTAAAGCTTTGCTACCCTAGATCTTACATGTTCCACCTCCATTTGTTTTGTTCCGAGGGGAGCAAGGCGGTACAGAATTTTTTGGACCCGGAACACGAATGAACTTTTACAAACCAATGTGTACGTGCTATCTGGACAAGCTTCAATAAATCTGATGTTTTAGTAATCCATACCTGTATCTGAAACAAAAGTTTAGGATCCATAATCTTTTGCAACATAACAAGTATCTTCTTCTATCTCTCTGCAACACAAATTTGATAAAATCTGAATCTTTGACTTACTTCTTCAATGTTAAGAATCTTCACAAACAAAGGATAGACAACTGACTCGTAAATACTCAAGATCTTCATGATCATTTAAGATCATCCAAGATCTATTCAAGATCAATGATCTCTCCTGTGTAGAATCTGTTCTCATCAAACCTTCATGACTAAATGTTTGATTTATTACCTGAATGTCTCTAAGTGTCCATGCTTCTTACAAAGTAATAAAACTTCTCTTCAAACAAATCCTTCCAAGAATTTGCAATTCCTACTTGAAACATAAGTGGACAAACTTCTCACCATGAGAACTCCAAAAGCTGCAAGTTGATACTTAATCTTTTCATATTCTACCAGGGTAGTAGTCCATACCTGTATCTCAAAACAAAAGTTTAGGATCCATAATCTTTTGCAACATAACAAGTATCTTCTTCTATCTCTCTGCAACACAAATTTGATAAAATCTGAATCTTTGACTTACTTCTTCAATGTTAAGAATCTTCACAAACAAAGGATAGACAACTGACTCATAAATACTCAAGATCTTCATGATCATTTAAGATCATCCAAGATCTATTCAAGATCAATGATCTCTCTTGTGTAGAATCTGTTCTCATCTAACCTTCATGACTAAATGTTTGATTTATTACCTGAATGTCTCTAAGTGTCCATGCTTCTTACAAAGTAATAAAACTTCTCTTCAAACAAATCCTTCCAAGAATTTGCAATTCCTACTTGAAACATAAGTGGACAAACTTCTCACCATGAGAACTCCAAAAGCTGCAAGTTGATACTTAATCTTTTCATATTCTACCCGGGTGAAATGTGATAGTATCTGCTTGACCTTCTTTTGGCTAACTCCACTTCTCAATCAAGTGATAGTATTTGATGGAACACTTTTTTGAATACAAGCATGTATCCAAAAATCAAGACAAACACAGAAAGTAGATTCTCCATTGACTTGTACATCAACAACATTCTGAAGTCTCTGAAAATACTGAATATCAGGTTACCTTTCCAAACAGAAAACCTCAACCCAAATCTTCAACATCTGCTAAAAAAAACTCTTTTACCTCAAGAGTTAGATAAAGAAGAAATATAGTTCTCTACAACTTGTCACATACCAAGTAGCTTTGTATTGGCACTCCAAGAATTCTTTGAGGAAACATATAAGCTGCCTGTTTAAAATCTTCAACTTATATATAACTCATACATATGAGTCATAATATACAAGTTGTCTTCAAAATTTGCTTCTTTTTTTTTCTCAATGCAATTCTTTGTCAAATCTACTAAATCATGACCAACTGTAATGAAAAACAAGAAACTACTTCTTCTTTAGACTTTCTTCACAAGATGTTCTCGTAGACTTGTCTTTGGATGTAGAGAATAAAATAGGAAAAGTATATGGAAAGTATATGAGAAAAGGAAGCCTTACTTTTCTTTTGGAAATGATAGACTTTCTTCTTCTGCATCTTTCTTTCACCTCATGATGATAACATCTTCAAACTTCTCTTCCATACCTTTTGTTCTCTTCATCTTGAAGTAGAAAGCACTCTTGACTTCTTCAAATGAACTCTTTCTCTTTCTCTAGTACTAAGAGTAAGAGACAAAACAATATAAATGGAAGTGAATATAGAATCATGTTTTATCATCTCCTCATATCTCTGAATCAAAATTCTGCTTCAAATGTCTCAAACGACTAAATTCACCAACCTTTTGTCTGAATGATGAATTTCCTTTCTAGAGATACCTCTCTAGATACCTAGAATACATTCTGTACCTTGATATCCAACCAACTTACAACACAAAATTGGCTGAAAACAAAAAACTCATCCTATCTCCAAATTTCTCTTCTTAGATAAGTTTTTCTTGTCATAAAAGAGATCCCTCAAAACTCTCTAGAAAAACCTCTAGATACCTGTTTTGATGTAGCTAATGCTTTAACTTTCAAAAAACTAAAAGTGTATAAAAGCATTCCTTGAATTCTTCAAATCTCTTCATAACTGCTCTTCTAAGATATGACCTGCAAATGATAATATGATAGTAAAAATTGATACCTGTGATTTGATGTTGATCTGATTCCTTCATCTTCTCTAACCATTGTTCTTCCTTGAATTTGTAGTCTTCTCTTCATCAAGTCTGGGTCTTCAAACAATACTTTTGTAAAGTATTTGCATACTCTTCCTAAAAATATTCGGCTTCTAACAGATCATCAACTTCATACTCCACACTGATAAATACACATGTAACTGAATTGTCTAATTCTCAAATCTCTACTCATCTAGATTAAGTGTGTATGTCAAATGTCAAATGTTAGAAGATCCCTTAAATCATATGATGTAAATCTGAAAGTCTGGGAACCTGAGAATCTGAATGAACCTTAATGCATTGATGCCAAAGTCCTAAAGCTTTGAAACCAAAACCTTAGTGCTCTGATACCAAATGTTGGAAATGAGGTAGGCCCTCAGCTCATATCATAGGTCCATACCACATTAATCATACAAATGATGAGACAAAGATAGAGAATGAATAGACGACATGTGTAAGATGTTACGTAAGCCACCGCTTACTCATAGTATCATATATACCAATGTTCAATGTACAACGTGGGAGCAAAATTCTCAACCACTCTATGTGATGAGAAATAGATGGATAAATGAATGTACAAATGTAACAAACATATTCAGATGTGTGGGCAAAAATCTGAATATACATGAGATGTGTGACCTAATAGGTTATAGAAGAGCGAATATGAGTGACTGAAAGAGGAAGGATCAGTGTGAAACTCATAATCAACAAGCCCTCATCTAACCTTAGGCTATGGACGACCCTAAGTCAGATACGTGTGTGATGAGACAAAGATAGAAAATGAATAGACGACATGTGTAAGATGTTACGGAAGCCACCGCTTACTCATAGTATCATATATACCAATGTTCAATGTACAACGTGGGAGCAAAATTCTCAACCACTCTATGTGATGAGAAATAGATGGATAAATGAATGTACAAATGTAACAAACATATTCAGATGTGTGGGCAGAAATCTGAATATACATGAGATGTGTGACCTAATAGGTTATAGAAGAGCGAATATGAGTGACTGAAAGAGGAAGGATCAGTGTGAAACTGATAATCAACAAACCCTCGTCTAACCTTAGGCTATGGAAGACCCTAAGTCAGATACGTGTGTGAAAAGATCACATACTTAAAAAGTAGCAAAGAATGCTAACAAGTTTGTTGCCAGAAATCCTCGAACTCATGTGAACACACCTTCTCAAACACCTCATCCAAATATGCATAAAGCATATACGTACTCACTCTCTTGTACCTATGCCGAATAGGACTCCTCTTGATATGGATGCTACTGCCTCCATGAACTCCAAGTAGTACCTGTGTGCATAAAGAGAATATGTACCTGAATACTTAACATAAGATGTAAATCTTATGTTAAACACCATCCAATGTCTTTGAACTAGCCCAAAATCTTCACGTAAAAGACAAAAAGCTTCCGTTCGATAAAACGCTCTGCGATCATAAAGCAGATATTCACGGATTCGGCACCATCGCTATTTCCTGTCCTAAAAGCATAAAGAAAATCAAAACGCGATTCTTTTTCCCACACTGCCGCCGATAGGACTTGAACTAAGGTCGATTGGATGGGAGGACAGCGAGCCCATGCTCTAGTGTGTACAAGCATTAGTAGAAGTCGCAATATATGCTAATACGCTCCGCTGACTTCCGTCCGGATTCTTTGGGGTGGAGAGTGCTATAAGAATAGCTACTCATGTTTGTACTGTGAGCAATCCTGAGCAATAGGATATTGTTTTCCAACAATCCCCCCTGCAATTTCATATTGGTATAAACTGAATTGGATCTGCAAACTATCACAAGCTGCAAACTTGTACTCCCAAACTGACCTTCAATTCTTTTCTTCAAAAGTCTTCTTCAAAACTGAATTTGACTTTTCTTCGAAAAATCTCAACTTGCTGAATATGAACCATAATTCTTGAGAAAAATATGCAAACTAGATATCCAATAGTGTTCCTATCAAGCAATCATTGCTTGACAACAAATATAGCATGAACTGTCTCCGAACCTGCTATCTCCTCTTTTCAAAAACCTAAAAACATACACTAGGATCCATATATTTGCATTTATCTTCCAAAAAGGTTTCTCAACGTACTTGTGTTGTGTCATGTAGATACACTAATCAAAATCAAGAACTGAATCCCGGAACCTGTGACTGTAAACTCACAACTTAGTGTATTATGAACACTACTGGTTCATCTCTGACTGTACTCAAGTCAAGTCAACTTAACTCAATTGAAATCAATTGAAATATGAGTCTCATCAAAAAATCTATGATGTCATCATGTCATCATCCTTGTTCGTCTATAAACCTTCATACCTCTTTCCTTCAGAATCTGGTATAAACATATACACATACCACTCTGAAATATCAAGCTTCTCTTCAATAGAACTTTGGAACCTTCTCCTGCACAGGAACATCCTAACAGGAACTTTCTCCAAATATTATTCTTCTTCCTTCTTCTTTCAAAGCTCGAACATAAAGAGAACCTGACAAAGGAAATATAAGAATACCTGAAATAGGAATACCTATAGGTATGACTATGCATTCTTTTACATATGGCTGAAAATAAGTCTTCATGTTTCATCACCCCCATGGATGACTTAACACTATTATCCAAAATTCTTCAAATATATTAGACTTTATGAAATGTGGAACGTCTTCCTTCTTTCAATAAATCTGATGTTTTCGTAATCCATACCTATATCTGAAACAAAAGTTAGGACCCATAATCTTTTGCAACATAACAAGTATCTTCTTCTATCTCTCTGCAACATAAATTTGATAGAATCTGAATCTTTGACTTACTTCTTCAATGTTAAGAATCTTCACAAACAAAGGATAGACAACTGACTCATAAATACTCAAGATCTTCATGATCATTTAAGATTATCCAAGATCTATTCAAGGTCAATGATCTCTCCTGTGTAGAATCTGTTCTCATCAAACCTTCATGACTGAATGTTTGATTTATTACATGAATGTCTCTAAGTGTCCATGCTTCTTACAATGTAATAAAACTTCTCTTCAAACAAATCCTTCCAAGAATTTGCAATTCCTACTTGAAACATAAGTGGACAAACTTCTCACCATGAGAACTCCAAAAGCTGCAAGTTGATACTTCATCTTTTCGTATTCTTCCCGGGTGAAATGTGATAGTATCTTCTTGACATTCTTTTGGCTAACTCCACTTCTCAATCAAGTGATAGGATTTGATGGAACACCTTTTTGAATACAAGCATGTATCTCAAAATCAAGACAAACACAGAAAAGTAGATTCTCCATTGACTTGTACATCAACAAGATTCTGAAGTTTCTGAAAATACTGAATATCATGTAACCTTTCCATACAGAAAACCTCAACCCAAATCTTCAACATATGCTACAAAAAAACTCTTTTACCTCAAGAGTTAGATAAAGAAGAGATATACTTCTCTACAACTTGTCATATACCAAGTAGCTTTGTATTGACACTCCAAGAATTCTTTGAGGAAACATATAAGCTTCTTGTTTAAAATCTTCAACTTATATATAACTCATACATATGAGTCAAAATATACAAGTTGTCTTCAAAATTTGCTTCTTTTCTTTTTCTCAATGCAATTCTTTGTCAAATCTACTAAATCATGACCAACTGTAATGAAAAACAAGAAACTGCTTCTTCTTTAGACTTTCTTTACAAGATGTTCTCGTAGACTTGTCTTTCGATGTAGAGGATAAAATAGGAAAAGTATATGGAAAGTATATGAGAAAAGGAAGCCTTACTTTTCTTTTGGAAATGATAGACTTTCTTCTTCTGCATCTTTCTTTCACCTCATGATGATAACATCTTCAAACTTCTCTTACATACCTTTTGTTCTCTTCATCTTGAAGTAGCACGCACTCTTGACTTCTTCAAATGAACTCTTTCTCTTTCTCTAGTACTAAGAGTAAGAGACAAAACAAACATGGTATATAAATGGAAGTGAATATAGAATCATGTTTTATCATCTCCTCATATCTCTGAATCAAAATTCTGCTTCAAATGTCTGAAACGACTAAATTCACCAACCTTTTGTCTGAATGATGAATTTCCTTTCTAGAGTTACCTCTCTAGATACCTAGATTACATTCTATACCTTGATATCCAACCAACTTACAACACAAAATTGGCTGAAAACAAAAAACTCATCCCATCTCCAAATTTGTCTTCTTAGATAAGCTTTTCTTGTCATAAAAGAGATCTCTCAAAACTCTCTAGAAAAACCTCTAGATACCTGTTTTGATGTAGCTAATGCTTTAACTTTCAAAAAACTGAAAGTGTATAAAAGCATTCCTTGAATTCTTCAAATCTCTTCATAACTGCTCTTCTAAGATATGACCTGCAAATGATAATGTGATAGTAAAAATTGATACCTGTGATTTGATGTTGATCTGATTCCTTCATCTTCTCTAAACCATTGTTCTTCCTTGAATTTGAAGTAAAACAAGAAACCGCTTCTTCTTTAGACTTTCTTCACAAAATGTTCTCGTCGACTTGTCTTTGGATGTAGAGGATAAAAAGTATATGGAAAGTATATGAGAAAAGGAAGCCTTACTTTTCTTTTGGAAATGATAGACTTTCTTCTTCTGTATCTTTCTTTCACCTCATGATGATAACATCTTCAAACTTCTCTTCCGTACCTTTTGTTCTCTTCATCTTGAAGTAGCACGCACTCTTGACTTCTTCAAATGAACTCTTTCTCTTTCTCTAGTACTAAGAGTAAGAGACAAAACAAACATGGTATATAAATGGAAGTGAATATAGAATCATGTTTTATCATCTCCTCATATCTCTGAATCAAAATTCTGCTTCCAATGTCTGAAACGACTAAATTCACCAACCTTTTGTCTGAATGATGAATTTCCTTTCTACAGTTACCTCTCTAGATACCTAGATTACATTCTGTACCTTGATATCCAACCAAATTACAACACAAAATTGGCTGAAAACAAAAAACTCATCCCATCTCCAAATTTGTCTTCTTAGATAAGCTTTTCTTGTCATAAAAGAGATCTCTCAAAACTCTCTAGAAAAACCTCTAGATACCTGTTTTGATGTAGCTAATGCTTTAACTTTCAAAAAATTGAAAGTGTATAAAAGCATTCCTTGAATTCTTCAAATCTCTTCATAACTACTCTTCTAACATATGACCTGCAAATGATAATCTGATAGTAAAAATTGATACCTTTGATTTGATGTTGATCTGATTCCTTCATCTTCTCTAAACCATTGTTCTTCCTTGAATTTGAAGTAGTCTTCTCTTCATCAAGTCTGGGTCTTCAAACAATACTTTTGTAAAGTATTTGCATACTCTTCCAAAAAATATTCGGCTGCTAAGAGATCAACTTCATACTCCACACTGATGAATACACATGTAACTCAATTGTCTAATTCTCAAATCTCTACTCATCTAGATTAAGTATATATGTCAAATGTCAAATGTTAGAAGATGCCCTTAAATCATATGTTGTAAATCTGGAAGTCTGGGAACCTGAGAATCTGAATGAGCCTTAATGCATTGATGCCAAAGTCCTAAAGCTTTGAACCCAAAACTTAGTGCTCTAATACCAAATGTTGGAAATGAGGTAGGCCCTCAGCTCATATCATAGGTCCATACCATATTAATCATACAAATGATGAGACAAAGATAGAGAAAGAATAGACAACATGTGTAAGATGTTACGTAAGCCACCGCTTACTCATAGTATCATATATACCAATGTTCAATGTACAACGTGGAAGCAAAATACTCAACCACTCTATGTGATGAGAAATAGATGGATGAATGAATGTACAAATGTAACAAACATATTCAGATGTATGGGCAGAAATCTGAATATACATGAGATGTGTGAGCTAATAGGTTATAGAAGGGCGAATATGAGTGACTGAAAGAGGAAGGATCAGTGTGAAACTGATAATCAACAAACCCTCATCTAACCTTTGGCTATGGAAGACCCTAAGTGAGATACGTGTGTGAAAAGATCACATACTTAAAAAGTAGCAAAGAATGCTAACAAGTTTGCTTCCAAAAATCTTAAAACTAATGTGAACACACCTTCTCAAACACCGCATCCAAATATGCATAAAGCATATACGTACTGACTCTCTTGTACCTATGCCGAATAGGACTCCTCGTGATATGGATGCTACTGCCTCCATAAACTCCAAGTAGTACCTGTGTGCATAAAGAGAATATGTACCTAAATACTTAACATAAGATATAAATCTTATGTTAAACACTATCCAATGTCTTTGAACTAGCCAGAAATCTTCACGTAGAAGACAATCTTCAAATACACCATGTAGATGGCCGATCCTCACCATCAAGCTGCTAATGACCAAGTCTTCTTTCCATGAACAAGAGATAACCTCCTTCTCCAAGAAGAACTCCATTGCTTCTCCTCAACATGCTTCAAGTTAGCACCATGGCTGCCCTATGTGCTAAACGAAACACCACCTCTATTGAGGTCCAAGCTCAAGGCTTGTATTGAAAGTTAGGTGAAGGATGAAAGACAATGAGCCCAATGCTTCTTTTATAGTATTGTATAGATCTTGAAAAGCTCTATGAAAAGCTTCCATTCGTTAAAAGGCTCCGCGATCGAAAAGCAGATATTCACGAATCGGCACCATCGCTCTTTGCTGTCCTAAAAGCATAAAGAAAATCAAAACGCGTTTTTTTTCCCGCGCTGCCGCTGATAAGACTTGAACTCAGGTTGATTGCATGGGAGGACAGCGAGCCCATGCTCTAGTGTGTACAAGCATTACTAGAAGTCGCAATATATGCTGATACGCTGTGCTGATTGCCGTCAGGATTCTTTGGGGTGGAGAGTGCTATAAGAATAGCTACTCATGTTTGTACTGTGAGCAATCCTGAGCAATAGGATATTGTTTTCCAACAACAGTCATCTGCAAGCTCCCATCTCTGAGATACTAGCATGAGTAATGGCTCTCTAGGGGGATCTTTTATATTCTTCTTGGAGCTCTGGAAGAAGTATGTGAAAGCGAGCTGGTGCAATCCACCATTCGTCAAAGAGTCTTACAGAACGGTATCCCCATGTCCCTGAACCTCAAGAGGATACTGCCCAGCCTCCTTGTTATGTCCCCACCTCCCTGGAGCATTCGAATGGGGCACATGTAGCAATGTCTGGCAACATGGGGAAAGAGGGGCCATGTGAATTGACCTGCCTTAAATAAGTCCTACAAATAAAAGTCAATGCTGAAAGAGTAGAGATGGAGTTGATGCTGTAACATTCCATCCAGAAAGGAGGCACTGGAGGAGAGAGAAAGGGGATGAGAGAGAAGGGGGGATCAAAGAGAGAGAGAGAGAAGGGGGGGGGGGAGAGGGGGGGGGGAAGAGAGAGAGAGAGAGAGAGAGAGAGAGAGAGAGAGACTTTTTAACGTCTATTAGAGGCCAAAACCGGCCTATGAGACAAAACATATACATCAGTAAGATCCAATCCATTGTGATCCCAAAAGGAAAATAAAATGTGATTACAAAACAAAGTATAAAAGGAGTGGATAATAGTTGGCATCGAGGGTGTGGGGTGCTATGGGTATGCACTCTATATGCTCAACAAGTGAGATACAAATATGATATGCATAGCGAGGGGAGGCTCGGTGGTGTCATAACCCTCTAAAATGCCTGGAGTGGGTGTAGGATATAATGCATCAGTGGGTAAGGCATCGTGGCGAGCCTCAAAATGCTCCGCACATCGAGATCGAAAGGAGTGCGCTGCTGACATCTCCGTATCTCCATGGCATGGCATGCATGAATCGCTTGAATCTCTCTCTGGTGGGACGGGGGGGCGCGGGGGGGGGGGGGGGGGGGGGGGGGGGGTGGGAGAGAGAGAGAGAGAGAGAGAGAGAGAGAGAGAGAGAGAGAGAGAGAGAGAGAGAGATTTTAACGTCTATTAGAAGGCCGAACTCGGCCTATGAGACAGAATCAATGTACATGTGTTATGTCTCTGATCAATAGGAAAGCAAACATGCTGAGAATAAAAAATTGGTACTAATATAAGAACAATCTGACTCTCCATAGCATGCATGTATGGAGAAACCACGAGAGGGAGGGGAGCTACTCTTGAGTAGTGAGGCATGTATGTGTCCACGGAGTGTGGTCTTTGGATGAATCCATCTGTTAGGAAGTCCAAAAATTGGTCTCGGTAGTGTGATAATTTTGTTCCTAAGTCGGGAGTGAGCCAGGTCCGGTCAGTGTAGAGCTGCCAGAGATCCTGCATGAGTACAATGTTCCTCTCGCTATGTAAGAGATGAATGTGGGGAGAATCTGAGTCATACTGGAAGGGTGGTAACCTGTCCATATCTAATCCATAGCCATCAAACCATGCCCTAACATGAGAATACCAAGCTCTATCATAGCCTGCCTCAAAGATCTGCATCGCTGTCTCAAATGCCCTGCGAGTCTATGAGCTGGGAGCTCCCTCATCCTCTAAGTGAAATATATAGTCTGGGATAGTGCCTCCACCACCATAGAAGGAGCAGCCATCTCTGCTCTGATGATGTCATGTGGCAGTGACTGTTTCCCACAGAAAAGTCGTGAGATCATGCATACCTGTGGCCTCTCGATCGCGCTCCATTGAGAGGCTGTGAGACCCGGGGCCCAAACAGTCACTGCATATATCATAGCTGGTGTGACTAGTGTGTCAAATAGCCACCCCTTCGTACGAGGTTCCTGGAAATGTGCCTTGTGGCATCTCTTCTCTAGCATGGCCAATGCTGCATACCCTTGTGTGAGCCTATCAGTGGCAGCCTGTCTCACACTGAAGGGACCACATAGACCTATGAATGTGACTCCTGAGTCCTAAGTAGACATATGAAGTGACCACCTCTATCTGTCCTCCGGCTGCCATGAAGCATGTTGCATTCCTCACCGTAGGAGAGGTGTGGAAGATCATAACCTTGGTTTTACCGAGATTCATTGTCAACCCCTTTGGTGTACAAAACTCATCCAAGGCACCCAGATGGCACTGTAACCCCTCTGTGGACTCTGCAATCAATACTATGTCATCAGCGTATAATAGAATGTGTACTGGTGTACCTGTTAGGTCTCCTCCATCTCCGCCAGCCCGCAGGATGTAGTCCTCAAGGCTCAATCTCATCTGTATAGAGCCCAAATAGTGTGGGAGAGAGGGGGCAACCTAGCTTAACACTGATTGTGCTAGCTATGGCATCCGATAAACCCCCTGACATGAACCGACCGCCCTTGTATGAAGCCTTCTTCCCCTCTTTGTGGACTTTGTGTACTCTTGGCATGCATGCACAGCAATGTGCTACTTGCATGGGTGTGAGATCATAATCTAGGTAAATAGGGGGACCTTCCAACCCTCTCAAAATCACCCTCTTGCAGACAAAGGTGGATCTTGCCACTTTGGAGGGAAAGTGCAAGATGAGAGCTCTCTTCATTGAAGGGTCTTTCCCCAAGATGAGAGCTCTCTTCTTTGAAGGGTCTTTCCCCGCTCTCCAAGATCTGATGAATCGGAGGACTTTTTCCTTGTAACCGAGCTTCTTGCATAATGTCTTCCCATCCATCTCGGGAGTCGAACCTTCTTTCTCTACTATACCCGTGACATGCACATTAAGATGTCGAGCTTGTCCCACCTCTCGTCCTCAATGGTAGTATGCACAATGAGTGCTTCTTACTTTTGTGCTTCCTCTTTCGCCACTTTTTTTTATATTTGTCTTCACTACTTCAACCCATCTCTCTTTCGTTGCCTCTAGCTTGGAATCAATGCTTGCGGTTAAGGCTTCGGTGAGCTCCATTTTAAGAGCTTCTTTTGCATCTGTTCTAAGTTCACCTTCTTCGGGAGTGAGGGATGCAATTGCGGCATTGAGGAGTTCGATTTGTTCTTGCATGGCCTTCTTCTCTTCTATCCAATCTTCTTGCCTCTTGATCCATTTCTTCTCTCTCCTTCAATCTTTCCATCTCCTGTTCTTCTTTCTCTTTGCCCCATGCTTCACGTTCTTTGTTGAAGCCTTCCACTTCTTTCTCGAGTTTCGAGATGCGTTTGATGATGGAGGTGATGGTTGAGTTCGTCATTCTCTTCTTGTCCTTGATGATAACATTCAGTTTTTCCTCCATTTTGGCTAAATCTTCCGTTTTGGCCATCGCGTTCAAAGTTCAAAGTCTACCTTTTTACTAAAATAAATTGTTGTCTTCTTAAAAAAACCTAAGCAATTGTTGAGGGTGAGTGTTTGTTGACGAAAATTAGGTTTCATGGCCATTTCACACAGGTACATATGGTTGGTGCAGAGGTCGTGAGGCGGCACAAACTCTGTGCCGGTACAGAGGGCGAACTTGTACAGGCAAGGGCGAGCTATTTCACGAGCCAGTACAGAGGGGTTATTTCGCGAGCTGGTATAGAGGGCCTATTTCGTGAGCTGGTACACGGGGTTTTCGTGAGCAAATGGCACGAAGAAGAGCAGATGTCTCCAACCCTAAGCTGGTACAGAGAGCATTTCCGCAAGCTGGCAGCTCGAGCAGATGGTGCGAACCCTAAGCTGATAGAGAGAGAGAGAGAGTGAGAGTGAGAGTGAGAGTGAGAGTGAGAGTGAGAGTGAGAGTGAGAGTGAGAGTGAGAATGAGTGAGAGTGAGAGTGAGAGTGAGAGTGAGAGTGAGAGTGAGAGTGAGAGTGAGAGTGAGTGAGAGTGAGAGTGAGAGTGAGAGTGAGAGTGAGAGTGAGAGTGAGAGTGAGAGTGAGAGTGAGAGTGAGAGAGAGTGAGAGTGAGAGTGAGTGAGAGTGAGAGTGAGAGTGAGAGTGAGAGTGAGAGTGAGAGTGAGAGTGAGAGTGAGAGTGAGAGTGAGAGTGAGAGTGAGAGTGAGAGTGAGAGAGAGAGAGAGAGAGTGAGAGTGAGAGAGAGTGAGAGTGAGAGTGAGAGTGAGTGAGTGAGAGTGAGAGATTGAGAGAGAGTGAGAGAGAGAGAGAGAGAGTGAGTGAGAGTGAGAGTGAGAGAGTGAGTGTGAGTGTGTGTGAGAGAGAGAGAGAGAGTTGCATGTTAAAGTCTTGTAGAATGTCCTTTTGATATGAGATGAGAGCACAAGGTTTTATTGTGAACATGTTGACACATGTCCAACCACCAAAAGGTCATAAAAAAATAAAAATGCCTACATGGCCTTTATAAATGGGCCAAAAAATCAAGTAAAAGCATCCATGTGTAGCTCTTGAAGAGAGCCATCAAAAGGAAGGTAATATCATACAAAAGCAGGCTCCTTGGGGTCTTTACCCCACAACAAACTCTCACTCTAAGGGCCAAGGAGGTTCCTTTAAGCTATGTTGCACCTTTGGCAGTCACCTAGTGAGAGTATCTGCTGGATTTTTGTGATGTATTAACCTCGATCATTGTGATCAGGTCATCCTAAAGCACTTCCTTGATAAAATGCTATCACACATATGTGTGTTTGTGTGTGCACGAAACATGGCATTCTTTGCCACACACGTGGTGCTTTGGCTATCAAAATCAAGCATAGGTGCCTTGTCAGGCAGACCAATCAACTGCATAAGCATGTCAACAACTTGGCTTCCTTTGAAGCCTAAAGAAGGCATTGTATGGACTAACACAAGCACGAGGTGTTTGATATGAGAAAATACATGCCTACTTATTAACACGTGGATTTCATAATAATCCAACAGAAAGCGCCTTGTATGTGAAGCATGCAGATGATGTTTTGCTTATCATTGTTGTTTATGTGGATGATATGCTGTTCACCAGTCCAAATGAGATGCATATTTCTGAATTTAATGTTGTCCAAATGAGATGCATATTTCTGAATTTAATGCTGATTTGCATGCCTCTTTTGAAATGTCAGACTTGGGGCATCTGCATCATTATTTGGGCATTCAGCTTATGCAAAGTTTATAGAGACATTGTTTTGTGTCAAAAAAAAAAAAAAAAAAAAAAAAAAAAAAAAATATATATATATATATATATATATATATATATATATATATATATATATATATATATATATATATATATATATATATATATATATATATATATATATATATATATATATATTGACACTGAAGCCATGAAAACTGTAAACCCATTGTGAGGCCATGGAGATTGGTCTACAATTGAGTCTCCATGATGCTAAAGATGCATTGGATGCTGGTCCCTATCAGCAAGCTGTTGGATGCCTTAATGATGTATGCATCATTCGGCCCGGTATTCAGTATTTTGTCTCTTAGATGAGAAGATTTATGGATAGCCTAGGTGTCAAGCATTGGAAGGCAGTTCAGCGTATCTTTCACTATTTATTTAGTATCCGGAAACTTGGGTTGTTTTATCCAAAGGGAAATTAGTAACGCAAGGTTTACAGGCTTTTTTTTACTCAGATTGGGCTGGCTGTTATGACACTTGTGTGTGCAACAGTGGATTTTGCTTCCTGCTTAGTAGCTTGTGCATCTCTTGGTTGAGCAAGATGCAATGGCCACTTCTAGTTGTGAGGCTGAGCATAGGGAAGCTTTCACTGTGTGTGTGTGTGTGTGTGTGTTTTGGGTTTTGTTTTCCGCCCCGGGTGTGTGTGTGTGTGTGTGTGTGTGTGTGTGTGTGTGTGTGTGTGTGTGTGTGTGTGTGTGTGTTGAGTCACCTTCTAGATGACTTGGGTGTTGTTCAAACCTCCACCACCACCATTTTTACTAACAATGGGTGTGCACAGGTAATTGTGAGAAACACTGCAGGCATTGAGCACATTGAGGTGCACTATCATTATGTCAAAGCGCTAGATCAGTTTGGCAAATGTGCCCACATAAGATAATGTTGCAGACCCTTTGTTAGGTTTGCCTAGTGACAAGTTGGAAGCTTTTCCCAAAGTTACTCCCATTTGTGGATTGGACTTAATCCACACAAGTTGACACTTCATTATACACGAGTGTCAGCTCCTTAACTCCTTGTTCACTGCATCACTCCATTGGTTCAACCTTCCACTAGGGACCCCACCTGCAAGTTTATAAGCTAAATAAATTAAATCTTGAAAATGGACTAAAATGGTCCCATTTTTGGAAAATGATAAGAAAATATGGTCAAAAATTATTATTACAATAATGTGATAGTACTCTTTGTACTCCTCTTGCAACAGAAGCACAATTCCTCTTTTCACAGGTACTACACACAAATCTAACAGCCAGGTACCCTTGAGCTGCATGCAGGAGCTTTATCTACACCCCCCCCCCCAAACTTCTTAGATGGAAGTTATATATTACATTTCCTTCTAACAAGAAGCTTATACCTACCTACCCTGCTTCCTTCTTGTTTATAAGTATGTGCAAGAGACGTCTTTGCTAGGAGCTGAGAATCCTTCATTTGAAGAGACTATAGATTTAGCCTAGGTTTCAGATGTTAAGGAGGCTAGGCTACTTTGTGTGGGTAGATAGGATTATTTAGGAAATTGTTCACATGCGAACGCCAAGATGGTAAAGCAATCCTTAGGCGATACTTGTGAAAGTTTAAGGATCTCATTCATGTTGGAAATCAATGTCACATCAGTCCAAAATCCTATTAGAGCAGAAACCCTAATTTTGATACTTGTCATTTTTGGCACAAAATTTGGGTAAAATTTTTATGGGCCTATCTTGAAGAGCTTGAAGAGAGCTTTCTAATGGTATATGACATGCAGTCATCAGAGATCAGATTTGGGAGAAACCCCTAACCCTAATTCAATGCTCATTTAGGATTTATACCTCATTTGATAGCTCTCAGCTTGCAAGTCATAAAAATGTCATCAAATCATTCATCGGGTGGTCAAAAGTCTGAAAAAGCTACTCAAAAGCACTTTTACAGCGATAATGTTAAAATAAAGCATGTTTTATTAAAAGTTAGCGATAGCTTTTCAATCAAACAGCGATCCCAGCTTTAATTTTAACGAACAGCTTTTCTAACTGATTTTTTTGCATGGGAAGTGTAAGGCTATATAATAGAGGCTCCTGGTCACTTTGTAAGACATCCAACACCACACTTGGCTGAGTTATGAGGTGGCCTTGCTGATGTACTCATGGGACAGCCATGGTACATATATGGGCAGCTATGGTGCAGCTATTGAAGCTCATGAGGAGCAGCCATGGAGTTATTCTTGGAGTAGACTGTAGAATTCAGTAGAGAGCACCTACTTGACAAAGAGCAAGTGAACATTAGGAGAGGGATGTATCTGCTGATAGATGAGAACAAATAGCCAAGGTGGGAATGTAGGCCAGACCAGCTGCTGGCTTGAACAAGAGCAAATGAGCCTGAGGGGAGAGATGTGCATCTGTTGGTTCATGATAACAAGCAGACAAGCTGAGAGGATGTAGGTAGGCAAATGAACATCAGGAGAGGGATGTATCTGCTGGTAGACAAGAACAAATAGCCAAGCTGAGAGGATGTAGGCTAGACCTGCTTGAACAAGAGCAAATGAGCATGAAGGGAGAGATGTGCATCTGCTGGTACACAACAACAAGCAAACAAAATCAGATTAAGGTTTGTTAAACATCAGTTTCAAACCGACCTTTCCTCTTTGAGTCACTCATATTTACTCTTCTACAACCTATCAAGTTATACATCTCATACATATTCAGATTTCTGTACCTACATCTGAATATTCTTGTAAATTATGTACTTACAACTCTTCCATCTATTTTCGTTCACATAGAGTGGTTGCGCTTTTGATTCCCACATTCTAAATTGACATTTGTATATATGATGGTGTGAGTATGCAGTGACTTATGTAACACTTTGAACACGTTATATAATCTCTCTCTATCTTTGTCTCATCATTGTATGATTAAGTGTGGTATGTTGATGTTTGTCAATTTGGAAGATACTAGAATCTATGTTGTAGATCCTGGATTTGTGGGACCTGTGGAATTAGTTATGGGCCTACAATTCAAAAAAAACAAAGACCCTTGATGCACCCCAAGCAATCCTTCGTATGCTCTACCTTTCTGGATTACTGTCAAAATAACAAAATCAAGTGTTGTGGAATCTTGTTGCTTCTCTAAAGTATATCTATAGATATCTGACGAACTATGATAGTACCTTGGGGGCTTCCCAAGGAGGCCCCAACTAATAGAAATTTACCCTACAATGCTCCCTCAAGGAAGTTTGGTTGCACAAAACCCTCAAACGCAGCATTTTTGAAACATGATTGGAAAAGAAAATCGCACTAGTCAAAGATCAGCAAAAGGGCAAGTGATCAGATTGTCACTAGGCCAATCACTTTGGTAACAATGTCTTGTCTAAGGAAAAAGAGATAGTTGTCAGCCTCGCATACTTCTATGGTGGATGCTATGGTGAACACCATCATGGATCCAAGACTCTCATGATTTATTTCATGTATATAAGAGTGCCAATCGACGCGCATATAAGACTATGTTTGGCCTACGTGAGATCTCTTGCATCTCCAAGGTGAGATTCACCGCCCAAACATGGAAGTCTTATTCAAGTCCATTTGTGCACACTTTTCTTTATAGGCTTCCTAATTTCAAGGTTTTCCAAAACAAGCCTTTGTTGCTAATCAAAAGGTCAATGAAGAGAGAATTCGTATTATGTTGCAAGAGGATCAATCTAGACAAATAAGGCGCATTACATGTGTTGCAAAACAAGCCTTTGTTGCTAGTTGAAAAGTCAAGGGTAAATTTGGAGAGAAAATTTGTGTTATGTTGCAAGAGGATCAATCTAGACGAATAAAGCCCATTATGTGTACAGTGTGATGCAAAACAAGCCTTTGTTGATAGTCGAAAAGGTAAAATTGGAGTTGAATCTTCATGTGTTAATGTTGCACGATGAAAGAAAGATGCAAAGTTGGCAAGGAATTGAAAAGGCAAAATGCAAGTACAATAAAGAGGCATGTCACTAAAACCTAAACTCTCTCTTAAAGAAACAAGAAAGAGGCTTGAATGGCAAATGCAAATCCCTCTTCTCATAAGACTTAGTTTGCTAACCTTGTACAAAAAGAAGAGAAGGTTTCTACTAATCAATGTAGTTACAAGCCATACTCTCATGATCATTGTATGTCTTGCATTGAGCTTAAATTTGATAATGATCATGCAACCAAATATATTACATCACACCAAAGTTTCTTCACTTCACTTGACCCTTCCCCTATAGGGAATATTGTCACATGCACAAACAGCTCCCTTCCTCCAATTATTCAAAAGCTAAAACGATTGGCTTTACCACTAGTATTGGAACTTGTGCCCTCATATAATGAAATGCTTCATATGTAGCAAGGATCCAAAAAGAGCTTGCTATCAATGCTAGCATTAGCCGAGATTGGCTTTGGGGGTTAACTTTGTTGATGAGAAGTGGTCCATTATCTCTCTAGAGGTTATAAATAACTACTTTAGTATCCTATGTGGCGGGTTTGTATAAGCTTACACATTATGGAAAAACTTTGAATGATTTTGAAAGAGCTTGTTGAGTGCTATCCAAAGCTATGCTCAAGGCTCCAAAGGATGCTGATGTAACTTAATGTGAGAGAAGAGGGGGAGTAGAGAAAGAGGAGCTCTCGTGCAAAAATCTGAAGAAGAAGATGAGGAGAGGTAACACATAGAACTTTAATAAAAGTGCTCCTCATAAAATGTGTGTGAGGACCTTGATTGTGTGACCTGCAACTAAAACCTGCACCTAAAATCAGCACCTAAAGCCCACACCTAAAATCTGTATCTATATCCAACCTCATTTGTGCACCTGATTTCTAAATTTAAAAGTTGACCTTTTTTTTTAACACGTTTTGCTATTTTTTGTACAACAAAAAAATAGGTCATAATGTCACACTAATTATAGGAGAGGGCTTCAAGCTCATAAACACCTATAAAAGAAACTAGGCATCCAAATTTCTAAGCATTACATCTTCACTAACACATGGTCTCTAGTCAATTTGGTCATGGTCTTCATCAGTTATCAGCCTCAAGGTGGAGGGTGACGTGGCAAAATTTATCTTCTACCTCATGTGCAATCACATTAGCCTTCTACAAGCTCGTGTCTCCATATTCATTACTATGAACCTCATGTACTGCCCTTATTCAATGCTATTCTGCTTCATATGCCATGTCCAACCTATATACTCAGTCCTCAGCCCTTTTCCTGTGTTCTATCAGAGCTTTACATGACCCTCAGCCTCATCTTCTCTACTTAAACCTGTAAAATTAACCACTCTCAACCTCTTCATGGATTATCTCATGATTAAGGGTATTTTTCATGTACATACAACAGTGTATTTGCTGTTTCAGTCATAGATTACCTTGTATCTCATATATTTCATTAATATTGCGATTTCAGAGTATTCTCTGTTTTTCTCTATAAATCTTACCTTCTTTGCTGTGTTTTTTCTGCCTAACAGCAGATTTAAAGATCCTAAATGTGTTATCTACATGATAACAAAATGTTTGTTTCAAATCTTTGTAAAAAGAATGAGTTTCTCTCTCTTTTGAAAACGCCAAAACAAAAGGGGATGGCTGCTATGCTATCAGATTTGATGCTATCATGAAGAATGATACTTGGTGTTTATGTGATTTGCCTCTTGTCAAGAAGATCATTAGCATTAAGTGAGCATTTAAGTTAACATGTAAGCCTCGGGAACACTTTAAGAGACTAGACTTGTAGCAAAAGATTATACTCAAGGGAAAAGCCGTTGAATTTCATGAGACCTTCATTCCTACATGTCATATAACAATCATTCGAACCTATATGCACTCATCATTCAAAATGGTTGTAACATACATCAATAGGACAATGAAACTACATTTTTGAATGCAGATTTACATGAAGAATTGTATATTTTTTATACCTCAAAGTTTGTACAAAATAAGGTATGCATGTTACATAAGGCATTGAATAATTTCAAACAAGCACCACATGCTTGATACAAAAAGATACATGCTTAGTTGTTAGGACATAGACATCCAAACATCAAATTGAAAGCTTCTTGTATGTGAAGCATGCACATAATATACTCCATTGCAGTTTATGTTGATGACATTCATAATAGTCCTAATGAGATATATATTGTTGAGTCTATGATTAATTTGCGTGCCTCGTCTGAAATATCAAATCTAGGGCTTTACTATCACTATTTGGGCATTCACTTTATGCGAGTAAATAGGAGAATTGATTTTTTTCAAAGTTTCAACCTCAAGGATCAACCCATTGCCACAGCCCACTCCTATTAGATGAATCTACGAAATTTGACATTGTATTCTATCAACAAGCATTACACAGCCTAACCTTCAATTTGTTATCTATCAACATTCTTTTTGTCCACAAGTCGTTTTTACTTCATGCTTGGCAGCTCATGCATATCCTAGTTAAGCTAGATGCAACCTACTGTGGCCACTTCTAGTTGTGACTCTAAGTATAGGGAAGGTTTCACAACTACTATCAAGTGTATGTTGAGATGCCTTATGGGTGATATGAGTGTTAGGCACCTTTGTGACACAATTTTTATTGATCATCATAGCACATTGGCAGTTGCAAACCTCAAATAAACCATTGTTCCATGCTCATGCAACCATTGAGGCACTATCATTATGACAAGCACATGAGCTTGACTTATGTGCCTACATGTAATAACCTTGTGGATCCTTTCACAACGACTCTACCATATGTAAAGTTCAAAAGCTTCTCATAAAGCTTTGGGTTTAGTATCTCTTGTGGACAATTCAAAGTCCACATAGCTAAGCACTTCCTTATACATGAGTGCTAGCTTTTCGTTCACCACATCACTCCCAAGGGGGGATTTATTAAAACATTATTATACTAATGTGTGTGATCACAATTAGGTCTACCACAGCACTTTTGTCCCTCTTTAGGAAGTTCTTTTCCTGGACTTGTACATAACCCCAATAACCCTAACGGGCTACACCTATTTTGTACACTCAACACTAAGTAATATCATTGTGCATTGTGCTCCTTAGCTGTTTCGTCATGCTCTTCATGTTTTTCCCACTACCCAAGCTCACATAATAGTTATAGCAATAATGACAACAACAACAACAATACAGCAAAACAACATCCCTCCTCCTACACAAGACACATAGTATAGGGAATATTGTGTTCAAGATTACATATATACATACATACATCATACGTGCATGCATCCAAAAAAGCAGATCTAAGTGTAAATATACAACACCAACTTCCATGCTACCTCAGCATCATGCGGATTGATTCTTGTAGATTTCTTGAAACTATCTAATGCTTTATCATTGTGTCCTTGTTGAGCATATATATGTCCAAGGGCCTGTTGATCACCAGGGACAATGATATCGGATCCTTAAGGAAATTTCCCTGCAATCGATTGCTTTTGAAAGCGACATACAAAACAGACCTTGAGGCATTCACAGTTATCTGGCTGAACTTCCATCACTTTCTCAAAGTTTGACAATGCACTTTTTAGATCATTAAGCTTTAGCTGCACCTGTCCCAAACCTGTTAAAAAGTCAACCACAAGTATAGTTTGAGAGAGAGATTTCCATGACATGCATACAGAAAGTTATTCACAATGTTAGACATAACAGTACCATGACATATGATTAGAACAAAATAAAAGGGCCAACCCTTTTTTTTTGGAAGGTCAATCTTTGACCTACTCTTACATTTAGGCTTAAAATTTTGAAATAATAACTCATGCACCCTGGGAGCCCCCTTATCCCCCACTCTTCAGAGATTAACATCAGGCCGATCTACATGTCTTGAATCCTGGACCTTAAGTCTAGGGTCCAAAGTGATTGTGACTGCAGGATGCACCCCCGACAACAAAACCCCTTTTGTAGAAGAAGTCCAGGCAGAAATAACAAGATACATTCAGAAACGCCGACAGGTTTCTAAAACGTCTCAGGAATTCCACATTCTAAAAAACAAACAAAAGGAAAAAAGCACAAGCAAACACAAAGGGAAAGTTTGAACTTCCCAGTCAACCCATCCCTCTCTTCAGGACATGATCCAATCCAATCCTTAACAAAAGGAAAAAAGCACAAGCAAACACAAAGGGAAAGTTCGAACTTCCCAGTCAACCCATCCCTCTTTTCAGGACATGATCCAATCCTTAACATTGTATGGGAGCAATAGAATCTTTTAATCTTGGCTCATTCAAAAGCTCATTAATAACATGTGGAATCAGTGTGATTTAGCAATTAGATTGAAGAAAAAAAGTTATTGGAAACTAATTGTTCATTAATCAATTAAGTTCAAAAATAATGAGCAGTTTCAACAGTTTTAAGGAGGTGGTTCTAAAACTCACCAAAAAAAGGTAAAATAAAGTCCTTTGGGCTCTTAAGCTCTTTCACTGATGCCCTGTAATAAACAGCTGCAGCATCATAATCACTCTGCAATCATCAACAAAATAATCAAAAGAAGCTTCCATGTTAGACCAATGCATGGTTCACAACAAGAATTCTCTACAACCAAAACCTGGTCGTACATTAAGCTCATGGCTTCCCTGATGCCACTTATCAAAATAGCTACTAAATTGAAGATTTGAACAAAATTTCTTTGTGTTTCAAGTGCAAATGTCAGTTATTTAGAATAGCCCTTTTAACATTGGGCATGTTGTGTTGCTGTTCTGAAGGAAAATATAAAACACATGAAGTAAGAAGCAAAAGACTGAAATGGGACACTGATTTAATCACCACATGCATGATTTTACTAGTAATAAGGAAAAGAACATGCCTTTGCATGATAAGATCGAGCAAGGTTGTAGAAGGAGTGCGATTTTAAAACAGGATTATCTGTTGCTGCCAATGCTGCCTCCATAAGTTGTTCCACAAGAAAATGTTCTCCAGTGAAAAAATAGTGATTTGCCAGATGATTCAGAGCCATTGCACAATAGGGATAAATTTTCATAAGCCTTTGCTAGCTTCTCCAAACCCTCACGCACGCCTTCAGCTGTATTTGAAATGCATTAAAGTTCAAACATTCTACTTGACACTCAGATGTTAGCCCAAATAATTATACATTATTTCAAACCAGATGTTTAAATGCATAATCTCGCAATCACTCAATGAACAGGTAGAGATTTCAAGCGTCCACTTACTTTCATTTGTATTCAAATCCATGACTCCCAAAGCCACTAATGCTTCAACATTCTCAGGATCCAGCTGCAATATGGAATTTTCTTTTTAAGCTGCTAAATACATCTCATGAGAGAACGCACAATAATAATCTGAAACACTTTGATATGCTACAGATACTACATGATAACCCCAACCAGATAGAGATAAAATGTTAATGACATTGATGTACCTGCAGCACTCTCTCAAACGCTTGGCGTGCTTTCTTCATCTGCCCAAGACGGTATCTGCAAATACCTAAGCCAAGCCTTACTGCAGCTGGGCAATGAGGATGGGCACGTAAAGCCCTCTGCAATATAAATAACGGTTAGCATTCATGAATAGGAAGTAAAATTAAAAAAAGGTTTAAACAACAAATCCAGAAGAATTACTTTGTACAGCTCTAGGGATTCCTGGAAAACGCCCACGATGAAACTCAACACATGCCTGTATAAGCAAATAGGCATATCAGGAAGAACCTTTTTACTTGTTGAACATAATTTTAATTGGTGAAGGTGAGTAATGACGACGTGAGCTGTCATTGATAACTAGTGGTTTCACTTGCTGCCACACATAAAGATCATGCATGCATACAATAAGCTGCTGCCACCACCCCCCCCCCCCCAGGTTTCACCCTGAAGGTAAAGGCTAAAGACCATATTGGCTAAGTAAAGGAAACAAAGTTGTGGGTTTGGACTTGTCCGCACAGAAGGCTTCGGACTTTTGTTTCTATGCCCTGAAATTACTTTTGCACTGCTCAGAATTTGTGCTTCTTCATTTGGAATTGTTTTATCTACGTGGATGGTTTGAAGGTTTGTTAGTCCAAACGGCCTTCTTGTTGACTAAGTAAAACAAAATAAGTTGTGGCTTTGGACTTGGCTGCACGAAGGGCTTCAGACTTTAACAGAAGTCGTAAAGTCTAAACCTTTGAAAATACAACTATGACACTCAGGAATAGGCTAAGCTGCTTCTGTAAGGGTTAAGCTCTGCTACAGTGCATATGCAAGGTCCTCATAGTTGACAGAGGGGAAGAGGGAAACATTGAAAAGGAAGGTTAGTTTTCCTTGCATAATTTTCTTTAGTTTTATTTTGTAAAGTGATGGAAAGGGAGGAGCAGAAATTGTAGGAGGGACATGGTTCTGAATGGTATGACATGGAATTCCTGATTGTAATAATACTGAAACAATCAATTATCGAAAATTACAGCAGGCCTTCTGAACCCTATAACTCAATTGGAAATAATAATTGAATCAACAAAATAGATAAGGGCATTGAAAAGCCACCCTGACCAAGAAGAGCAGGAACATTATCTGGCCTCCCATCAATCACAATCTTAAACACTTCTGAAGACTGATCAAGTTCACCCTTGGCCAATAAAAGCTGGCCTGTGATAGAACGGAGAACACGTCTTTGTCAGTGTTTCTTCAAGTAATGAAAACATCCCCAGTGACAAAAATTTAATGTTCCATGGCCCAAAAAAGGACCTTTTCCAACAAATGTTGTAGGTTCATCTTGATCAATTCGAGAGGCTTTGTTGTAATAGTGTGTTGCACGGATAAAATATTCATCCCGCTCACGTTGTTTTGTCTCTACCTTTCCCAAATTACTGTAATATGCTCCTAAAGCATTTAGGATTGCAATCCGATCATACTTCACATCACTGTAATATTCATCAATTTCTGCATGTCGAAAGGATATGAAGTTAGAAGTTTCACTGCATAATAATTCAGAGAATGTTAAATACAATACAATATGCAATAATTTGTACAGTGCTCTCAAATCCCTTCTAATAAAGCCATCGAGCTGAGTTTCTATCACTTCCAAAAGTGAAAGGCAAACACCGCTATGATAAAGCTTTGGACCAAAACTAAAAACACAAACCCCCCCCCCCCCCCCAAAAAAAAAAAAAAAAAAAAAAAAACCAAAAAAAAAGTAAAATAAAAAGACAAATTAAAAAAAAAAACAAAAAATAACAAAACAAATGAAAATAAATATTTAGCGAAAATTCCATACATAAAGAGAAGAGAACCCACAAAATCTACCATTAATTATTAAAAACTTCCCCTTTTCTAATGAATTTACTAATGATCAATTTGAACAAATTATTTAAAAAAAAAAAAGACAAACCATAAATGAACTTGTTACGAAGTAAGAAAGACCTTACCTTTTTTAAAATTTATAATGATTACCTTTTTTGAACAAGCAAAGAGATTAGTTGCCAATACTGATAAAAATGAAGATAAGCTTGAATAAAGATGAGAAAATCTAAACAACTGAGAGCAAACAACACCATACTTTGCTAAATGAGAAATATTTGAATCAAAATGACGCGTTCGAATCATGTTAATGCTAGAAAATTCCAGTTCTAAACTTTTGATCAAAAATGTCTTACCTCTAAACCAAACGGAGACTGAAATACTTTTAAATTTAGAGCACAACAACCACTATGTGAAGTACAATTCAGTTCACAGAAATCTTTCAGATAAATACCACCAACAAATGCTTTTTTTTCCCTGAAAATTTTAAAAATCAGGAACAAACAGATCATCCCTAGCATACTTGTTAAAAATTATACACGCAGTATCAAATCTGAGCTACCAAAAATAGACTCCAGCTAAAACATCAGCCAACGCAAGATGGGATCAAGAAGTTTCATAAGCGGCATATATTTTCCAGATTTTAACAAAGGATCATGCAAGACGCAAGTACTTCTGTTTACAGGTGATCAAATAGTCTTAAACACAATAAAGGGGGAAGCGAGACCTTATCTTCTTAAAGGATGGTCGTGTGTTGCAAGCTCAAAATAGTGCAGAAAAAGAGCAATAACCCCCCTCCCAGCCAAAAGCTGCAGCTTACAGTACTGATAGAACCCGAAACTATGCCTATTCTCAAGTTTCGCTGATATCTTCTACTTGAAATTTGAAATCATTTACTTTTACTACTTTATCCATGGCATTCCTGCTTGTTTATTCACAGAGCTCGAACAAGTATCCAGTGAAGTTGATTTTTTAACCCACAAAACAGATACATATCAACACATTGAGTACAAGGAAGAACACCAGAACAATATTTGTATTAGCCTTCAAAATGAAGAGGAGATTGTAGAAACGACTTGCATACCTGGGCTGGAGCCCTCTTCCAAAATCTGTAGAAATTCTTTGATCTTCCCTTGCTTAAAATATTCCCTCTGTAAAAAAGAAACCACAAAATATGCATGTTATTGATGTAGAATATGATTTTTGCAGTAAAAGCTGGTTACGGAAGTCAGTATTGTGTATGTTTGCTCCATAGATTTATGTGCACACAATTGTGTGACCGAAAAGTGTGTAAGCGACCCAATGCATATTTGGTTAGGCAGATGGGTGGGTAAGAAAAAAATGTTTGTGCCTGTGCGAGTGTAGGATGATCATAATTATCGCGATTCGCATGGCTTGAAATGGATGCCTATATGACATGATCCACATGACTATAGGGAAAGATGGGGAGTGTGTGTATGGAGGAGAGGGAGAGAGAGAGAGAGAGAGAGAGAGAGAGAGAGAGAGTACTTTCCAAATACTAAGGACCCAATGTGTTAAGTGGTTGTTTCATTCATGCTTCGGTCAACTATCACAAGTATGCAATTGGAGAGTTTTTCTTCCTTGATGGAACTTTGAGACATTATTTTCAAAAAACTCTCAAAACTATTAAAGAGTTTCTCTTAATGTTATGTTAGACCTGACCTTACATTATGGTGATTATGACACTTTCTCTATCATCTTCCTTGCTAGTACCCTAAGCAAATATCACATGAGCTTCTTTGAACTTGGGTTATTTGGTTGGTGTCCTTGTGTGCGATTTCGATCTTGTTTGTACATATGCTTGAGAGGTGCATACACAACCCATTTCTTGTACATGTCTTTAATCTCTGTTTATTTGAAAAGTTTGTAAAGTTTTTTTTGCATGCATATTACTAGTTTTCACATGCTTCACATATTTGCAATGAAAATGTTTATTATGTTGTTCATTTCTTTTTTTTTCTTTTTCTTTTTTTTAAGTTTAACAATTGTCTGGGTCCAGGTCATGACTAACTATTCTCTCATTTTCCCAACAATGCACTGCATAAACGCACATAGATGTCTTCTCTAAGAAGATAAAAGTTCATAATCAAAATTTAAAGTTCCCTATGTAGATATGCAAAAGTACAAATGTATCTCACCTATAAACGATTGTTGAGAAACAAAAACATGAATACATGAGGAAACTAGACAAGAACAACATCCATGATAGAAACATTGAAGTAAAGCATATTGAAGTGCAAACAAAATGAGCAAAAAGTTAAAATGAATGATAACCACGTTCAAAATTAAATCACTAGTGACTCTTCCTTTCAATTTATTTTCTTTTTCCTAAAGGAAATATAACAAATACATCTAACCACAAATATGATATGACAAGGGAAAACATATTAAATTTAAGAAGCTCATTATCACTAAACAATGACTTAGCTGTCAATTGGATAAAAAAGCAAACATATGTGAGGACTAGAAAATAATCCTAAAACATTGAGAATATATATATATATATATATATATATATATATATATATATATATATATATATATATATATATATATATATATGCACAAAGACTTCTACCCAAGAGCATAAAAACATAAAAAAAACACGTTTGTCATACGCTTCT